>ML664174.1:10442600-10763628 GCA_007570785.1 Antilocapra americana
CCCCCCCCCCGGGAAATTCCGCTGCACCAGCCCCGAGCATCAATCCTGGGCTGGCTACCGATTAGACACATGACAATTAACATGTTTCAATGCCCTTCTCCCATATCATCCCACCCTTACCCTCATCCACAAAGTCCACGAGTCTATTCTATACCATCTGCGTTCCTCTTGCTGTCTCGCATGCTGGGTTCTCGTTACCGTCTTTCTAAATTCCATATATATGCGTTAATATACTGTATTGTTGTTTTTGCTTCTGGCTTACTTCACTCTGGATAATGGGCTCCAGTTTCGTCCATCTGAGTAGAATTGCTTCAAATGAATTTTAAGAATTAAATGAGTTAATGTGTGGAAGCTACTTAAAATTGTACCTGTCCCCAATAAATACTCTATAAATTTTAGCTGTTGTTATTGTGGTATGATCTATCATATTTCTAATTAATTCATTCTGCAGTCTTCTGTATTAGTATTTATTGTTTATGTGTTGTTAAGAACTTACCTTAAAGTGTATGAAAGTCATTCAAGTCAGTTTCAGTATTCTAACTCCAGAGTTTAGAATTTAGTCGTAAACTAGTTCCTGTCACAAAGACTTAGTTGGTTAAAAAAAAATACCAAACAACCCCCCTAAACATAAAAAACTTGCAGCATTTTGCAGTGTAATTATGGATCTTCATTTGGCACCTTGATGTGTTTATTTGAATGGGAGATGATGCTCCCATCTGATTTTAAAGTAAAGTAAATCTCGGGCGTTGGTTTCTGAAAACCAAGTTGGACTTCATTAAAGGAAGTTTGTTTCTTGGAAAGTTGTGTTTGAAATTGATTTTTTGGACACAGTTATTTTTCATAGACTTCCAAAATCAAATTCACAGTGCCCAAAAAGCATATCCACCACCATCACCACTTCCATAGATGGGTAAACTGAGGCTCAGTTGAAATGATCTGTAGGATAGTAAAATGAAGTGTGATGAATGTCTGTTTAAAGTCGTTATCTTTGTCAAAATAATTGTCAAGATAAATAAATAAATGCAATCACATCTAGATTAGGACATTCCATTCAAGAGGGATTGTGAAATACCAGATAAGACACTAGAGACGCTAGGCTAGGAACCAGAATTTCTGGGGCTGCCACTTGCTGTATCAGTCAGCTGAATGACCTGGAATATGCCACTTAATGTTCTTTGGGTTTTCTCATTTGTAAAATGAGACAGTGAGTCCCGAATAGATGGTCTTTTGGAGCTTATCCAGAGGGAAAATTCTTTGGTTTATTTCTCATTAGTAACACACAAGATGCTAGCAAGCATTGGTCAGCTCCCTGTGCACTATAAGGGAAGGAGAGGGCAGAGAGATGACTAAATGTGTGTTGTTCCTGCTCTTTCCCCATTCTTGTGATTGCTGTCCCCTTTCTTCTAGTTTCATGGTGAGGTGGCTGTTTTATGATTTGTATTTATGCATTTCTGCAATGTGTTTGTCTCTCTCACTAGAGCTCTGACTTGTGATACCTTCAAAGTCTTGTTAAGATATTAGTTATAGATGGTCTGGCTGGGCAGCATAGCTCAGGACTAAAATCAACCTTCTCTCAGTGGTGGAAATGGAAGCTGGCATGTCCCATGTTCTAGAGTGTCCTGAGGCCTTTTTATGAGTAATTGCATTTCTTAAAAATTGCCTGTGAAGTAAACGCTTGTATGTAAATGATTTTTGTGACTAATTTTTAATTTAAATTTGTAATTGTAATTTTAGAGGGAAATAGCGTATTCATGCCTGACATACAATAAATTGTCACTTCAAATTCCAAATACTTAAAGAGCTATACTGTTTGTACCTAGGCAGTTTTGTGTTTCCTATTCTCTGCTAGTGGTTCACCAAATGTGGCCTTCAAAAGATGAGAGATATGTAGTAATTGCAAGGGGTTCAGTCATCTATGCAAACCCCTAAGCTACAGACTAAGTAAATAGGCCTTGGGCATAAGTGTATTGTACTAGTATTTTTCAGATGTATATAGATGCTTATGATTAATAAAGCATACATTCAGAATACATACTGAATTTAGAATAACCTTTATCCTTGTATTTTCTTGAATGATAAAATCACTAGCATGTAAAGATCCCCAAACATGGTAAAGCCTTGCAAAAATTCATATATGTGAAGCTTGGAAAACGTCCTTCTCTAAAACCATGTCAAGAACATAGTGAAATGCTTAGATGAACCATCTGATACTATGTATTTGTTTATAAATATGTGTATTAAACAGTTTCTGTCTTAAGTAAAACAATTTAAGCAAGCTTTGCCTTTTCACTTAATAAAACCCACAATATTTGTCTCTCTAATGGATTTAGGGCATTCAGTCTCAAGACAAAATGACAAACATTCAAAAAAGCTCTCAAGACTTGGTTGATACTAACTAAAAAAGCCATCTAACTCATAAGAAAAAAATACTGATTTCTTTTCTAAGATGATTATTTTGTTGACCGAATTATATTGTACTTAATTAAGACATAAGCCATAGAAACTGAATTCAGTTATTGCCAAAAGTTCACCAAATGTATTGTCTTCTAAGTGAGTAAGGAAATGAGATTTATTGATATTTGTGATGAAGGAAATATTGAACAATACCAGGTGGTACCATTAAACCGGGTGTGTTTTGCCCATGAAAGAAGCAGTGTTTTATGACAGGTTGCAGTGATCGAGTTACCTTTCCGGTTTCTGGGTAAACTTTGAGCAGTTTCCTTGTGTTTATACCTGGTTCCTTATCCCATATACTGTTAGTTACCTTTGGAGAATGAAGGAGTGTGGTTTATGTGCAGATGGTGCTTTATCTTGATGGTGTCAAGAAAGAAGAGGATTGTATGTAGCCTTTTGGCGTAGACCCAGGTTTTACCAAAGCCCATGGATCCAGTCTTCAGATCCAGCAATCTAATTGAATAAAGACCTTCAAGGTTCTTTGTTATATTGTTCTTTCAGTGGAAAGGAAATAGAATCATGCTCACATTTCTGCATCTCTGTATAAAATAATTTAGAAGTGATATCATATCATCATTGTTATATTTGCTAAGACATGTCCAACTCTTGCGACCAATGGATTGTGGCCTGCTAGGCTCCTCTGTGCATGGGATTCTCCAGGCAAGAATACTGGAATGGGTTGCCATTTCCTTCTCCAGGGGGATCTTCCTGACCCAGGAATTGAATCTGGGTCTCCTACATTGCAGGCAGCTTCTTTACTGACTGAGCTATGGAAATAGTGTATTTGAGATAAATGCCCTAATAAAGGTTAAACTATCTTGGAAAAATTGGAAAACTTAAACAGGAGGAAATACAGTTTATTTTTACAATTTAGAATGTTCCATTTAAAAGCAGTTAAACTGGTTAGAGCTGAGGGTAGAGGGTGATGTGCTAAGATGGTTTAAAGGCCATAGCTATTATGGTTCATGCTTGACATTTTGTTTTGAAAGGTGTCTGCTCGTTTATTTTAGAACCAAAAAAATTTTTTTTGGAAAAGTACATTTCCTATTGTGCACCCAGATAAAATAGTTTGTTACTCTAAATCTAGAATTGAGATTTTAATTGTTATTATCAGGTCTGTCAGTCCTTTAGATGTTTGATTATTCTTTGAAGATTTAAGTAGGAGAGGAAAAGCCACATCAATAAATAATGGATCATTTAAATCAATAAATTGAAAAGTAAAATTAGAATCAAATTTAAATTTGTATAAGATCAGAGTCTGCTAAATTAAGCAATAAAGCATTTATTAACATTTCATAAAAATTAAAATATTGTGCTAAATTAAAATACTTCTCTCTGACTATGTTCTTAGTTATCAACTGACTGTGATTCAAGAGGGCATCTTGGTGAGATTTCTTACCTCTTTGAAGTTGACTTGGGATAGTGAATTAAGCCTTACGTGACTGCTTTGAAGGCTCAGCAATGTCACCATTATGTGGTTGACAAACATGGACTCTAATACATCGCAGTGTGTGATATAGAATTATCCACAAAGCTTGATTGAAAAAGTGACATACAGAAAAAACAGTTTTAATAAGCCTTAAATTTGCAAAATGAAGATAGCCCAAGTCTAACTTGACGAGGTCTGTGTCTTGAAAATTATTAGTGGCTTAAAAGAACACATACTTGTCGAAAAAAATCAAAACAAATTGGTGTATATTCTTTCAGACTTTTTCATGTCTGTATCTACACACACACACACACACACACACACACACACACACACACACGAAACCATACTTTCTCTCTTACTATATATATTTCTTTGTCCATTTATTTCCCACTTAAAAGTTTGCCTTATTATTGCTTTTTTAAAGAAAAATGGCTGTACAATCTTCCAAGGTGTGAATATACACTAATTTATTTAAAACTATTTCCTTATTGACATTTGAAGTATTTCCAGTTTGTTGCTGATGTAAACAGTGCTGTGGGAACTGCTTTATGCATCCCTCTCCTTGTGTAGAGGTGAGTATTTCTGTAGGATAGATTCCTAGAAGTGGAATTTTGAGTAAAAAATAAAGTTTGGTAGATGCTGCCAAATTGTTTTACAAGTTGCAATCTGCATTCCTAGAAGGTTATCGGAGAATACCTATTTTCCCACAATCCCTGGATGTTCTCAGTCCTGTTAATTTTTTGCTAACTATATGGGTTGTGAGTGTGCATGCGTGCTAAGTCACTTCAGTTGTGAAGCGCCTCTATGACCCTACGGACTGTAGCCTGCCAGGCTCCTCTGTCCATGGAATTCTCCAGGCAAGAATACAGGAGTGGGTTGCCATGCCTTCTTCCAGACAGTCTTCCCAACCCAGTTATCGAGTCTGGGTTTCCTGCGTCTTCTGCATTCCAGGTGGATTCTTTACCACTGAGCCACCGGGGAGGCCTGAACTCTATGGGTCACAAAGTGGTGTCTTATTTTTATTTAAAACCATATTAAGACAATAACCATCTGAGTTTAGGAGTTAGAACATCATGTCTTCTGAATAATCATTGTTGGTTAATCTAATAAAAATGTTTACCTATTAAATTAGTTACTAAGGCAGGAAGCTTTACTTCCACTATAGTTGAAGAACCTTGTGTCTGAAGCTTGGCTGGTTCCGATCCCTAGAGTCCTTCATTAAATTGTGACCCTCCAGGTTTGGTCATATCAGAGACTTTGTCAGAAGTACTTCTTACCAGGTGTGCAAGACCAGCTGTTTGAGTACGACCTGCCACCCTACCTACCCACAGAGAAAGTTGCCTCTGATTTGGTGCAGTTTGGTGAGATTTCTTACCTCGTTGAGGTTGACTTGAGGTACTTGACTTTCAGATGCTTTTGCTCTCTACCAGTGATTCTTGACTGGGGGCATATATTTGGTCTCCCAAGGGACTTTTGACAATGTCTGGAGACCTTTTTGATCGTCACAGCTTGTTGGTGGGGGTACGTGGGGAGGAGGTCACTGCTGGCATCTAGTGGGTGGACAGTCCACAGATGCTGCTCAGTATCCTACAATTCACAGAACATTGCCCACAGTAAAGAATTTTCTGGCCCTGAACACCAGTAGTGCGAAATTGAGAAAACCTAGCTCTATACAAAGAAGTTAGGGTGTTTAGCCTTAACAGCTATTTGATTTCTTAAACTGTACCCCCATTTCTTGCTGCTTCATGCCAAGTCTATCTTTAATATATCAGAGTTTTTTACTTAGAGTGGCTGATGGGTGGATGACCATCTGGTTAACCCTTAGCCACCTTTGGGGACTTTGTTGTTAGAATGTCTAGCTTCTTCATATTTTGCTCAGAGGTTAGGCACAACTTGGCCAAGTAAAGCCTGGTATAAAGAGTCGATTTCTAAGTTCCAGTGAAGAGACTCTGGTAGTTTCTGTCTTGGAATTGGCTATTTTTATTTTGATGTTATTTTCCACTCAAATGGAGAAGTAAAGTAACCTCCCCCCGCCCCCAACAAACAAAAACACAAAACCCAATCAAACAAAAATCCACCCATAAACAAAAACAAAACACCTGAGAAGGAGAGAACCTAAAGTAATTATCTTTAGTTCACATTTCAAGTTTGTACTTGACTTGGGTTAGCGTAAAAGAAAACTAACTGGTATGACTGTCCGGAGTGTATTTCCAGTGAAGAGGCTGAGAGAGTCTAAAAGAATGTTTTGAGTCATCAGATCCTTTTAAAATGCCAGATTCTTTCTGTGGGGTTAATTTAAACCTGTTGTGACCCTTTAAAAATTTTCACAAGAGGCCTCAGAGTCATAATAACGTGGAATACTGCTTGTTTAGTAGAAGTTTCTAAAGGGCACCTTTATATTTGGCCACATTTTTTACATGATTAGCCATCATGTAAGAGAAAAACAGATAGGAATTTTGGGGTGCTTAACAGGAAAGAACAGTTGCTTAGGGTAGAGCCTCTCATGAAACCGTTTTCTTTTGAATATAAAGGAAGATCTCTGATTGAAAAATAAGGCATTTTCTTCTTTCTTCTTTTTCCGTGACAATTTAGGTTTAAGCTAAGTGGATGGAGTGTCTGTGAAGGTGTAACAATTCAGTGTGCTGTTTAAGATTGCCTGCACTTCTTGTTCAGAGGTAGTAAGCTGTAAGTCAGATTATTGAAGAACAGAGAATGACTGGGTTTCTTTTATGATCACAGAATAGAATGGTTGTGGGCTATTCCAGGTCCAAGGGAATGGCAAATTTTCCTTTTTGCTTCCTGTTGTAGCAATTTGTCTCCTTTGTTTCTTGTGTCAGTTTAGTGCTTCCCAGTAAAAATAGGATGCAGACCTCAAGGAGAGTCACATACATAATTTAAACTTTTCTAGTAACTAGATTTTTAAAAAAAGGAAAAAGAAACAGATAAACTTAATTTTGTTTTCTTTAACTCAGGGTATCTAAAATATCATCATTTTGATACATATATGATATAAAATGAATTATTTGTTTTTCATACTCAGTCTTTGAAATCTCATGTGTTTTTTTTACACATTTATAGCACACCTCACTTAGAACGCCTGATATTTCAAATGCTTAATAGCTACATGAGGGCCACTGTATTGGACTGCGCAATTGTTTGTTGTGTTTTCTTTTTACTGAAGTATGATTGACAAATAGAAATTATATGTATAATTAAAGTGTACAATGTGCCATTCTAATACTTAAGCATTGTGAAATTACCAGTCAGGCAGTTAACATATCCATCACCGCACATAGTTACTGGTGTGTGTGTGTATGAGAGAGAGAGAGAGAGAGAGAGAGAGAGAGAGAGAGAGAGAGAGAGCGAGCAGGGAAGGATGACGTCAGGTTGAGGAAATCACCAGGAAAGGTTCATGACCTTTGAAAATGGCATATGAGAGGGCCATCTAAGGATGGATGGGGATAGAGCCAGAAGGGGTACGGGGCCAAACCGAGGAGAGTGAAGTTGCTTGGGGTCTTTTAGCTGAAACACAGGTAACAGTTTGGGGCTTAGAGTTGATACAGGAGGGAGGAAGGCAGGAAAGCAGAGATAGGATAGGAAAGAAAATGAAAGGGAAGGGGAATGGTAGAGCATAGTGGATCTCATGATTTCTAGTTTCATATTCTGATATATCCCAAATGATGGTGTTGGTAAGCAGTTTGTGATGAGAATTTAGTATAGTTGCACAAATAAACTAGATATGTAATTTAGTATGCATCTCAAGGGGTTTCCCAGGTGGCGCTAGTGGTAAAGAACCTGCCTGCCGATGTGGGAGACTTAAGATATGTGGGTTTGATCCCTGGGTTGGAAAAATCGCCTGGAGGAGGGCATGGCAACCAAGTCCAGTATTCTTGCCTGGAGAATCCCATGGACAGAGGACTCTGGCAGGCTGCAGTCCACAGGGCCATGAAGAGCTGAACACGACTGAAGCGACTTAATGTGCACACGTGCATACATCTCAAGATAAGAATGTTGCCATATGTAGATAATAGATCTTTTTGCATGAGAGAGAGGGAGAGAGAAGAAAGAGACTTATTACTGAGAAGAGTGTGTCTTTTGATATTTGTTAGAGAATCTATTGTTTGTTCAAATGTTTTCACTTACAAGCATCATGGAAAAAAAATTGCTTCCTGGTGAAAATGTTTGAAGAATGTGTGTGTGTGTGTGTGTGTGTGTGTTTATGAAAGAGAGCGTGAAAGAGCCAGAAGTTAGGAGAGCGCAAGGGGGAGAAAGGTGAGGAGGAGAAGAGAAAAGTGAAAATGAGAGTTGGAGAGAATAGGTAATACCAAAGTGTAATTTTTAGGGGAAATGCCTTTGGGAGGCTTCTCTACCATAAGTGTTTGTCAGTATTTACACAACCATAGATTCATCACAAGTTGTTGTTGTTGAATTGCTGTCATTTTGACTCGTTGCCACCCCATGGACTGCAGCATGCCAGGCTTCCCTGTCCTTCATACTGTCGCCTGGAGTTTGCCCAAATTCAAGCCCATGATGCTGTCTAACCATTTGCCACCCGATTTTCCTTTTTGCCTTCAATCTTTCCTCGCATCAGGGTCTTTTCCTGATAAAAGCCTTCAGTCTTTCCTAGCGTCAGGGTATTTTCCTAATGTAAGTCAGCTTTTTGCATCCGGTGGCTAAAATATTGGAGCTTCAACTTCAGCATCAGTCCTTCCATTGAATATTCAGGGTTGATTTCCTTTAGGATTGACTGGTTTGATCTCCTTGCAGTCCAAGGGACTCTCCAGAGTCTTCTACACCACAACTCAAAGCATCAGTTCTTCGGCACTCAGCCTCCTTTATGGTCCACTCCCACATTTGTACATGACTACTGGAAAAACCATAGCTTTGACTATGTGGACCTTTGTTGGCAAACTGACGTCTCTGCTTTTTAATATGCTGTCTAGGTTTGTCATAGCTTTCCTTCCAAGATCTAAGCGTCTTTTAATTTCTTGGTTTCAGTCACTGTCTCCAGTAATTTTGGAACCCAGGAAAATAAAATCTGTCACTTTCCCACTTTTCCCCCTTCTAGTTGCCATGAAGTGATGGGACAGGATGCCATGCTCTTAGTATTTTTCGTGTTGGGTTTCAAGCCAGCTTTTTCATTCTCATCTTTCACCCTCATCAAGAGGCTTTTTAGTTCCTCTTCACTTTCTGCATAAGGGTGGTATTGTCTGCATATATGTATCACAAGTTATATATCACTAATAATAGAAACACTGGTAGGCTTTTTCACTGTAGACTTTTTCCCTTGCTTTTTAAAGAAGTAAGAAAAACATGGAAAAGAGCACTCACATTTCATAGTCATCTTGTCGAACTAGGTATGTTAAAAGCATGTTTTTACTTGAATCCTATAGCAGTAACTGTCTTCTCTGAGGCAGAAAGATTTAAGTCAAAATCTTACAAAAGGAGTTGATGCTTCCTTTGGACGTAACATTTACCTTTATGAAAGCAAAGCAGGTGAAAAGGCTGTTCAAAGAAATGAATGGTTGAGTTTGGATATAATAATGGCCTTAGAACAATTATTTTTTCCTTTCTTTTAAAGTGCTGAAAAGTTTTTATTTTTAAAATAAGAAATGTGGTTACATTGTCCCTTCCTACAGGAGTGTTTTCAGGGTGCTCCCACTGAGAAAGATGAGGCAGTTCTTTGGTGCCTTGGTCTCTTGCAAATTTAAAATAATTTGGCTTATCTATTTTTATTGTGAATTATTGAAACCTTAGGCTATAAAAATTGAACTTGGTGGTGCCCTGGTAGTATTTTTAAACTTCCTGTATCTTTGACCAGCTTGAGAACACTGTGAAGGACTCAGCAAATATACTTGATCTAGTTAGAACCTTGTTGTGTCTGGCTTTCCTGATCTTTTGAGTAGATTCTTAATACTTTTCTTTGGTTTGAATTATAACATTGTTTCTTGTGGTTCTGGAAACTATCTGTAATAGCTTCATTCTTGTAGTTGCCTCATTCTTAAGAAGTTGTTTTTTTTGCTTTTGAGTAATTGTGTTTGACACCGTGCACTTAGGACAGATAAAAATATTTATAGTTGTATTGCTGCAGGCTGCTTCTTTCTGAAAAAGGGAATGATTAGAAGATCTTGGTGCCCTCTTTATAATTGATATACTTGTGTATGTATATACTATGTGCGAGAGAGAGGGAGAGAGAGAGCGAGTGAGCGCAGAAGAGAGAGAGGGAGGGGAGGGGAGGATGAGAGAAAGATTGATAGTATTCATTCTGATGCCTTCAGCTGCACCTCCCAGACTTTTCCGTTTATATTTTATATTTCCAGGCTAGAATTTTTTCTAATCCAGATCTGCATTTCTCGCTACTCCATGGTCTGTTTCACAGGTCCCTTACATTGAGCATGCCCCAAATCTCTCTAGGATCTCTTCTGAATGTCCCCATTTTAGGGAGTGGTACCTTCATCTCCATTGTGGCCTTCACTGCATCTGTTTGGGCTCCGTGTCTTTCTGCTTCTAGCTGCTCAGTAGATGTTTTGCGTCTGTCCTGTCCTCTCCTTTCTCCATCACTGCCTCTGCCTTTTCATTTCTTTCCTGGCCCCACACGAAGCAGCCCTTCAGAGCTGCCTGTATGAGCTTTCTGTAGTGCGGCTCCGTGGTAGAAAACACCCCCTCGAAGGCGGAACCCTGTTGCTCTGACCCCTGCCTGCCTTTCTCACAGCTGCCTCCTCCCCCATCACGTCAGCCGTGGCCTCATCCTGGGAGGCTGCCCGCTCCTAGCTCTCCTCTCCCGGCCACAGCACATGCTGTTCTCTGGGCATTGAGAGCCCATTGTCATCTCATGCCTCTGGCCAACTTCTCTTGATCTTTCAAAAATTGGTTCAGATGTTCCTTCCTCAGGGAGGCAGAATTAAGGGCCTCCTCCTCCTCCCCACTGAGCCTTGATCAGATCTCATGTAGTACGCATTATCACATTGATGTCATAATTAGGTAAATGTCTGTCTAGGCCACAAGTCTGTGAGCTCATCCTACTTAAAAAGTTGTAACCGTGCTGCCTTTCCCGTTGCTCTTTCCTTGCTTTCTTTTTTTGTTCCTGTTGCACTTATTCCCCTTTAAAATACTAGCTAATCTTATTTATAATAGTATCAGTGCTAGAACGTAAACCCTATCAGCGCAGGAATCTTCATCTTATTTGTTCACTGCTGTATCATCACTGCCTAGAGCAGTGTCTGATGCACAGAAAGTACTCAAGAAATATATGTTGAAGGAAATATGCCAGGGTCCAGCTCACAGCAGGCATTGGATAAGTTAAACTGTTGATGAATAGTGTATTTTGTTAGACTTGCCAGGAGGTACATGCCTGTGCCTTTGTGTGGTACACAGAAGTGAATATAATTAAATACTTTCCAGAATATTTATGTGTTCAAGTAATTATTTTATTTTGTAAAAGGCTGACTTACTTTGTTAGTTTCTTTGTCCATGTCGATGAAAGATATTTTGTGCCAGCATATGTTTACCCCTCTTTCCGATACAAGCCAAAACTCAACAACTGAACAACTAAGAAAATATTTCACCAAAACTCATGCTTTGAGAATACCATCTATATGGCGCCCAGGATCACACATGCCTGATGGCAGCGGTTTTCAACTATTTTTGGTTTATAAACCTGACAGAATTTTGTAGAACATTGAATTTTAGAATTGATTCTGACAAGTTTATCTTGTATGTTTAGACAATTGCATAGCGTGTAATTTCCAGGATGTTGTAAATATTGTATTTAGAAAATGTCAGAAAGAGAAGTTGGATGATGGGTATATGAGGATTTATTACACTGTTTTCCTTTTAAGTATATTTTAATACAAAACACAAAGTAAAACAAGACAAAGCAAAAATTCTCTATGGAACGTGTTCTCATGTGTATTCTGGTTTGAGACCACTGTCCTTTGATGCTACTAATATTATTAGTCTTAGTGCTATTAACAAAGGAAGGCATTCTCTTAAGTTGAACCAAATGAAATTGCCTATATCTCATATAGGCCTAGGATCAGTTTTGACATATAAAAAATTTACTGTTTTATTTAATTCAAACTAACAATATTTGATCATATGTATTGGTTTTCTCTTCACACGTTTCTATTTACTAGTTGGAAAATTTCATTTTACTGGCTCAGAGAGAATTTTTTTCAGGCTGTTTAATCCTTATAGACAGTATTTTTGGTTAGGATTTGTCAAAAGGGTTTTTAATTTGATGTCAGTGTGGTGCTAGGTGCTATTTAGATTGACGTGTAGCCGTGTCTTACTCTGTTGTATCAAAGACTACGTTTTGTCCCGCTCTTGATTCCTAAGTGTAGGCAAACAAACGGGTCAGTTCATTTAGCGAGGTGCTGAGTGACTAGAAGAGACCGTTTGGGGCCAGACCGCTGGAGCTGTCACCTGAATAGTACTTGACAAGTAGGCTTCAGAGGGAAATTAATCTTCTAAAGAGCTCAGAGTGTGTGTGTCTCTGTGTGTTTTTGTCTTTGTTGTGAAGTATGGGGATAACAGACTGGAGACAGATGTTGTTCTTAATGTTTGCTTTAGCCAGAAGGAGATTAGGATCTAGAGAAGGTAAGTGATTTAGTCTGCTCTTAGGCTAAATCAGGGAGAGAGTCAAGCTCTCACGGATGCTCATACCCTAGACTGGTTGTCTCAGTGTGCTTGCCGCCTTAGCCAGCTAGGCTGTTGTCACCCGAGAGATTCCAGGCCCTCTAGTTAAATGTGTTACTTATATACTTTTTAACTTAACGTAGGGTAAATATTAAGCATTTAGTGCATTTTTGTTTTTGCTTAGCTAGGTATCAAATGGCATAAATTACAATAAAACTCTGGCTTTTGTGATATATAGATCTAGCCTCTGAATTTTCTTTTTAGAGAGCTCAGGAGAGGGCTTTGCCCATGGTACAATTTGCTTTGCTACTTCAGCCTCACTGTAGAGAGTCTCAGACATATGATTATTTTGTGGTATCTCACAAAAGAATAGTAATGCTCAGAATTTATCTTGAGTTTATAATAGTGAATTTATAGTAAATTTTTGTGTCTTGGTTGGGAAAAAAAAGTTACTGTGGTTTAGAACTGCTAGACCATATGATTTTACTGTTGCTTGAGTTTTGTAAGGTGAGTTCCTTGGTGCACTTTTGGACTTAGGTTTCAAGTTTCGGGTTTCATGTAGGTACCATGTTTGTATTTTCCAAAGCAGTAGTTGGAAGTAGGGTCTGGCAAATATTTAATTTTTCTTCATGGTATTTAACATACATATGTATAAAACTCAGATACTATTTAGTTAATATACTTCCTTTTACTTTTATTGAAAAATACAATTCACCTAAGAGTGAAACTATCCAGGAAATCTCAGATGGTGGTTTTCTGATTTTTTTTTTTTTTTTTTTTTGCCACCTCCAGTAAAAGGTTGATTTTGCATTCTGGCTACAATATATGGGCCTTTCCATAAATGCAACAGGGTACATGTAACCAATATAAAAGTTAAATGAAGTAGAACTTACATTTCATATGTTAGATGCACTTGTTTATATTGTTTTTATTCTGCTTCATTTACAAATATATGCTGTTGCAATTCCCCAAGTTGAGATTGAAAAAACAATGAAATGTACATATCATTATTGTACATGTGGTATTCAGTGCCTTCTAGATGGAATTTTGAAGAACTGTGTTGAGTAGCAGTTCCTCTGTTGATGATCTGTATAATCTTTTTTTCTTTCCTCCATGCCTCCAGTATTTAATGGCTACTCTATGCCAGGCTCTGTACCCACTGTCTAAGGCAGAGGCAGTGCTTGTCCCCTGGAAGGTTGTATTCATAATAGTAACTGTGATAACTGTCACCTACTGAGCCACTTGCAAGGAGATTGGACTAACACTAAAACCGCCATCTTCACTTAACTGAGCGCCTGTTACTTGCCGATGTTGTACATTCTATTTTCTTTGTTTCTTATCAGCTTGCTAGGAGAGTGGTATAATTCTCCCTTTGGATGAGGAAAGTGAGGCAACACTTAGTCATTGAGGGAACTTGGATTCTATATGACATTTCTTTATGTTCCTGCTTTCTGTTGACCATCTGGCTTTTTTAGACTTAACCCCTCTAGGTTTCAATTTCCTTATTCTTAAAAAATGGTTGGATGTTGGATATTAGGTTGCTGAAGACCAGAAGTTGCCATTTATTTGTTTTGCAAGTTGAAAACAACAGTCTGTATTCAGTTCTACAGGGTAGGTGTCCACATCAATGGTATCCAAATCTTTATTCAATTTTTCCTTCTTTTGTTTTATTAGTAGTATCGACAGATGATCAAGTAATAAGCCATATATTAAATGAAATTGAACTCTGTCTTTTTGTTGTTATTATTTCCACCTTTGAAATGGGAAAACACCCTCAAGAGTGTTTGAAAGATCTCAAAGCTAAATCATATTGATTCATTTACCCATGTTTTGCATAAGAGCAATATCGCTTGGGATTCATTGTTTCTCTCATGTAGATTTTTGGATTTTTAACTCTAGTATGCATGTTAATTAAGTGCTTTTTTTTTTTTTCTGTAGGAGTCAGTAGTGGATAGTGACTTAACCTTAGGCTAACCTACAGTTAAACATTTTCTTTGAAAGAGCCTGCCTTAAAATGAGGATTTATTTGGCAGTTAGTTTTTATAGATAATGTATCTAACTTCTCTTTCCCTAGTTTTCCTAATTCCTTCTTCTCATCTTCCCATTTCCTTTCAGTATTATTGCATTTTAAAAAAAAATATAAATGAATCAGTAAAATAATAGATGATGATATTTTGTTACAAAGAGATAAAACTCTTTGTTACAAAGAGATAGAACTTGGCCTTTCTTTCTTAAAGCTTTGACTTGTTTCTTCCTGAGGTTTTGCTTATGGATCTGTTACCTTCTCTCTTCTCAGTTTCCTCTTGTTTCCATGTTTTTATTTTAGGAGTTTATTTGATTGTTAGGAAGACTGAGCAATACTGGTAACAATTACTAGCATCTATGGAGTGTTTGTCATGTGTCAGGCATCGTCGTTCTGAGCGCTTTACTTAAATTAGCCCATTTTACTCACACATGATGAAGAGAGAGCAGAGGCTGTGGTGCTGGGTTCTTCCTAACTGCCGGTGTGACCTTGGGCAAAATGCATAGTCTCTGTGAATCTTAGTTTCTCCGTTTGTAAAGGGGGGTGTACGTATGAGTATGAGTGAAAGTCGCTCAGTTGTGTCCGACTCTTTGCGACCCCATGGACTGTACAGTCCATGGAATTCTCCAGGCCAGAATACTGGAGTGGGTTCCCTTCTCCAGGGCATCTTTCCAACCCAGGGATCAAACCCAGGCCTCCGGCATTACAAGGGAATTCTTTGCCAGATGAGCCACCAGGGAAGCCCAAGAATACTAGGGAGGTCATTTCTGTAAACCACAGAGAACATTATCTGCTATTTTTGTTGTTGTTATTAAAGCAGATTGACAGTTCCTAGAATATATTAAGTGCTCAGTAAATGGTAGTTATTCATATTATTTAATATTGTTGTATTGTATATTTGCTTTTAGATGGTGTATTGAGTTTGGCTGAAGCAGAGGTGAAATAGTTTAAATGCTGTCTTAATATATAGGTGAAATTTCTTTTTCTTATGAAATGATGCAGACGCTGGATTATGCCTGTGATTCAGATATGTAGTAGATATTGTGGACTTCATAAAGGATACTCCTGAGAACAGCCTTTTAAATTAAATGGGAAGTGGGGAGAAGAGATGCTGGTAAAGTGGTATTTCAGGTTATAAATCTAGGGCTGTTTGAATTGTATTTCCATGCCTTGTGCTTTCTTATTTTCCTAGAGTGAGAATGTGAATAACAAAGCATGGGGCCCCTGGAAAAGGGAAGCAAGAAGGGATCTCAGTGGAGAATAGAGAGAAGAAGAGGAGCCTTAAGGACAAAGTTCTGGCACCTTCTAGTTTTGCCTGGGGCCTTTCTTGGTCCTTTAGTTGTGCTCTGTCTGATATGGTGGCCTCTGCATGCATGGTGCGATGGAGTGCTTGAAATGAGGCTGATACAAACTGAGATGCTCTGGAAGTATAAAAATACTGAATGTTGAAGACTTAGATATGAAAAAAGAATGCAAAGTATCTCATTAATATTTTTACACTGATTACATGGTGAATGAAATTTTTGGTTAAAATGTCTTATTAAAATTAAAAGAAAGATTTGATACTTGCTAATAAGCATCTTAAAGTGAAGAGGTATTGGATTTTTTGTTTGTTTATTTGTTTCTTGGTGTGTGTAAATCAGAAAACAGACTCTAATACTGTACAGTCTAAATGATTCACCTTGTTCTTTAATTTTTAGCTATTAGTGGACTCTTAGTTAAGTTTGTGTTAAACTTATATGATCTTATTCATGAATGTCATGAATAATTTATAGATTACTTTATGACTGCTAATTATTAATGGGTTTGAAATCAGTGGAACTTCTAAGAAAGGAGGGAAACACAGTGACTACCAACAGTCTTACAATGATTTCTGTGTGATCGTTAGGAAAAATTATAGCGTAATGAATGAACTGTCAGAATTGGCTTTCTGGTAATACATCAGTATAGTTGGGCATCGAATGCCTCAGAACTAATCATCAAAGCTTGGTTATTACTTGGGCAAATAGCTCAGTCTGTTGAGAAGTCACAGTATTTTATGTGATAGTCAAACCAATTTTGGCAGGGATTTGAAACCCTTTAATTAAAGACTATATTACTGTAAACTTTTGTGGAGGGAGAAGTGGACCTCTTGAAGCCTGTGAGACATGGATTTGAATGTGGTCCCTGTTACCTCTTATGTGTGTAATTTTGAGCAAATTGTGCCTGTTTGGTGCAACTCAGGTTCCTTGGTTGCAAAATTAGTATCAAACCTAGTCAGTCTAACTCATAGTTTTTTTAGGATCACTAAATGAAGTATTGCATTTTAGGGATGCCTTAAAATTCTATTGAGTACTGTACAAATATAAATTAATGTCAGTCCTCCTTTCAAATGCAAAGGCATTGTTTGAGAGTATTCTGACTCCAGCCTGTGTGTATGGTTTTAATTTTTTGTTTAGGTTCACCAGTGGCAAGTATAAGCTTTAAGTATCATGATCTGTTTTTTTTGACCACTAATTGAAATGAAGGATGTATGCATTTGTGTCTGGCTATGTAGACATAAGTAATGATAGCAGTGCTGTTTATGACACTATAGTTAAGCATTTGTCAGAGTTTCCACTGTAAACTTTCCATTAGATTTTTTTTTTTTTTCATGTTAGCTTGGCTTTCCGGTGAAATTATAGGGGTGAAATTATAGAGGCCTGAGTGTTTTGGTTGGAAACTTTTTTCTCTTTAAAATAGGGAGTGAATGCATGCTATTAAAAACTTTTCCTGCACTTTGTTTTATTTAAAGGTTTTAAAATACATGTATGTACTTTTCTTTCTATAATAATTAATGTATTAGATATTTTCATTCTATATTCATAAGTAGTTTTTCTTTGTTGTAGTTTTAATACTTAAAATGATCCCTGTCTTCATTTTATTATCCCAGTTAAAAGGATGTAAATTGTTTTTATAAATTAATGATAAGATCTAAGAATGAGGTCTTAAACACCTGGTTACTTATTCCAAATTAAGAAAAACTAAACTACTTGTAATCTTTAAATTTCCTTTGACTTTCATCAGTAAAAGTATTCATTGATTTTTGTTTTTTAGAATTTTTTCATTTATCTGGCTGTGCTCAGGTTTAGTTATGGCTTGTGGGATCTAGTTCCCTGACCAGGGATCAAACCTGGGCCCTCTAAATTGGGAGCGCAGAGTCGTAACCATTGAACCTCCAGGGAAAGTCATGATCTTTGTTTCAAATTTAAGTAGAGTGCAATGTATTAGAGACAGGCCAAGACTTAGAATACCCATTATATTCACAGACCCTCTCCTAAAATGGATGTCATGTAGGACCTTGTGGTCTGGTCTCAAGACCCTGCAATGAATAGGCAGGCCTTTGATCCAGGCAGGAAGGAATCCAGCCCAGAGGCTCTACCTAACAGATGAGAGTGACGTGTTATACCAAAATCAGAATCCCTAAGTTTGAACTTGGCACAGAGCAACTGAAGGCAGTTATAGAGGCTGAAAACATACCTATGGCTGATTCATGTTGATGTATGGCAGAAACCAACACAATATTATAAAGCAGTTATCCCTTGATTAAACATAAATAAATTGAAAAAAAGTTATGTTAATGCTGGGCCACAGGGTAGAATTCCATAAATTCTTGCCGTTGTGTGGTCCTGCCTTTATTGTTGTTTATTGAAATTACTCGTCAAGTCCACCTCCAAATCCTGATGGACACATGTCTGTAAGCAGCATCTGCTGCTGGTCCCCATTCTCCTTGGGGAAACATACTCTCCTTTGGCTTTTGTGACACTCTGGACATTTTCTTCCTAACTCTGGCTGTTTTTTCTCATTATCTTTGCTGCTTCTTCCTTCTCTCCTACACTTACATGTGTGGATTTTTCAGGCTTCTGTACTTCACCTTCTGTACTTGCCATAGGTGATCTCATCTATTCAATTGGCTTTAAGACCATGTATGTGCTGTTTGCTTCCCCATTTCTATCTCCAGCTCTGACCTTACTTCAAGTTTTGGTCTTGTATGTCCAGTTACTGACCAGACATCTTCAGGCTGTATGTCTCCTGAACATACAGCCTACCACATTCTCAATGGAATACTTGATTTTTCCCACCAAAGTATTTCTTCTTTTTTTTATTTGATGACTCCTCCATTCGCCCAGCTGTTCAAAGTAGACAACCAGTACTCACCATTGATTCCTATTTCTCACTTTCAAGTCACCTTCATACTCTCCCCAAAGGAATGGTTGCTGTCAGTAAGTGCTTTTGATGCCACATACACATGCCATATCCGAAGTGTAAGTCCACTTTGTCTCCAGTCACTATGGTGACTCCCCGGCAGTAGCCTTTCATATACCAGTGGTCTGACTTGTTTTCCAACTTCTTCTCTTGCCCCCTTTCCATTCATTCAGCTCATAGTGCCCGGAGAAGTCTTTTTAAGAACAGAAATTGAATGCTACGACTCTCCCTCAGGCTTTAACATTGCCATGGGTTTTCACTGCCTCTGGAATTAAAACCAAAGTCCTCACCTTTTCACCTTTTGCTCTTCTCTCTTCACCTTGGCTTTTTTCATGCAGTTTTCCTGACATTACTAATTAAAATTTAATGTTGAAATCAATAGCATGTGGGTTAAAACTGCTGAGTTCCTAAGCATTTGAATGGACTTGATTTTTTTTCCCTCTTTCATCTTGTCTCTTTTTCCTCTTGTTTCTTCTCTTAATTTGATTAAAACCAAATCCAAACCAAACTACAACCGGCCCTGTCCCAGATCCCAAGTTTTTGAGTTCATTGGGTATCTCTTAGACCTCTTTGGAAACTTGTTTGGTTTCATTAGCATCAGGAGAATTTCTTTAAGGCTACAAGAGAAGTGTTTTCCACTTGTATGTCTGTCATAAACTGTTGGCATTGGATGTGGCTTAGAAGTTCTGCTTATTGTTATTGGTGACACTTCATCTTCTTGGTTCTCAGCTCCCATACTGAGCTTTCTGCCTTGTCATTGAGTTTTCTTTATCTTGTTTCTAGCCACTTTATGGTTCCATTTTTAACCTTCTGTGCTTAGTTCATCACTTACAGTGTCATTGAGCTTATTTATTTCTCTGACTTTCAGTTTTATGGGAAAACTCTGGAATCTCTATTCTCTGGTTTAGCCTCATGTTTCCAGTACCATCATGAATTTCTCCTCCCTTGCATGCCCTGGAGTTAATCTCACACTCCACTGTCCCCAACAATGACATACAGGAGCTTCCTTTATAAATTAACCTCTCTAATGATTCCATTTTTACCACCTATATCCTCATTCTCTCAACCTGGAAACATTAGTAATCCTTATCTTTCCTTTGCGTTACGTGTAGTATGACAAAAAAATCCTTTTGACCCCTTTGTTCCTGTCTTTTAAATGTATCTCAGACTTCCCTCCATTCCTCAGTTGCCATCAGCATAGTATTGGCTGTCATACTCTGAAACACTTACTGTGTTTGCTTCTGCCCAACAGAGCTCTGTTGTCACCTGCATGAAACTCAGATTACTATGCATTTTTCAAGGCCATATGAGGCCTGGTTTGTTCTAATTTTTCACTCTGGTTTCCTACTCTTCCCAATCAGCTATGTCTGCTATCCAGTCAGTTGTACATTGTTGTTGTTGTTCAGTCGTTCGGTCTTGTCTGACTGCAGCCCCATGGACTGCAGCATGTCAAGCTTCCCTGACTTACGTATTGACTCTGAGTGTGTTCAAACTCATGTCCATTGAGTTGGTGATGCATGCCATTCAACCATCTCATCCTGTCTCCTTCTCTTTTTGCCTTCACTCTTTCCCAGATTTAGGGTCTTTTCTGATGAGTAGGCTCTTCACATCTGTTGGTCAAAGTATTGGTGCTTCAGCTTCAGCATCAGTCCTTCCAGTGAATATTCATGGTTGATTTCCTTTAGGATTGACTGATTTGATCTCCTTGCTATCTCGGTCTCTCAAGAGTCTTCTCCAGCACCACAGTTCGAAAACATAAATTCTTCAGTGCTCAGCCTATCTTTATGGTCCAGCTCTCACATCTGTACATGACTACTGGGAAAGCCATAGCTTTGGCTATATGGACCTTTATAGGCAAAGTGATATCTCTGCTTTTTAATATGCTGTCTAGGTTTGCCATAGCTTTTCTTCCAAGGAGCAAGCATCTTTTAATTTCACGACTGCAGTCACCGTCCGCAGTTATTTTGGAGCCCAAGAAAATAAAGGCTGTCACTCTTTCCATTTTTTCCCCCATTTATTTGCCATGAAGTGTTGAGACCGGATGCTCTGATCTTCATTTTTTGAATGTTGAGTTTTAAGTCAGCCTTTTCACTCTCTTCATTCATTTTCATCAAGAGGCTCTTTTAGTTCCTCTTCACTATCTGCCTTTAGGGTAGTATCATCTGCATAGTTAAGGTTATTCATACTTCCAGCTTGATTCCAGGTTGAGTTTCATCCAGCCCAGCAATTTGCATGATGTACTCTGCATATAAGTTAAATAAGCAAGGTGGCACGTAAGGTAGTTTGTATTCCCATCTCTTTAAGAATTTACCACAGTCATGAACATCTTCTTATATTTCCAGTATAATGTGCTCAATCTTAACCACCATATTCTTGTTGCCTAAAATGTCTTCGTCCCCTTCCTTTGTTTTTTCCTTGTCCCATTCATGGTTCCCTTAAGTTCCATTGCCCTCAATCTGCCGGATGTCTTCTTGACCTTAGGCCCTGCCAGTGATAACAAAGGATTGAACACTCAGTTTGACTCATCTTATCAAAACATATGAAGGAGCAACAAATGTAAGGTGTTCCAGAACAAGATGCAACAGCTAAACCTCTGTGTCCTTACATTTCCTTGAAAAGTAAATTAAATCCAAACAAAAAGAATGTTGAAATCTTAAAGGTAAAGCAGCTCAGGTGCAAAGGAGGATGTTAGAAGGCCAGAGAAGACTTGTAGTAATCATTTGAGAGACTCAACACCACCATAAAGGGGTCCTTTAAACGTTAATAGAAATAGCAGTCCAGTTAGAGAATCTGTATAACTCCTGGTACTTACGTTTTGTTTGGTCCTAGTGGAGGTAGATCACTGAACTTGTGCCTTTAGTAGACACTATATTAAAGAATCTATTAAGAGGATTAACCTTTTTGGGTTGTCCCTCTAGCACTGTGGTCACCAACCTTTTTGGCACCAGGGATCAATTTTGTGAAAGACTATTTTTCGATGGCTTAGGGGAGTTGGCAGGGTCGGTGGGGGGGGTGGTTTCAATATGATTCAAGTGTACATTTTTGTGCACTTGGAAAAATATTTATTTATTTATTTGGCTGCCCCGGGTCTTAGTTGCAGCATTCAGGATTGTCGATCTTCATTGTGACATGCCAGATTTTTAGTCGTGGCATGTGAGATCTAGTTCCCAGACTGGGAATTGAACCCTGGGCCCCTGGATTGGAAGTGTGAAGTCTTAGCCACTAGACCACCAGGGATATTCCTGTTGTGCACTTTATTTCTATTATTATTTTATCAGCTCCACCTTAGATCCTCAGGCATTAGATCCCGGAGGTTGGGGACCCCTGCTTTAATTTATATTGTAGGTACGAGATGAACAAACGCAAGTGGTTATTGATAAGCCAACTCATATTACTCTCTGGTAGAGGTGATAGAGTGTACAGATGCCAGATTGTTTGAGTCTAAGGCTCAGCAGGGCTCCTTTCCAGCTGTGTGACTAAGAGCAGATTACTAAATCTCTCTGAGACTGAATTTCCTGTATGTAAAATGAGGATGATAATGCCTCCTGCACAATATTATAGAAAGGATTAAATGAGTTAGTACATGTAAACTGCTTAGAATAGTGACTGTCTCAGAGTAAGTGCTTACTAAGTTTTTACTATTGTTATGTATACATGATATGGCTGGGAAATGGTGACTCACTGAAGATTTTCAGAAAGAACTATTTATTGTGAAACAGGAAATGACTCTTGAGAGTGTTTCTTTTTTTCATACCTGACCTGACCTTGGTGACTCTTGTTTATTTTGATTTATTCATTCATGAACAAGTATTTTTTGACATTGCTTATAGCGTTGCAGATCCTAAAAGGCGCAGATTGTCTCTAGGAGATTATGGTATTTTCAATAGAAGATGGATTCTGAAAAATACTCTAATGAGGGGTGTGAATGAGGTTCTTCTGGCCCATCTGGATCTGTGAACCAGCTATACAGATAAAGCATCTGGTTTCATTGGAAGCTGGAAACATACACATTTTAGCATGTGCTTTCTATTCCCACAGAGAGTCTGGTGCATATTTCCCCCAGTTTATGTAACATGAGAGTTTCTGAACTCTGGATGAATGTCATTCAAAACTCTGCTGAGCTTGCTACATGTTAAACCCTTTCAAAGAGACATTATCCTTTGCTTGCAGCGCTTGGTAACTCTTAAGACTTTGGACTTCAGGAGGAGCAGTGGCTCAGGAGCAGTGACTCAAGCTGTTGCCTGCTTAACTATTTGAACTTGGGGTGCATTAATGATATAAACGAACAATGTGATTTGTTTGAACTTCAGAATAGGTATTTCATCTTTTAAGACTGGGGCACGGGTGAGAGAAGGGGGAATTGGGTGAAGGCAGTCGAAAGATACATACTTAAAATCACAAGATAAGTAAGTACTAGGAATATAATATACACATGATAAATATAATGAACACTGTATATGTTATGGGCTTCCCTGGTGGCTCAGACAGTAAAGAATCTGCCTGCAATGTAGGAGAACCGGTTTTAATCCCTGGGTTGGGAAGAAGGGGTTGGTTACCCACTCCAGTATTCTTGCCTGGAGAATTCCATGGCCAAAGGAGCCTGGTGGGCAGCAGTCCACGGGGTTGTAAAGAGTTGGATGTGACTGGGCGACTAACACACACACGTTACGTGTGAAAATTGTCAAGAGAGTCAATCCAAAGAGTTCTTGTTACAAGAAGAGAAAATATTTTTCTTTCATTAACTTTGTACCATGTGAGATGATGGATGTTCACTAAACTTATTGTGATAATCACTTCATGATGTATATAAATCAAATCATTATGCTGTGTACCTTCAGTTCAGTTCAGTTGCTCAGTTGTGTCCAACGCTTTGTGTCCCCATGGACAGCGCCAAGCTTTCCTGTCCATCACCAACTCCCGGAGCTTGCTCAGACTCGTGTCCATCAAGTCAGTGATGCCACTCAATGACTGTATACCTTAGACATATCCAATTATATTTAAGTAAAACTGGAAGAAAAGTATATTTTCTCTTTTTATCAAGATGTGCTTTTTTTTGTTTTTTTCCTGCCCAAGATCTATTGATAAGACTTGCCTTATGATGATGTGAGTAGTGTAGATAAAACTGGGGAGGAGGGGGCTCCAAGTATCTTGCTCATTTTGTTTGAAATGTTCATTGTTAAAATTAGACCATCGAATGAGGGCATTTGTTATTATTTATGAAATCTTTGCAATAGTATAAATATGTTTCTTTATGGGTGTAAATCTGTTAGCCCTTTAGCATTCAGGGTAATCCACCATATTTTTCAGAGGATAAGGAAGATATTTGTGGGTGTGGAAAGGTCATGAGTGCACGGTGTGGTTATGCTAAAATACTGTTTGCCTCAGAGGTTGGAGATGAACTATAAAAGAGGAAGTAGAGGATGTGGAGAACAGATTCATTGCTCTGTTCTCCACATTCCTACTGCCACATGTATCTGTTCAAATTAGTGTCAAAGAAGGATTCCATTTTAGTGTAAAATTTTCATAACTTCTGTGCAATGAAACTGCTTTTACCTCATGCTTGTTGGCCTATATTAATGAACCTGAATAGCTTGCAGCCTCAGTTTTCTTGTCTGTAAAATGGGACTATTAATGCCTGCCTTTCAGGGATTTTGCAAGGTTTCAATGAGAGAACTCACAGAAGAACCCTGGTTGGAATATTTTAGGTCCTCGCTGAATGCTTTTTACTTTTCTCTTTCTTAGTCCGTGAAATTTAAGTACTTAATTGCATTGTTCTTATATTTTTTTTGCTCTTTCTTACATATGTTAATTTTGCTTCCCACCAGGCTGAATTTCTTTGAGGACAAGCATCATTTCTTTTTTATTCTCTGTAGTTTATGTTCCTATAGTATCTTGTACCTTTTCTTCATCGTGCAACCTGTCTTATATTTATTTACATGACTGTTTAGTTAGATTTTCTTCCTTTTTGGTCAGTAAGCTTCTTGAAGGGTAGAATCTTGTTTGATCTTGCTCAGAAATGTGTACTTAAAGCCTGAACTAGTGCCTGGCATGTAAAAAGTGTTCTGTAAATATTTGTGGAATGAATGAATGAATGATTGATTATTAAATTAAACATACTAGATTCTAAGCCAGTTCTGTTCTGGGAAGGCTGAAACTACCTATCATATTCCTTCCAGACTTAGCCTGAAGCCTTGTAGGAGGCTATAAAAAGTTTGCAGAATTTTAACTAACACCTTAGATCTTTAAATAACAGAGTATGTGGAAAAGAAAAAAAGTTTACGAGATACTTTGAAGTGGTTCAATACTTAATGTTATTTTTGTGGGAGGTCAGTAATGTTTGTTAAAAATATGTTATTGTAAAGAATTCTTTAAGTATAAATTACTGTTATTGCTTTTAGCTAATATTTATAAGTGTTAACATCTGTGAGTACTAATGTTATTTTAAAATTCAGGCTTGAATGACAACACTGTGCAACATTGTTTATTTTTCTTGCCTTTGCGAACCTGATTGTTTGGGAATGTGTGAGAACTGGGTGTGTCTGGGTCTGGGCAGTGCTCCTCTAGATGGTTGTATTTCTCATAATTTCTTGATTTTCTGTCCCTGATGCTCTGTTAGGCTCTCATGCATACAATCAGATGCTGATTGTCTTAACCCTCCAGTACTGTGACACACTGCTGAAACATGTCCTGACAGCTGAATCATTTCACGTATTGAATTGAGTCAGCGTCTTCACCTTTCTTCTAATCAAATTACAATTTTATTTTGAAGTAATCTCACTGGATATTAGTAGATCAAAAGCTCAGTATTATATTCTACAAATATAGCTTGCACAATTAGACACGTACACACACATGCAGAAGGGGAGGGAAGACGTCCTCCCTGTAGCATCCATTTATGTTTTTCATTTGTTAGGTATTTTTTAAAAAGCTGATATTTTGGAACATTTTCCATGTGTCAGGCATTGTGTGAAACATTTTATGTATTATCTCATGAAATGCTTGAGCTCTCTCACTCTGACAGAGCTACTATTCTTAGATTCATTTTGCAAAGGATTTTAAGGTTCAGCAGTAATGGCACCCCACTCCAGTACTCTTGCCTGGAAAATCCCATGGGCAGAGGAGCCTGGTGGGCTGCAGTCCATGGGGTCGCGAAGAGTAGGACACGACTTAGTGACTTCACTTTCACTTTTCACTTTCCTGCATTGGAGAAGGAGATAGCACCCCACTCCAGCGTTCTTGCCTGGAGAATCCCAGGGACAGAGGAGCCTGGTAGGCTGCCGTCTATGGGGTCGCACAGTCGGACACGACTGAAGCGACTTAACAGCAGCAGCAGCAGTGCTTTTTCAATAGCAATGTAGTGGCTAAAGTTTATTGAGCACCTAAAGTGTTCCAGACATTGTTCTATTTTTATTCACTCACTTAATCCTTAGGTCAATCATATGAGGTAGTTACTACTCTTAAGCTAGTGGAGGTAATAGAATTGCAGCTGAGCTATTTCTAATCATAAAAGGTGATGCTCTTAAAGTGCTGCACTCAATATGCCAGCAAATTTAGAAAACTCAGCAGTGACCACAGGACTGGAAAAGGTCAGTTTTCATTCCAGTCTCAAAGACGGGCAATGCCAAAGAATGTTTGGCTGTTTGGCACAATTGCACTCATTTCACATGCTTGCAAGGTTATGCTCAAAGTTCTCCAAGCTAGGCTTCAATAGTATGTGAACTGAGAAATTCCAGATGTTCAAGCTGGATTTAGGAAAGGCAGAGAAACCAGAGATCAAATTGCCAACATCTGTTGGATCATAGAAAAAGCAACAGAATTTCGAAAAAGCATCTGCTTGTGCTTCATTGATTATGATAAAGCCTTTGTGTGGATCACAACAAACTGTGGAAAATTCTTAAAGAGATGGGAATACCAGATGGAAACACTGTAACTGCCTCCTGAGAAACCTGTGTGCAGGTCAAGAAATAACAGAACCGAGCATGGAACAATGGACTGGTTTAAAATTGGGAAAGTAGTACATCAAGGCTGTATATTGTCAGCCTGCTTATTTAAATTCTGTGCAGAGTACATCAGTGTGAAATGTCGGGCTGGATGAATCACAATCTAGCATCAAGATTGCCAGGAGAAACATCAACAACTTCAGATATACAGATGATACTACCCTAGTGACAGAAAGCAAAGAGGAACTAAAGAGCCTCTTGATGAAGGTGAAAGAAGAGAGTGAAAAAGCTGGCTTGAAGTTCAGCATTCAGAAAACAAAGATCAGGCATCCGGTCCCATTACTTAATGGCAAATAGTGGGGTAAACAATGGAAACAGTGACCGACTTTATTTTCTTGGGCTCCAAAATCACTGTGGCCGGTGACTGCAGCCATGAAATTAAAAGAGGCTTGCTTCTTGGAATAAAAGCTATGACAAACCTTGACAGTGTATTAAAACACAGAGACATCACTTTGCCGAGAAAAGTCTTTCTAGAAATGCTATGTTTTTTTTCTAGTACTGCTGTATGGATATGAGAGTGGGACCATGAGGAAGGCTGAGCACTGAGGAATTGATGCTTTCATGCTGTGGTGCTGAAGAAGACTTCTTGAGAGTCCCTTGGACAGCACGGAGATAAAACCACTCAATCCTAAGGAAATCAGTCCTGAATATTCATTGGAAGGACTGATGCTGAAGCTGAAGTTCCAATACTTTGGCCAGCTGATGTGAAGAACTGACTCATTTGAAAAGACCCTGATGCTAGGAATGATTGAAGGCAGGAGGAGAAGGGGACAGCAGAGGGATAAGATGGTTGGATGGCATCATCAACTCGATGGACATGAGTTTGAACAACCTCCGGGAGATGGTGAAGGACAGGGAAGCCTGGTGTGCTGCAGTCCATGGGGTTGCAGAGTCAGACACAACTTAGCACCTGAACAACAATAACTACTCTTAAGGGATTTCCCTGGTGATTCAAAAGGTGGTAAAGAATCCACCTGCCAAAGCAGGAGATGCAGGAGATGTGGATTCGATCCCTGGGTGGGAAAGATCTCCTGGAAAAGGAAATGGCAGCCCGCTCCAGTATTTTTGCCTGGGGAATCCCATGGACAGAGGAGTCTGGTGGGCTACATGCTGTGGGTTTGCAAAAGAGTTGGACATGACTTAGTGACTAAACAACAGCAACTATTATGCCGTCATTACTGAGGGAATCGATACACTGAATCTCACCTCTGATTCTCTGGCTAGGAAGTGGCAAGGACAGGCTTGGAATCCAGCAGTCTGATTTTGTAGTCCATTGCCTTAACTGTCACCCAAACTGACAAACTGGCAAACTGCTCCAGACTGACAAGCGGCAAACAGTGGGGTCTGCTTAGAGTCCAGACCCCTGACTTGAGAGCGTGGAACCCGAAGGATAATCTCAGCCATCTGGTATATTGAATGCAGAAGGTTTCCACTTGTGCTGAAGGAAATCAGCTTAATTTGAAATTGTAACCATCTATATAATGTTCCTTCAGAATTATAACTGACAGACTTTTGAGGTAGTAGACTTAAATGTCCAGTTTAGTGTTTATCAACTCTTATTAATGCCAGATCTTATTTTTCACATTTGGTCTGCCTCCTTAAGTGGAAGATACAATTATAGAATATGTTTCCTAAAAGTTGTTTTTAGTATAACTGAAGAGAAGATGTTTGTACTACCCAGTGACGTTAGCTAAGCTCTGGAGTACTGCATTGGTTGTAGAATGCTGAATTATATCTAGATTCAGTAAAAACGCTTGTGCTTAGAGTTGCATCATTAGCATGCCTATCTTTAGGTTTCAGTGACTCTCCCTACCTTTGACAGATTTTTGTGGCCAGAAAGTCAGTAGCAAAGAAGGAAGTTATGTTGTAAATATCCTCGTTCTAATTGATAGATCTTACTGTTCAATGTTTCAAAATGCTTCTATGCTCTGAAGCTGTTATGCTTTCCAGATTCATTCTGTGTCTTTACAAAATCTTGTATTACTGTTTTCTAAGTTTCCATTTTGCATCATGCACTCACAGTTGTATTTATACATACATATGTACATGATCCATGAATACATACGTGTAAGTTCCTGTCTGTCCATTGTTTTATACTTGACTACGGCTTTTATACGTAATAGGAAATAAGGTTTCAAAATTGACTTCATTTTTCTCAGTATGGTTTTTCAAATTTGAATTTTGGATTTCCTCAAACCTTATATATATATGAGCTTTACATTTATCTTTAATTTCTATTCATTAAGTAATACCCTTTGTATAAAGTATAGGCACATTGCACAATTAGTGGGGTGTACTACATGCCATCGCTGGATTTTGTTGTTCAGATTATGGCTTTAATTATACGTATACACTCTTTATTACTCTTGGGATTAGAGGTCATTTCACTGTACTCAGTCCTGTGTCACTCTCAGGAGCTTAAGGTCTCATATTTAAAACTCCCAGCTGAGGTTCAGAAATAGCATCTCTAAGCTGGCATTGCAACACTGGATTGACTCTTTTTTTGTATTTTAAATCTTTTTTTTTTTTTTTTTTAAGTTTAATGATGTCTTTGATGTCAGCCGTAAGTTGTGAAATAGAGGTAGTGGTGGTTAAATAGCAGACATGGGCTTAATTGATATTAATGTGATGTCTGTCTATTTAATTTGTTTTTAATTTCATATCATACCATTAAAATAGCTAAGGTTCATCTCATTCTGAACTGATTCCCACTGATGTTAATCCTCAAAGCAAATGGAAAATAGATAGGCCATTTTTTATCCCTTGTGGAAGTAATCCCTGGGGAAGAGGTGGGGGTGTGGTGGTGCTCAATTAACTAAATATTTGAAAGTAATGCATTTTTTTTTCTTTTGGTGGGGGAGGGTCAGGTGAAGGGTAAGTGCTTGTTGAAAAAAATCTGTAATCCTATTAATTTATTTCTTACTTTATAATCATGGAATAGTGAAAATAGTCTTTTAGAAGATTTTTGTTGCTCATATATTTGAACCTGGCTGAAATTTGGGCATCAACAGTGCTGACTCTTGGGACATATCCCAGAAGTTTGTTCTGTTAGTTACTTTTTATCAGAGTATGATTTTCATGATTTGCTCTTTTTCTTAAAATCCAAATGTAGAAGAGAAGAAAAATTATAGATATCTTCAGGTTTTAAAGAGATGGCCTTTGTTTAGTTGAAGTTTGATATTATTGGAATAAAATTTCAAAAATTAATGTTTGTGAAAATACTTCAGAATGTATTTTGTATATGTTTTTAAAATACTAATGAAGATATACCAAAAAAGCAAATGTAAGCCTTTCTAAACAGAAAACAGTTTTAATAGGATTTAAAACAGTGAGTTTATTCCATACTGTATGCTGTAGATAATGATGTTTGTGAAGTAAATGGTAACTTTATGAAAGTGCTTTTGGAAAGGACTTAACAGCCTACAGAACACTTAGTTCATTTACTCCTCTCTCCACCCTGTGCAATACATTTTATAGATAGGGAGACTAATGCTCAGAAAGTAAGTGGCTCTTCCAGTGTCTCTTATTAAACTGTTAAAGTATGATTCCACTTCAGAACTGGAAGCCTTGTGTGCATGCTCAGTTGTGTCTGACTCTTTGTGACCCCATGGACTGTGGCCTGCCAGGCTCCTCTGTCCATGGGATTCTCCAGGCAAGGATACTGGAATGGGTTGCCATTTCCTCCTCCAGGGACTGGAGTCAAGGCCAAAGTCCTTACTGTTTTTCAAGGCCTGACATGATCTCCTGCAGCCCCTCATCCCATACTCTTCTGACCCATCACCCCACTTTCCACTCAGGCTCCAGCCTTGTTTGCCTCTTTGCTGATACTCAGATTCACCTGCACACTATGCCGCCATGGCCCCCTGGATTTACTATCCCTCTGCTCAGGCACTTGCCCCTCAGATACCTCTGATTACCTCACCTTCAAGTACTTGCTCAAAATCCATCTTCCAGGTGGCTCAGATGGTAATGAATTTGCCTGCAATGCGCAAGGCCTGGGTTCAGTCCCTGGGTTGAAAAGATCTCCTGGAGGAGGGCATGGCAGCCCACTCCAGTATTCTTGCCTGGAGAATCCCATGGACAGAGGAATCTCAGTTCAGTTCAGTTGCTCAGTCGTGTCCAACTCTTTGCGACCCCATGGACTGCAGCATGCCAGGCTTCCCTGTCCATCGGAGAAATCTCTTTGTCCTTTGGAGAGTCCAAACTCCCAGAGCTTGCTCAGACTCATGTCCATCGAGTCAGTGATGCTATCCAACTATCTCATCCTCTGTGTCCCCTTCTCCTGCCTTCAATCTTTCCCAGTATCATGGTCTTTCCCAGTGACTCAGTTCTTGGCATCAGGTGGCCCAAGTATTGGAGCTTCGGCTTCAGCATCAGTCCTTCCAAGGAATATTCAGGATTGATTTCCTTTAGGATTGAATGGTTTGATCTCCTTGCTGTCCAAGGGACTCTCAGGTGTTCTCTAACACCACAGTTCAAAAGCATCAGTTCTTCGGTGCTCAGCTTTCTTTATGGTCCAGCTCTCACATCCATACATGACTACTGGAAAAAACCACGCCTGGCTACAATCCATGGTGTTGCAAAGAGTTGGACATGACTGAGCGACGAAGCACAGCAGACAGCATCTTCCAGATAAACATTCCACTTAAAACCATACCCTCCAACCCAACAGGCCTCATCCCCCTTGTCCTCCATATTCTGCCTGCCTCCAGCATATACCATACAATGTGTTTATTATTTTTAGTTGCAGTTGTTTTGTCTCCTCCTGCTAGTATGTAAAGCTCTGTGAGAGAATGGATTTTTGTCACTTTTCCTCCTTGTGATATCCCTGCAGTGTTTGGACCTCAGTGAGTGTTCAGTGAATATTTGGTGAAGGAATGCAAAGCCTATGCCCATTGCACCAGCTCTCCCACTTTTCATTTATTAATGATATACTTGACAAAATTACTAGGTTTATGTTTGCTATGAAGGGCATTCCAAATAATACTACTTCGTTAGTTTCATGCATTCATCTTCATTTCGAATATTTTTTTCTGTTGTATTTTCCTCTCATCTGTGGAGATGAACTCTGTTTGATTTTAAAAGTCAACCAGATATATATATATATTTTTTTTTGAAGAAAGTGTTAGAAAGTGAGACATAATCTTTTTGGATAGTAATGGGGCAGATGGTTCAAAGAACTTAGGTTTTTGTCATGTAAGCTGCACTTTTTTTTTTAACATTCATAAATATTGTCATTAAAAACCAACCTAGTTTTAAAATTTTGTTTATTTCTAGTTTTCTTGACATATAATTGATGTATAACATTGTGTTAGTTTAAGGTGTATGGTATGTTGATTTTCTACACTTATATTTTGCAAAGTGATTACCACTGTGGTGGTAACTGACAATGCCATCTGGTCATATAATTGCCATTTCTTTTTTGTGGTGAGAACATTTAAGATCTGTTTTTTTTGTTTTTTAGCAACTTTCAAGTATATAAGATAGCCTTATTTACTATTATACCATGCTGTTCATCAGATCCCCAAAACCTGTTTATCTTATAACTAGAAGTTAATACTCTCTGACCATCATCTCTCCATTTCCTCCACCCCTCCACCTCTGGTAACCACCATTCTAGTTTCTGTTTCTTTGAGTTTGACTTTTTTAGATTTCACATATAAGTGGTAACCTCCAATATGTCTTTTTCTGTCTGACTTATTATACTTATTCCATCTTAGTTTTAAAATTTGCACTTTGTGACTTGGTATTATTAAAATATTAGGAAATAATTAATTTTATTAAATATATTAAACTTTTTCCTCTTCTCTTCAGGATAATTTTTTTTTCTAGAGGAATAAAGCTGTAATTTACTATTGAAAGTAGAGGAAAATAAGATTCGGTTTATAAAGTCAACCTTAATTTGCTATGCACCTACCATGTTCCAGAAACTTCTTTTGGGGGCCATTAAAAGAGGAACAAGATACATGATTCATTGGCTTTAAAAAAAAAAGTGGTCCTAATGTAATGTGGCAAGTCCTTGAATGGAGTTATATATAAAGTTTTATGGGGGATTTTTATGTTATGGGATTTCAGGACTGCATGGCTGCAATAAAGTGAGATGCTCCTATACTCATGCAGGGTGTATGATTATCTCCTCAGCGTTCACAACCATCTAAATCCAGTTGATTTCATTACAGTGCTGTCATTACAGCTGAGACTGTTATCCATGCTACTAGAGAAATGTTGGAACAAGGAAGTGATGTGGCCCAGAGGCTCCCAAATGCAGAAGACCAGTGGAAGAGTTGTAGCTGGTACTGGGCAAAATGAAAAATAAGTAGAAGGGAAAGAAGATTGAGAGAGAACACATGACTCTGTGTGTGTGTGCGCTCACGCATGTGCAGATGTGTGCACATACTTGTACGTATGTGTGGAGAACTGCCGCCCTCCTCTTTAAGGAAAGGTTATTTTTTATTCTAAGTTTGAGCTTTCTCTTCTTTTTCTATCCTTAAATGTCTTTTCACTTTAGGAAATTATAGTGGAAGTAAGTGGTATATAGTTATTATTTTAATGTCTTTTTCTGAAATAAAAGAAAATCAACCTCTTCTTAATAATTTTACTGGTAATATCTTCAGAGGGAGCCACTGTCAGGGATGCTTTAGAACATTCTATAGTTCTTGCAGCTCTTATTTTATCTTTTTGACATAGCCCAGCATGCTTCAGAAATGCCTTTTATTTAAAAGGCCTCGGTTCCTGTTTTCCTAGTCTCGTCTCTGCAAATGATAATGAACTGATAGTAGAGAGACTGTGTTAATCAGAGGCTGTGGTGGCTTCTATCCTGTGAATAAGTTTGGTGGCAGAAAAGTAATCTACATCTGTAACTAGGACTTTTTAAACGTTTTATTTTTCTTGTCCTGACAAGTTACAGTGCAGGCCTTGGCATTAGAAGGTAAAGCATGAGGGAGAACTGTGAAAAATTGAAAACATATTGATTAGAAGTTTTGTATGTGTGGGTGCATGTGTGTGTTTCCCATTTATTCTGAGTAGAACACAGTGTTGAAACATATGATAGCTCTGAATCCTATGGTTTTGGTGCTGAGGCCACGATTCTGCGAGACCTCTGGGTATTGCTTATAAACTGGCATATACATATTTGTCAGCTTTGGGGAAAGGATAACTGGAGAGATCCATGAAAGCGTAATAATACATGTTGATTGTCTGAATTAGGAAGAATAATTAATATATTATTATTTAAAACTTAAGTTTATCCACTTACCATTGTTCACTATGTTAAAGTTTTAAAGTGTATAAATACTTGTAGAAAAGTCGATCAGATTTTCCTTTACTTTTAGATACTTTTCTTAAACAAATAACCAATCGTGATAGTTTACCCATTGCTCCAGTGGTGGTGGTGATAGTGGTGGTAATAGTGAGTTGCTTTTATTTATTCTGGTCATCGTCATCATTGCTATTGGTGTGGGCACTGGATTAAGACTATCTGGGTTTGGATACTAGCTACAACCCTTAGTAGTGGGGTAGTGGGTGATGTTGGGCAGGTGACTTAGCTTTCTAGGCTCTTTTTTTTTTTTTTTTAATCTGAGTAACTGGGATATTAATAGTGGCCACTCATAAGATATTCTAGGGATTAAATAGGATGATGTGTGTCAAGAGCTTAGTACAGTGATTTGTAGTGGTAAATGTTCCTTATCATTGTCATCATTCTTTTAACCTGAAAATATCACTGCTGGTCTTAACTGCCTTTCAGTTTGTTGTTTAATACTTAACACCTTGGTCTTCTTTTGATACTGTTTTTTTATTGGTGTAGTAGTTCTATGTGACATGTTTTTGAATCTAAAAAAAAGTGTGTGCTAAAAATCAGCAAAGTGTTTTTCGATCTTCCTAATAGATTGTGAAGAGTTCTGAAAGCAACCGACTCTACATTCACATATTTATAGACGGAGTCAAGAAGGAATACGTTCACTGTTGTAGGTGTTGCCAGGGACCTTCCTTTGCTTGAAAACCAAAAGTTTTCACTGTTAGCTTTAAATAAACTGAGGGCTAATTTCAGAGGTGAAGGAGATGAAAGAAGGATTTTAAAGTGATTACTTTAAAAACAGTGGTCTTCAGCTGTGGTCACACATTGAAATCACACAAGACACTTTTATAAAATATAAATACCTAGTAGTGGAAGCATCATCAACAATAAAGGTTTTTGGAGCCCTTACTTGGAACATAGTAATAAAGTAATTGGAATGGTCAGATACTTAATACTTATTTTAGCTCATGTCAGTTTCTTTTTTGCTTATTTATATGGGACTGTCTCGTTTCACCAACATGGTATGCTTGGGTTCAGTTTATAGGACATGAAGCCTAATTTTATTATTTGGTTCATTAGAAGGATTTATAGTGGTCTTATTTTGATGAAATATTGTTGGCTATAGCTGATTTTTTTTTTTCAAGTATCAAAAGCAGTTCCTAATAGAAGCATAGTTCCATGAATAAAATAGGATTCTTTTTAGGTTTGTTTTTGAAGTAGGTATGCCAAAAGTGGGGGCTTCCCTGGTGGCTCAGTAGTAAAGAATCTGCCTGCAGCACAGGAGACCTGGGTTTGATCCCTGGGTTGGGAAGGCACCAGGAGAAGGAAATGGCCACCCACTCCGGTATTCTTGTCTGGAAAGTCCCACGGACAGAGGAACCTGGCAGGCTACGGTCCATGCAGTCACAAGGAGTTGGACACGACTGAAAGACTAACAGTTACTTTAGGTATTTTCCCACATCTGCTAACATACCATACTTCAGTCTTCAATGCTCAGGCAAGCTCTTCTCAGTGCTGTGAGACTAGTTTTCTGTAAATAGATTCTCATATACCCATACAGATACAATTCTGTGACTTTGTTGAAGTTTTGAAGGGTCATGTGTAAGGGACTGATAGCATACTTGGATGGGAATGTGTTTGCTTTAGGGAAAGTTCTAAAGGAGGAGGTAGAGGGATCAGAGACCATGTTGACCTGCTGAGCACTTTCGATTTTTGTTGTTGTTGTTCGAGTTGGGAAAGTGGATTGTCAAAGGGCTAAAGAGTAGCTTGGGGTGTTTCCAGGTGAAAAGCATGGTTAATTTAGAATTTTTTTTCCAGATCTTTTGAATAGACATAACTGATTATAAATATTCATTAGGAGCTCAAAAAATGTTAACGCTTAACTTCCAGTACAAACATGACCATTTTATGGAAAAATTTATCTACATACATTTAAACAGCTTATGTGTAAATGCATTATCAGCCGACATCTCTTATTTTATTTTTTTTCTAAAAACCAATCTGCTTTCTTCCTGTGATATTATGGCTAATGAATTTAATGATGTAGGCTTTCTTTATTTACTCAGTTGGCATTTTATTTGCAAGTTGGCAATGAATTTCAACAATTTCGTTTAATTGGTGTTCCAGAGTACCAAACCCAAAGGACATTGACCTCATGTTTCATTTCTTCTGCCTTTGCTGCTTTCTTTGCAAAGTCCAACATTGAGTTAGGCCCTCAGAGAAGATGGGCTGATATTGGGTCCATGATTCTGTGTCCCAGACTTTAGAAGGGGTGGAATAATGGAAGCTCTTGATTAGAGAGGAAAGATTGTTCTTCCAGTTATAAACAAATAATAAACATCCATCCCTTGAAATCATAATGAGGGTGAGTGCTGTGTGTGTGTGTGTGTGTGTGTCTGCATGCGTGTATTACATGTGTAACTAAGTGTGTATAACACCCATTGACTATTCTTTAGATATAAGGAGACTCTTTGGCTCTTAATCTGAACTTGCATACTTTCTCTACTATTGAATTCTGTGCCCATTTTCCCATTCCTTTGGGGCTTGTAAATTTTAAAATTCTTTGGGTATGAACACCTTGGAGGTGAGAGTAATCATTTCAACTTACTAATGAAAATTGATAGGATGCTGAGAGATGGTGGTGGAAAAAAGGATGTATGAGAAAATGACTAACGCTGGAAAGGAAAGACAAGGACACCGCAGTTAGAAATGCAGGTGTCATGAAGCTCGGCCGTTTAACTGGTCATTACATTATCTTCTTGGGTAAGGACCATATTCTGGAAATCAGCTTAAACTCTAAGAGTTGTTCCAGAATAGCGGAATCTGACCCTGTGAAATCTTACCAAGCTAAGATCATTAGATCAGTTAACTCTTCCCTTCAAACAAATACTAACACTGGATGGATGGGTTGTTGGGTTGCTGTGCTAATGACCTTCATGGTATTATATAACCGCTTACTGATTCTTCATTATTTACGGTTATGATTTTATAGAATCCCTCTCCTGGGGGTAGGGACAGTCTGTGCAGGACAGAGGTTTCCACTGGGAGAAAGACGACGCAAGCATCCATGCCTGGTGTGCTCGGGGACTCTGCAGTGACCCTTAGTTTTTCTCTTTTACATTTATTTTGAAATGTCTATAATTATTTTTTTTTTTTTCTTCATCCAAGTTACTGAATGTTTCAGTTCTCAGGTGGCTTGGATTTGGGAGGTGGGTAGGTTTGAGTTGTTAAAATCTAGTGTTACTACATGTGGCCAAAATGTACTGCTTGTCTGATTTCTTCTTTTTGTCATTTATGAGATTTTCTTTATGGCCTAGTACCTGATCCTTTTTTTACACGTTTCTTTAAAAAAGAACATTTGTATCTGCTTCTGGGACTGGTTCTGTATACCTTCAACTCAATCACTGGAACCGTCTGCACTACTCAGTGTTCCGTCTCTGATCCTGGCCGGTCCTGCCTTTTCACATTCTGCTCTTTTATATCCCGCTGGAGTTAGTGAAGATGAGGGCAAGGAGGGTAGGAGCGGCACAGCCATGTGGGACAGTCTGAGGGCCAAACGAAGAGCCCTGTGCTTGAACCGTTGTGAGTTAGGGCATCCTTCAGCACAAATGGAAACATAATTTTTAAATATTGTTATAATGGGATTGGTTCTTTGAGGACACCATTCCCCTTTTTTCTTTGTCTTAGCTCTCCTTTTTTTCTCCAGTCTTGATTATTTAAGTTCTTAAATTTAGGGGAAGGAAGTTATTTTAGAGGAATCTAGTCTGTGATAAAGGATAAACCATAGCATGTTGCTGTATGTGTTAATCTCTGGGAAATGGGCTGAAGGGGTTCAGCATCATACTTTATATTGAGGGCATGTTGGAAATTAACTGTTTGTTTTCTTTCTGTGTTCTTCCTCTTGTCTCTGTGCATACGCTCTCTATGGAATATGGTATTACTCTCGCATTTCACTGGGTTTGATTGTTGCACAGAGGGAAGAGTTCAGGCCCTAGAGTCAGGTGTCTTGGGTTTGAATCCCTTCTCTACTGCTTTTAGCTCTAAGACTCTGTGTAGGTCACTGAATCTCTTTGTGTCTTGGTTTTCTCATCTGTTAAGTGGGAAATAGTACCTATTGCATAGGGTGGTTTTTGGGACTAAGTGAGATATAAAATATGTAAAGTGCTTAGAATATTACCCAGTATTTGTATCCAATAGTGGTCAATAAATGTGAGCTATTATCATTATTGGGCAACTGGATAGCCTACTTCACATTTGTCTTTGACATTATAGCAATTTGGATTAAAAGAATAAATTTCAGTTGTTTAAAATTAAGAAAGAGGGCTAAATGTTAACTGCCTGCATTTTTTAAAATAGCCAAATGTGAATTATCTGAGTATCATTGCACTGACCACAAAGAATAATCATTATTGTCACTACTTAAATGATGATATGCTTTTTGGAGGAAAAAGTCATTTATAGATGCTTTTATAATTCAAATGTGCTGAGTTAAGGAGTTCTCCTTGTACATGGCCTGGTTTTTAAGCTTTATCAAAATTACTCTATCAAAAATAAGATTTGTTAAAATTTATCCTGAAGGCTTTGATACATTAATAAGCCTTTTCTTGTTCTCTGTGCAGCGTCAAAACTCCTCTTCCACTTTGAGGTGTGGGATCTGATTTAGACCTCAGTAATTAACCATGATGGTTATGTTCATGTAATTAGCCATTGGTTAAGGATATATAGTCATGCTGATACGCAGCCTTGTTTAGTTTTTGTTTGTTTATGTAAACACCTGAAGGAGATAGCAATTAAAGAGAATGCTTGGTTTGTCTAATTTAGTCCTTATAAAGCTTAGATGTTTTGAAAGTGATTAAGTTTAGGAGAATAGAATAAGACACCTCATGGCTTAATTAAAATTCTTTGACGTTACTAAGTCAATACATTAGACTTTTGGGGGGACTTTGAGGGGTGGTGGTGAGAGGGGCAACTGGTTGAGAATACTTTCTAAATATATAACTTGTTTTTGCTGAGAATAGCAGTGGTGCTGTATACCTTTAAAAATGATTAGCTATTTCTTGTTTCCTTATATCTGGTAGAGAAATGTGATACTTCAGATACCATTGTGCTTCACCTAAAGTTGACATCATTTCTGGGGGGGAATGATCCATGAGGTCCTGGGTACATGGGCTGGCACTTGGGATGTGGGTTGTGAGGAGGAGAAGGGTCATGGAGAGGAGGAATCAAGTGGATCTTGTGACTAGTAGTCTAGCCCTGTCTACCCTCTGCTGGGGCTGCTGGTGACTGTGTAAAATGGGTGCTAACAGCCTTTGCATTTACCTCCAGGAACCAGCTGGCCTGTGCTGCGAGGCCATTGAAGTGTATTTCTTGGGAGAGTGGCAACTGAGGATGGTTGCAAGTGACTGGACAAACATTGTTCGAATCCCTCTTGAATTGTACAGAAGGAAGATGGGAGTGTGGTTAGAGAGTCGGATGCTGCGCCTAGCTTTACAACTCATTCTTTGTGGGGCCTCTGTGATTGTCTCTAATTTTCTTTGTGAGAAATGGAGAAGAATAATAATGATGCCACCTGCTTACCTCAGAGAGTGTTCTGAGTATTATCGCCTTGGATGAAGGCAGCAGAAGTTCTCTTGTCATAATATCATTGCCTTTCCAGAGAAGCTCCAGTTTGGTGGAATAAAGTAGTGGAAAGAAGATAAAAGTGGAATGAACTATTTACCATTAGTTGGTGTCTTTCAGGTCCAACTCTAGGTCAGGTTTCCATTCTAGCTGGGGAATTTAGCATAAAATTTCTGTGTATTTTTTAGCTACATCAAACCAAATGTCTGACCTGCTGTTTGTAGGAAAATAACAGATGTTTATTCTGAGAACACATTAATGACCATGTTAGTGGTTTTCTCCCCTGTAAGAGAAGAAGGTGGGTCAAGAGGGAGAGCCTAGGTTTAAGTAGAGTTTGCTTGCATTGTCCTATTATCGATGTGTCCTTTTTGAGAGAGTCTATATATTGCTTCATTCTGTTGATCTTTTGAGTGTCTTTGACAAGAAAGCTTCACAGATACCAAGCCAAAACAAAACAAAAAATATAAACACAACAGTTGCCTTAAATACCAAGGATGTCAGCGTGAAATTAAAATGAATCAACTGACATTTCTGCTTTGAAATTTTTTTAGTAAAATTAATTTAAACCAACAGTGCAAACTTCTGTGTCTACCTTATCATGGAACGTTTGACCTTTTTCAGTGCTTTTGGCTTAAGAGTGTAGATATTGGGATGTTTTTGGTTAAAATTTGCTTCAACTCGCTAAGGGCTCTTGGGATTTTGGTCAATCTTTGGTGACGGAATAGCAAATGCTGTCAATTGTGCTGGTACCATGTAGTTTCTGAAGACAAGGTCTCTGAAGCAGTGGATATGGTATCTCCTCCTGTCCATGTGTAACTGTTTTAAAAGAACACTGTTGTCATGTGAATTCTTATTTTTTTGAGCTTGCTTTTGAAGTTAACTTACACAGAGAATTCCTGTTACCTAGAAATTGATGACAGACTTACACCATTTCCTTTTTTTTTCTTAGACGTTCCATCCTCAGAGCAGCCTGAACTGTTCCTAAAGAAACTTCAGCAGTGCTGTGTCATTTTTGACTTCATGGACACGCTATCTGATCTTAAAATGAAAGAATACAAGCGCTCCACTCTTAATGAACTGGTGGACTACATTACAATAAGCAGAGGCTGTTTGACAGAGCAGACTTACCCTGAAGTAGTTAGAATGGTGAGTTTCTTTTTTTCGCCGCGGACACATGTAAGCACCTTCCATAAGGACGCACAGGTGTATTTACTGCAGAGTCAGGTCACAGGAGGTCACCTCCACAATGAGAGCCAACCTTCTGAGAGCTAAGCACAAGTAGTCGGCACAATACTAGAATTTGAAGAGCATGATTTCATGAGAATGAAATCCAGAACTTTTCACCTACAACAGTATTGGAGGAATCATTGACTTCAAAATACGAAACCAAGATTGCCAGAGGGTTATTGGATTTCTGGCATTGGGAAAAGAAAAGACACAGGAGAATCAAAAGAAGTTTTAGATCTGTGTTCAAAAAATATACAAGCCTGTTGGATGCCTTGATTCCCCCCCCACCCCCATTCATTGTGGTATATTAGAAATGGCTTTAAACTTAATGAAATTGTGATATGTAGAACCTAGATAAAGCCTCTCTTGGCTTTATAAACTAATCATTCATTTTATAATCTTACAGTCAGGAGTGACGTCTTTCATTATTTTTGAACAGCGTCTTGTACTTTGTGTGGTTGTTAAGAGTTATGAGAAGAAACATTATTAGTATAAGATAAGAAATTATGTTCTTATTTTATCAATGATTAGTTTTTCAAAAGCTGAGCCAAAATACAGTCTGCTGTTAGATTTTTGTGAGAGGGTTGCCTTCTTTGGCCTCGTAGAAGATCTTGGGTCTAGAGAGCACAAGCTATTTGGAGGTGATGGCGCTGGTCTACTAACTCCTGAAATTATGCCGAAGAGTTCTAAGGGGATCTGTGCATCATTGGGAAGCCCATTGGGGAATCTGGCTCACCCTCTGTGTACTGCTGAAAGTGTACTTAGTCTTTTTGTGTAACTTGTATCACTTGTATTCAACAAATGCAGAAAAGAGACATCTGTGATGGAGCTGTTTTGGTTAAAAATGAATAGTTTTCAGATTTGGGAAGGGACCTGAATGATCACAACTTGAGAAATTATGACACATATATGAAGGTCATTTCAAAACAATGTCCATTATAGTCCTCAGGTCCATATTGAAGTGTATATTGCACTTATTAATTTACAGGAATGTGAAACAGTGTTTTATACATTAACTGTTTACATGTTTACATTGTGGCTCTTGACCAGTGGGTCTCAACCAGGGGTGATTTTTCCCTGCCAGGGCACCTTGACATTGGAGACATTTTTGGGAGGTGCAATCAGGATTGGGAGGGGGGTGTAGTTACCAGCATCTAAGGCCAAGAATGCTGTTAAACCTCCTAAAATGCACAGGACAGCCCCTGTAACATTTAATTATCTGGCCTCAAATGTCAGTAATGCCACTGGTGAGAAACCTTGGCTCTAGAGTTTGCCTGCTTTCCAGCCCTCTTACCCTGATACCTAGGATCTTCTTTAGTCCACCTGCTTCTTCAGAGCATAGTCCCTTGGTTTTAACCTACCTGTATTCTCAGCCAACAGAGTTATCCACTGTTTATAACTTTCTTCTGCGTCTTTCTGTGGATAGTCTGTAAATATTGAAGCATATCTAAGCCTATATGTATAAATATTATCTTTTGTAAACACACAAATGGTAGCATACTATACACACTCTCTGTATCTTGCTTTCTTCACTTACATAAGTACATCAGTACGTACAAAGCTGCCTCATTCATTTTTATAACTGCATGTCATTGTGTGGATGTGCCATAATGTATTTAACCATAACCCCATGAATATCTTTGTATGCATATCAGTTTGCTCTTGTGTGAGAACATGTATATATTTGTGGATTTGTTCTCTAATAGCCTGTCTTTCCCCCTCTTCCTGGACTTTTGTGAAATCCCTGCCCCCCTGCCTCTAATTCTTGTTCCTCCCCTTGCTTTCAAGAGCTGGCTTAAAGTGCTACCACTGGTTCTTGAAAAGCCAAGTGTTTTCTCCTTCCTTCAGTTCTACCGCTTCTTGACAATCCAACTGTTTAGAATTTGTTCACTGCCTGCTCTTTAATCCTTTCAGACATTTATTTGATTTTTCTGTTTAGATTATAAGTACTTCTAGGGGTCCCTAGCCTCTGGGCCACAGACTGGTACCTCCTGTCAGATCAGTGGCAGCATTAGATTAGAAATAAAGTGCACAATAAATGTAATATAATTGAATCATCTTAAAACACTTCCCCCTGCCCTCTAGTCCTTGGAAAAATCGTTTTCCATGAAACTGGTCCCTGGCCAAAAAGATTGGGGGCCGCTGAATACTCCTGTGCAGGAACTATGTCATGAACATCCCTGTGGCCTCTGTAATATCCTAGTCCAGGCCTACCTGGAGATTGTTGAATGAGTGAACGAAAGCATGTTCCCTCTTAAAATATGGGCATTTCACGCTCTCAAATTATGATGAAGATATTGGATTTATTGGATTATATCCAGTTTTAAACCCAGTATGTGGCATAATTCAAAAATTCATTCATTACTGTGAATCATTTTGGTCCTAAAGCAGCTTGAGTCTCGAAGGAGAGACCATTTTCTCTTCTCTTTTACCTTCCATCCGCACACCTCTCCCCCCAACCACCCCACCACCACAACCCTCAAACCTCAACAAAAAAGTGTAAAAAAAGACTCCTGTCGTTTGCTTGTGAATGTATACCTTAAAATGTACTGAAGTCCTGTTTTAGGAAGTATTGAAGCTGCAGTATACCTGCTATTCTAGGGCATTAGATAATTGATTTTCTAGATGATAGTTAGGGTTTTCGGAGGTGTAATTTATTTTTCACATCTTGTGATTTGTGAAATTGCTACTAATTTTACATGACTCTTAGGCAGTCTGGGATTTACAGAGAAGGAAGTAGTATGGTAGAGTAGAAAGAGAAAGCGCTTTGAAACCACACAAACTTGGGTTCAAATGCCAGCTCTTGGCAAACTTACTGCATCACCTTGGACTGAGTCCTCCATCTCCAATGTCCTCGGTTTACATGAGGTGCCAGGAGATGGTAGGATGGAGGGAAGAGTGGCTACAGTCCCTCCCACCTTGCTCCATAAATAGTCCACTAAGGAAAATTGTTATGCTTTGTTTGTACATCAAGGTTCTCACCACCTCACATACACATACAATCTAGTAAACAGGGATTTACCTCTATAAGAAGGGTTGGAACTAAGTCCCTACTTATCCTCTATTCCCTTGCATTTTGCCACCTGTGAGTCCCTTGTATGTAGAAATCCTGGTGCTGTTACTGCTTATTTTCGTCATCTGTATTCTACCTACTTGTTGGTTATTTTGTGCAGATTGGAGATGATGTATGTGAAGCTCTTGGTATAACCCCTAAAGGGCTTCCCCAGTGGCTCAGTGTCCACTGTGAGAGACGGGGTTTCATCTCCAGGTGGAGAAGGACATGGCAACCCACTCTAGTATTCTTGCCTGGGAAACCCCATGGACAGAGGAGCCTGTGGGGCTGCAGTCCATGGGTTTGCAAAGAGTCAAACTTTCTGACTTACTGACTGAACAACAACAATAGCCCCTAACACATGGCAAGCATTAAGTCAGTAATACTATTACTATACTTGATGATTTCATTATTAGATACTTGACTTTATAATCATTGGAGAAGCCCAGAGTTCCTGCTTGTGGACTTAAAGTGCTCTATTGGCTAGGTGTGTTATATCCCACTGCCTCTGGTCCTCAGATTCTCTAATTCCAATCCCGCCTGTTGAATAGTCACTGTCTCCACCTGTTCCTCTTTCTTATTACTGTAAAATGAAATTGCTTCAGTAGGATTAGTGAGAGAAGTGGTGGTACTTTTAATGAAATATCAGTGAAGTTGATCGCTAGGTTTTACAAAAGAGTATGACTGATGTTGTCAGCATTATTACCAAAACCTGATGGGACTATTCTGAGAGCTGCTTAATGGCTAAGAAAAGAGTGGCAGATGCAAGTAATCTAGGAGTTGGGGAACCCATTTCTAACATTTAAATGAAGTCTAGATACCACCTACAGACTGTTAGAATTAAGAAAGAAAAATGACTATGTTTAAACAAAATGAAACAATGTAGCATGTAACTCACCTTCCGGTGGTGTGGATAATGGAATAGCCCCCTGGATAAAGTAGAAGCCACTGTCCTCATCTCTTATCTTCCACTTAACTACTGTGAGATTTGGGTAAATTCCTCTTGAAGCCCCATTTTTCCCCTTGTAAATGAAGGGAGTTGGTGGTGGTCTCTCATGTCCATCCAGCTCCAAAAACTACCAACACATTTTAAGAAATTTAGAATGGATCCTGCCATCCTTAAAGTTGACAGAATGTTGTCCAAAATAGTTGCTTCTACTCTGTCAGTGGTTTCTTCCATGTGTTTCTTTCTCATGGGGTCATATCTCATGGAAAAACGAGAACCAGGACTGTTAGTTCCTTAGGCTTTGGCACATATTGCCTTGTATCGTTTCAAGTGTCAGGCTTCTGTCCTTGAGGCAGTGTTTTTACCACATTTATGCTCATGTTTTCTTTCTGGTTCTGTTGCCATGCATCCATTTGAGAAATTTCTTGGCATTTCTAGCTCTCTCAAAGGGTCGGACATGACTTGCCCACTGAACAAGTAATCTCGGCTTAACTTTTTTATCCAGACTTAAACTCTGTCTTTTATACTCTTTATATTCACACATCTTCCTTTTCAAAACCATCTCTGGGAAATAGTTCAAATATGAGAGGAAATCTTATGGGTGAAGGCATTGTTTTAATTAGTCCCAGGTAATGTTTGTTGAATGGTTTAGAGCCACACCTTTACATTTTGATGATTAAAAAAAAGACAGGACCATGCTTTGCCTTTTAGAAAGGGCACTCATGTGAACAAATAATATGTCATCCATATATTAATAGAAGTTTTTAGAAGGCAACAAAGGGGCAGCGAGAAAGGGGGAAGGGAGGAAGGTAGGAAGGTCAGGGACGGCTTTACAAAGCGAGGAAAGCCTGAGTATTAAAAACAGTGCAATACGTATTTTCCAGTGGTTGAAATAATGTTGAAATGAAGAAGAGAATTACATGATACAAAGGCATTCCCAAACCACATGATATATTCAGGGAGCACAGCAGTGCTGTGTTGTCACAGCATTGTGTGTGTGTGTGGAGTGGGGAGTGGGAAGAGGTGAATGGTGGCAGCTGAAGATGTAGGTGTGGATCAGAAGGACCTCAAAGAACCTCACAGACAGTGGATAACCATTGAAAAGTTATGAACAGGGTAGTGATACAGTCAGTTTTGTATTGTAGTGGCAGTGGGCCAGGTAGATTGGAGAGAAGGCAGAGAAGAATTGATTAGGGGTATGTTGTATTAGAGAAGCTGTAGAGGGCCTGAACCAAGTACAGGGTGGAAGTAGAGAAGGGGAGGAAAGTTCAGTTCAGTTCAGTTGTTCAGTCGTGTCTGACTCTTTGCGACCCCATGGACTGCAGCACGCCAGCTCTCCCTGTCCATCACCAACTCCTGGAGTTTACTCAGACTCATGTCCATTGAGTCAGTGATGCCATCCAACCATCTCATCCTCTGTTGTCACCTTCTTCTCCTGCCTTCAGTCTTTCCCACCATCAAGGGTCTTTTCAAATGAGTCAGCTCTTTGCATCAGGTGGCCAAAGTATTGGAGTTTCAGCTTCAACATCAGTCCTTCCAGTGAATATTCAGGACTGATTTTCTTTAGGATGGACTGGTTGGATCTCCTTGCAGTCCAAGGGACTCTTGAGTCTTCTCCGACACCATAGTTCAAAACATCAATTCTTTGGTGCTCAGCTTTCTTTATGCTCCAACTCTCACATCCATACATGACTACTGGAAAAACCATATTTTTAATTAGACAGACCTTTGTTGGCAAAGTAATGCTTTTTAATATGCTGTATAGGTTAGTCATAACTTTCCTTCTAAGGAGTAAGTGTCTTTTAATTTCAAGGCTACAGTCACCATCACAGTGATTTTGGAGCCCCCCCCCCAAAATAGTCTGACACTGTTTCCAATGTTTCCCCATTTATTTGCCATGAAGTGATGGGACCAGATGCCATGATCTTAGTTTTCTGAATGTTGAGCTTTAAGCCAACTTTTTCACTCTCCTCTTTCACTTGTATCAAGAAGGGGAGAAAAGGATGGCATTTAAAACTCATTCGGGGACTTCCAGTGGTTAATAATGTGCCTTCCAATGCTGAAGACGCGGGTTTGGTCCATGGTTGGGGAACTAAGATCTCACATGCTGCAGGGCAGCTAAGCCCATGCCGCACAACCAGAGAGCCTGTGCGCTGTGACTGTAGAAGCCCACCCACTGCCACAGCTGCTGAGCCCCCGTGCTGTGGAACCTGGTCTCCACGATAGAGGTCCATGTGCTGTGATGAAGACCCAGTGTAGGTGCACACCACCCTCATTAGGAGGTCAAACTGAAGCCACTTAGCGTTTGCGTTGATTTTTAGAAAGAGAGAAAGGAGTCTCCGATAGCTTTGGAAATCAGGTGGTCTATGGAGCTGCTATTTGAGAAAGGTTCAGCAGGATTAGCAGCAGGTTTTGAATGGAAGCTGAGTTTTGATGTGTTAACTTTGAGGTTACAGGAGTCCTTGATGGGAAGGTTAGAGATGGTTATTGGTAATTATCAGCATGAGCGTAGAGCAGGGGAGAAAAGAACAATGCTGGGTCCCTAGGTGATAGCAGAGAATCACTGTGCATCAGTGCAGTGGTTCAGGGGGAGCTAGTGGGTTGCATGTGAAGTGTCAGGAAGTTGAAGTGATGGCTGTGGATAATGATTGCACATACAGCAGTGAATCTTGGGTGTACTGTCCTCATTAGAGTAAAATCCTATCCCTTCTTCCCTGAACAAAGGATGTTTTATCACATTGGTCATTTATTGTTATTATTTTCATATTTTCTCTATATGTCTTAGCTTTTCTTGATTTTAGAGTCTGCTCCACTTCTGGCTCATCTTAGTTAATATTTCAAATTCTAGAATGTGTGGTTTGCCAAAGTGAATGTAATTTTAAGATTAAAATACAACATTTTCTTCTTTTCTACTGAAATCTTGCCTTGCGGCCTTTATATTGTTTCTTGTTCACACATTAGGTTTGTTTTCTGCCACTCTCAAATTATGCCCTGTCACTTAGTTATCTAAGTGTTTTATCTTTTTTTTGCCACTGCTGGGTCTTCATTGCTGCAGGTGGGCTTTCTCTAGTTGTGACCAGCCGGGACTACTCTTGTTGCGGTGCCTGGGCATCTCATTGTGGAGGCTTCTCGTGTTGGAGAGCATGGACTCTAGGTTGCACGGGCTTCAGTTGCAGCATGTGGGCTCATAGCTGCGACTCTTGGGCTCTAGAGCACAGGCTCAGTATTTGTGGCGCATGGGCTTAGTTGCTCTGTAGCATGTTGAATCTCCTTGGACCAGGGATTGAATCGTGTCTTCTGCCCTGGCAGGTGGATTCTTAACTACTGGACCACCAGGGAAGTCCCTGTTTTATCTTTTATATGTTCTATGATTTAACTGGAAATCACTGCTCTGGTTAGCCTCTTAATAGAATAAGACAATTTTGTGGAAAAATATGAAGTCCGCAATTTAAAGATCTCAGAGTCTCCCTACACAGACTCCTATGGGTGCTTTGTTAAGTTCACTGCATCCTCTCTAGGCCGAAAAGTGGAAGATTTCTTTTTCATAAAATAACAGCCATCTAAAAGTAGCCTTGGGAATGATAACTACCAGGGGGAGCATGAAATTTCCATTTTTCATCTTCCTGCATCTGATAAGGACTTTAGCTCTACATCCTGGCTGGATTTGTCTTGGAGGTAACTCTTTAGACCCAGAGGAGATAAGGTCTATAGGTGTGACCCATTGGTGTGGTGGGATAGGGGAGGTGGGGTTGCTTACAAGATTAGAAATATAAATAATGGAGGAGAATTGAGTGACATCTGGGAAAGGCATTTAGGAAGTGATGAACTTACTCGGAAATTTTTAAGGATAGGATAAATCTAAAAGATAGGACCTAATAAATTAGAAGGTAAATAATTCATTGGACTTTGAATATACAGTGATGGTGCTTTAGTCACTAAGCCGTGTCTGACTCTTTGTGGCCCCATGGACTGTAGCCCTCCAGGCTGCTCTGTGCATGGAATTCTCCAGGCAAGAATACTGGAGTGGGTTGCCGTTTCCTTCTCCATGAATAGACAGTAGGTGCAGACACCCCGCTTATACGAGGCGCCTAGAATAGTCAAATTCATAGAGTCAGAAAGTAGAAGCCAGGGGGCCTGGGCTGGAGTGGGTAAGGGGCATGGGGAGTTCGTGTTTAATGGGGACAGTGTTTCAGTTGAGGAATGTGAAAAACTCCGGAGATGGATGATGGTGAGAGTTGCGCAACATTGTGAATGCACTCAGTGCCACTGAAGTGTTAAATATGGTTAAAATAGAATGTTTTATATTATGTGTAATATAGTATACATCATGGACTTTTACTACAATTAAACATTAAAAAAAAGAATTTCTTGGTATTTTGTAAAGACTGTAAGGTTTTGATGATGAAGATTGACAAAAGACATTTTTAGAATGAGATCACGAAGAAATCACTGCTCAAGGTTAGGAGTAGATTGTTTCCGTTTGTAATGTATCAGAAGGTAGAGAAACTGGCAGGCACTCTATCCTGTTATTAAACTGTCACTCTGTGCTGCATCTGTTAATGCTCATTTAATAGTATTGTTTAGCATGTTTGGGTGTTCATCTATTATTTTCATGGGAATCATTGGACCTCTTGATGTTGAACACAGAATTTTGCATGTTTTGCCTGTTTTTATGGGAGAAGATCTGTAGTTTTTGATTAAATTTTGAGACATAGTCTGACTCCTGAATGGTTTAAGCTCAATTTTGACATGTGCAGTGCTCTGCTAGGTGCTGCTCTCTAAAATATAGGATGAGATTAGAGGGGAGCAGGGTCTTCCTATTTATGGCAGTAACTAAAGATGAAGATGAAATTGTTAGAATGATTTCACCAGTGAAACCATCTGGGCCTGGAGTTTTCTCCATGGGAAGGTTTCTGGCAGTGAATCCCCTATTTTCATATTCTTTTCCATGATGGTTTGTCAAAGGACATTAAATATAGTTCCCTGTGCTATGCAGTAGGACCTTGTTGCTTATCCATTGTTTGAAAGTTTGCATCTGCCAGTCTCAAACTCCTAATCCATCCTTCTCCCACCCCCTCAATTTTTAAAATACATGTGTGACCTATTCATGTTTTTTGTTTTCTCTTGTGTAAGTTTTTGTTGGTTTTTATAATAGTTCCACAATTAAGAATTGTGTTTGAATTACTTAATCCTTAGTAGTTCTTCATAAAGGTGTGTACTAATGGAGGTTGACCAGCACCTGTACAACTTCCAGTGTTAAGCAGCATAATTATCTGCTGCAAATACTGTGTGAGTAAATTAAATCTTCACAACAACCCTGTTGTATTATATGTTATATTGTTATTATATATTATTTTATAGATTATGTAAAGGAAGTAGAGAGAGGTTACCTAACTTTCCCAAAGCTACTCATCTGCGTAACTGTCAGGACTGAGAATTGAACCCAGTCTGGCTACAGAGCTCATCCTCTTGACTGCTGTGCTGTAATACTCTCCTGGGATCAGTCTTTCTAATAGGAATGGAGACTAAGATCTCTAAATTTGGACTCTTGCCTCAGTACTGTGTCGTTTTCCTTGAACCCCTCTGCTGCTGCTAAGTCGCTTCAGTCGGGTCCCACTCTGTGTGACCCCATAGATGGCAGGCCACCAGGCTCTGCCATCCCTGGGACATAAGTAATAACGCTTTGATGCTTTCCCTGGAACTTTTTCCTTGCTTGTTATTTTACCAAATAATAAGCTCTGGGGTTAAATAATTCATTTTTCCTTAAGGAACAGCTTCCTTTTCACTGCCTTTCCACACCCCCTCCCCCAACCTCACTAGCCTATATAATAACTACATTGCCTTTGTTATTCTCAAATTAATGTTTTTTCCCTGCCTGACCACTGCTTCCCAGTAGGCAGGAGTATGTGGTCATTGAGGATGAGGAGGGGCTCAGGAGGAAATCTGTGTAGTTCAGAACTCTCCTCTGTTCCACCCAAACCACAGTCCTTGAGATGGTCATATCCCCTAAGTTCATGCGCTCCCTGCAGGACAGTTCAGCCTACCCCCCCATTAGAAATAAGAGAGCCATATCAGCAACTAAGGGATCCTTAAATTGCTTGGTTAGCCTGGATTGAGAGCTAGGAAGTTAGATATTTAAATGTCCTTTCATCTCTGTGTTGGCTCCTAATCCTTGAAAGTATTTATGATTACTTATGATGGTACAGCCTGCCTATTTGTGGTCCTTCCTGGGTCAGTGATATAGATGGAATAAGCTGGTTCACTTACTTAGCTGTGTGATCTTAGATGAGTCTTCATCCTAAGACTGTTATGCAATGTAACTTTATAAAGTTATTGTGATGTGATTATTCTTATCATTTATGGTACTACCTTTGCCACTTCTTAGACTTACTTTTTTCTTTGAATGGATTAATCAGTTTTTTGGTTACGATGAAGTCTTGCTAGCATGAAAGTTCTTTGTGTCATTAAGGTGACTTTTTACATCTTTGACTATTGATTTTAAACTTTAATTCTCTCTGGGAAGTCTTATTTTGCAAGTCTGTTTTTTTGGGATGGGGTATGGCCCTGTAAATCTGCAAGTTCCCATGTGTATAAAATTATATTAGGTTGTCCAAAAAGCTTGCTCGAATTTTTCCATAACATCATAGGAAAAACCTGAACAAACTTTTTGGCCAACACAATATATACATATGTATGTACTGTCCTTAGTTCACCTATATAACATTTTTTTCTGATATTACTTGCATAGTAATATCCACACTGTATTAATAATTTACCACTTCTCTTCTGCAAACATTGTCTCTTAAAATATCTGATGGGGATTTTAATGGGTTTAGTTTAATTTAAACATTCTAAGGAGCAGGTTTTCACTCAGGAAGCAGTGAGCTACTCATGATTGCTATTTGCTTCATTTACAAGCTGTAGTCCCTCTGGCTTAACTGCTTCACAGATTGTTGAGAGTTTTCAATATACTTAAAATGGTTTGACAGCTGTGACTTGTCTAGCGCTGAACTATCCAATACTATGATTTCACTGAAATGAGAATTTTCCTCCTCTTTCTCCTCCCTCCTTGCCCCCAGGCTGGCAGCAGAGTTTGCAGAATAAGTTACAGTACTGCATTCAGGTTTTGATTTCTCTTTTATCCCACCTTGTAATTTAACCTAGAAACTGAAGATATGGTTAGTTGTGTAAGCAATACTTCTGGAAAAACCTGCCAAGAAAATGGATGACAAAATGATTGGAAAATATTGCCGGTCATATATTTAAGTGGGTCTTACCTCTAGCATAGCAACTGATGTTAGGTTCTATGGCTCGGCCTTCTCTTTACTGAAGAGGGGCAGAAATGAGAAAGAGAGGGATTTATTGGTTGATTCTCTAAGGGAAAAGCCGGTTACACTGTAGTGGTGCATTATTAGCGGGAAAAAGTAGAGAAAATGAGTGTCTTTCATGTGGAATTCTGAGAGACAGTGATGCTTGAGGCAAGAATTTGGCAAGAAAACAATGAGCAGGTCCTTTCCAGGAAGTAGCTGGCCTGTGGCCAATAGTAAAAGCCAAACTTGATCTGCAGATGAAAACAAGAAATATGCTATCTAGTGACTTCTGCAGTGATGAATAGAGACATGGTGGGGGTTAGCCCTACAGCAGAGGAGGGACAACAGGAAAGACCAGAGCCTGGGGCAGAATTCAGGGAAGAGCAGTGCCAGGAGAAGAGGGCAGGGCTGGCACAGAGAAGATAGGATGTTTCTGAGTAGAAATAGGACTGGGCATGGCTATCTGGTAAGTTGGAGAGCAAGTTTATTTTTTCATAAAATGGACAAGCAAGGTATTTTGGAGAGTATGATATTTCCTGGCCCTCCAGAAATGTAGGTTACAAACAGAGTGGGTGTGCTGGGCAGGTGCTTACATAGGCATATCATGGATTTTCCCTTCCTGAAGAAGTTAAACCTTTTATGAGAATAGGGTAGAACTTTCTGGAATAACCCCAGCCTCTTTCTTTTGTGGGACTTTTGGATTTTTCTCTTAGGAGTTTAGACAGTAGGTAAGTTGCTAGAAAATGGAGTTTTGTATCATCAGGAACAAAGCAGGGTGTCTCTTATGCCCTGTTCTGGAAAGGAAGTATAGTAAGTTGAAGGATAAAATAATTAGAAGACAGTGGTCTTTAAGAGCATATTTAAACAGTGCCCCTAGAACCCTCTCGTTATTTTCTGAGGAACTTACACCCACGCTTTTGCCTCCCCCTCCGAGACGAGGCTGGTGAGGAAGGGCTGGCTGGCTGGAGTGGCATACCTTAATTTATTGTGAAGCAGTAGTATCTGGTAAAGAGTGATGTTCATCTCTGGTCAGAGGTAGGTCAGGTGTGTTTTTGTTTTCACCGCCCACCCTCTAGCTCAGGGCTTTATTTTACTAATGAACGGTCACAGAGACTAGAATTACACACAGAATAAGGGGCAGTAGCAGTTTGGGCAATTTCCTATTTATTTTCAGTAATTTTATGTAAGAACACATACTCAGTAGCCAGAAATGCCCTATTAGCCTCCAGTGTTTTGTGTGTTTTTTTTAATTCAAAATTCAAGAGGTTTAATTATTCCTTTTGCACTGGCTGATTTTGAAAGTAAAGCGTTGAAAGCAGATGTTAAAAGACTATATGTGTTCTCAAAGAAAGCCCCGTATTGTTATTGTTTTATCAACTTGGGCACTGTGGTTCTTACTGAAATCACTTAATTTAGCAGTTTTAGTACCTTTCTGGGATGTTAGGACCTGCAGTCTGTGCATAGTAGTGAAAACATAGTGAAAACCTGGTATCACAGGGCTAGCCTGAGTGTGGGGTGTGAGCGCTTGACTGCCAACAGCAAGACAGCCTGCTCTGTATTTATCCACAGCAAGCACCATGACTATTGCAGTGTTTACACCTCTATTTTTGGATTCCAAGATTTAATATCAACAATCTTCACTTTTGGATTCAATGCTACATTTCCAATTTTGGAGACGGTGCAGTATAGTTGTCTCTCTGTGGGAAATATTTCCCTGTGATGGTTCGTGTGGGGATAATAGACTCTAGAGAGAATAAATTTGACATTACTGTCAGCATGTCAGCAGGTAAAAAGTTGCCTCTTTGAGCAAAGTCTAGTCCTGAAATAGAAGCCTAATGGGAGTGGAGGGTTCATGGTTGGAATTTGTGGGAAATGAGATGGAGCCACAGGGATGGCTCTAGATTACAGACGTCTTGGCAGGCTAAGTAGAGGAGAGTAGGCTTAATCTCATGGAGAGCAAGCAGGAAGTTGCTAAGGTTTTTGAATAGGAGGTGAAATGTAAATGATATTCTTATTTTTCTTTCTCCTGCCCCACAAAGAGAGCTTCCTGCCCGCTCCTTTGTGCAGATTCTCAGTGAGCCGATTCAACTCACGATGGCCAATGGCAGAGGACTGTTGTCCCAGTCCTGTCCGATGGTGGCAAAAGAAGAGGAATTAGAGAAGAATGTGTAAAGAAACTCCCTATCTTCTCTATTTTTTTCTGTGCTCATCAAAGAAAGTTCAGAAACCAGAGGAAAAAATGATCTATAGTTTTATTATTTAAATTCAATCATTGCACACATTTTGGCCAGTTTCCTCCTATCAGTTCTTTTAAAATGAGATTTTTCCCTTAAGTAAAACAATTTTTTTAAGATTAATGGAATATAATTTTAAGAATAGAGCTTTGACAGTGAATGTTCAGTGAATTTAATAATTCTATATACTCATGTAAACATAACCCCAGATCTACAACATTGCTGTCACTTAAGAAAATTTCCTGTTTCTTTTCATGTTTTCCCTTGTTAAATTTTTTCCAGTCTTCCTATATATATGTGTGTGTATATATATATATATAATTTCTATTAAATTTTTCTTTAGAATTATGATGTAAACATGCTTTCATGTAGTTAAATATCTTTAAAAAACATCATTCTAATGTCTGCCTCATACTCCGTCTTGTAGATATACCATTGTTTACTTAACTGTTTTCCCATTTGGAAGACATTTAAACCGCTTGCAAATTTCCACTATTAGAAGTAACACCATCATTAACCCCAAGAGACATTATGAAGGAATAAATAAAATGACTTCTCGATAAGTTGCATAAAGCAGATAATGAAGAGGAAGAGTTAAAGAAAATTCTCAAGAGTTAGAATGAGGAAGGTGAAAGGAGAATTCTCTTTCATGGGGAAGTGGAGGATGTGATTGGTTTTGACTAGAGTGAATTTGAGATCTACTGAGATGTCAGAATTGCTTTGTACATAATTGGAAATAATGGAGTTAAGGACATCCTAGCACCTTGGAGACAGAAATCATAGTAGAAAAGGTGACAGAAAACTGAGACGGGAACTTCCTGCCAAGGATTCAGCTTTGCTCCACCTGCAGTTTTAGTGATGATCTCTCTCTTTTGAGATGTGTGTACTTGTTCCTTGGGTGAAATAGATGACTTTGAGGCATTCATTGACTTCTATATTTAATATTCCAAGACCCAGAATGTGCTTTGCTTTCTGTTCTGCTTCACACGAAGACCTTTTACTGTGATTGGTGCTAATTCTGAGAAAGAAAACTTGATGTGGGGATCTTTCACTTTTCTTTGGCTGAGGTCAGAGCAGGTGCCATTTAATTTTCTTGACCTTCTACTGGGCTCTTTCCCACTAATGGAGAATTGATGTATTTGCATAAGAAAATTAAATTGCTTGAATTTGCAGAAGTTATTGAAGAACGGAAGCAATAGTTTTGTAGGAAATGATGGCTAACTTTTGAGTAAATAGCAGGAATTGAACACATGTACCCATGTGTCTAACTCTGAAACCACACAGAAATTACTGAAAGGAAATAAAACCACAGGAACAAGTGAAATGGAGAGATCTCAGAATCAACATTTTGGAAACCATAAAGCAAGTGTGAACTGGTGATCACTACCAAGGCTGATTAGAGAAAGCTGAATCCTAGTCCATAGCAAGGATAGTTTGGAAATTGCCAGCTCACACTGCATTAACTCCAGAAGGTGTGGAAAGGTACTTTTCAAAGTAAGGGTGCTTGGAGTGAAAACAGACTTGGTGGACAGTCTGTGTAAGATATAGCTGGAACTGCTTCTCCCAAACCAGGCAGTCAGATGACTGTTCCTCCCAACCCGCAGCGGAAGGCTGAAGGGTTACTCTCTGGAGAGGCTGAACTGGAGGGAGTCCGGGCTCAGGGACATTGGTTCAGAGCAGCAGTACCTTTCTGAAAGCAGGGAAGCTTACTGAGTGAAAAGATTCTTCCCCACTCAGCCAGATCCTGTATGCCACTATTCTGGAGGTGGATGCTGCTTCTCTGGAGAATTAGATAAGCCCAAGAGAAAAGATCCAAAGGCAGCAATAAAAGGAGAGTTCCTGGGAGGATGAAAGGATGGTTGTGATGAGGAAATAGCCCAGCCAGTCTCACTGTAAGGAAAGCCCACTGCTCAGGGCCATCCTCTCAGATAGGTCTCCCATTTTAATATGAGTGGGTGTGACACTGTGAGTAAGAGCACCGATTGTGTGGGCTTAAATCCTCTCTTCCAGTTAGTTTTCCAAGATTTTGAGCTTTATGTAGGTGTACCTGGAAGGGTTCTGCTCAGATGTCTTCCTCTTTCCCTTGCATCCCCCTACCCTCCCAATCTCTTTTCCTGCCACTGGTCTTTGCTGTCTTCTGATGGGCGTAGGTCAGAGAGTGGAGCAAAAAACAACCACCTATCCTTCACGCACTTTTTCCCTTTTGTCTCCTTGTAGCTAAGTGTTGATGTTACCCCTCAGAACTGCATCTGGTACTTGTATTTGATCTGTATTCACGTTCTGTTGATTCTCTGTCCTTCTCATGGACAGATTCCTTTCTTCCTATACAGATGTTAGTGCTTTGATCCTTCTAGAAACCTTTCGTCTAAAGGGACCAAATTATTTTCAGAAAAATGCAGTTGTATCTGTTGATCGTAACAATTATCAACTACTGCCACCACCAACAGCAGCAGTAATAACATCAGTGAACACAGGTTGGTCTTTTTTTCCCCAGTCTGTATGATCTGAATAGTGTGTGTACCTAGTAGATTTTGAAAGGAAAACTCGATTAAGGAAATATTGTTATAAGTAAAAATGTTGGTATCCTTGTAAGTTAGGAAAATGCCTAAGATTTCTATTACTCTAATTTTTTGAATTTGGCTATGTATTTAAAAACTCTAATTGAGCAACATAAGTTTTTAAGCTTCCTTTTGTGTTTGTTTGGTTATTTGTTAATATCTTTTTTCAACTGATTGCTAAGCTTTTTTAACTTTTTAAAATCATTTTAAAATATTCTTTCTGCTTCATTTCAGAAATCAGTTTTAATAGAATAGCTGCTATGTCCTAGAAAGCCCTATTAATACATATTTAAAATATGATGGTGAATGGGTAACAATAATTAGGTTATAATCGTTGACTTTAGGAATCTTTTAAATCCTCTTTTAGATTTCTGGATCTTGTAAAACAAACTGCGCGACTGTCTCACGGGCATATTTCTTAGTCACGTGGAAACAGTGCTCTCTGTCTTGGTTCTGGTTTGGTGACTGTTTTCTGACAGGTGTAGAGCTTTGTCCACAAAGATGGTTTTATGATAAAAATGTGAACAACCTTACCAGAGTAGCTTGACACACGTATGTATTACAGTATTTTAGTCCTTATTGCGTTGCTAAGACCTGTGCTTGTGACCTGCGTGGAGGTGGTTTTGGTTCAAGGAATCATATTTAAGTGAGCATGTCTGGAATAATAACTTGTGGAAATGCTTGTCTGAAATGTTTAATTTCATTGACACTTACCATATTTAATATATTAGAGAATAAAATGACACCTGTAGTGGATGGCTCATAATCTAAGAAATTGTTATACTGATTTAATTAAATTTCTCCTCTTTAGAATAAGTGCTAAGGACTTGTCTTTATGTTAGAATAAGAGATTTTAATGATTCCGTGAGTTAGATAAGTTTTAAACAGCCTTGTCCATTCCCATGTAGAGTGAGGTTTAAAAAGAGAATTTGTACCTAGTCTGAAGTGGAGACTACAGGAGATTTATTATAATTAAAAGACGTAGTTTGTCTTTCAAAACATTGATTGAAGGGATTGCCAATGAATTAAATTAAGTGCTAATTGAAAGTTTAAAATGTTGCCATTTATTTCCTTATCAGAGCATCAGTTTAAAAGATAGTTTATCTGCTGCAATTTCCTTGAGCATAATTACAAATGCTTTGGGATTTTCCCCTTTGTTTTTATTTATCTGTAATTAAAAGGGACAGAGAGTCAGGTTTGGAAGGTTCTTCATCATTGGGATCACTAAGAATTCTTAAATTTGGTGTTACCAAAAGTAGCTTGACATTATATATATATCTGTTGTTACTTTTATGTTACAAAAATTACATAGCATAGCAAGGTGTACCTAAGCAAATTTTGTTAGAATTTTATTTCTTAGAGTTTGAATGTTTAATACAAATTCTAGTATGTTTGGAAATCAGTCTTCTCTGTTCAAACGTCTGATTTACAGATTTTAAAGTAAGTTTTATTTCAGTTTACATTTTTATTTTGGATGTGATTGTTTTTAAAAATTACATCCATGGCAGATGTTGATGAACTACTATGAAATTTTCTTTCGAAATTTAGTTTTAGTGTATCTATTTAGATGTATCTTTTGGGCTACCACAAAATGCTATGAGAATAATGCATGATGACTTAGCTTCAACATTGAGTTTCCTAGGTCCTGCCTCTGCTTATAAATACTAGATTAAATCATTTTTTTTTAATACATGATGGATTATGGAGTGATAAATGAAGAACTGGATGAAAAAACTCGGGGATATTATTGAAATTGTTGCTTGTATGAGGTCTTAATACAGATTTTGCTCGAGGAGTGCTAGAGGAATAATGGCACTTTGGGTTTTGCTTAAATGTTCTCTACGTAATATCATTCGTATAGCTCTTTTTTGTTAGAAAACTTATTCTTAGATGTAATCCCAAGAAAATTTATTTTATAGTTATGATGCCATTTTTTGTATTTACAGCTAGTATAATTTCAGTATTGCATAAATATTGGAAATTACAGTTTCACAGATGAAAGGGGTAGAAACCTTTCTGATGTTAACTAGTTCACCTGCTTTTATCGAAGAAAGATGATACTTAGTCATCTAGAAAATATTATTTTAAAGCACAGGGAAGATAATTTAAGTTATACTGTGGTGGAAGTGTCCCTGATCACATTACATGACTGGTTTTCCTGAGCCTTAAATATTAATAGTGCTAACAAATATATAACCAAAGGAAATAAAAAATATTCTTTTAATACCTTTAAAAAGTACTTTTATATATTCCTTTAAGTTAAATAGGTGTTTTTTTTTTTTTTTTTTTAAAGCGGTACTCAACTGTATTATCCTTACCTTCTGTTTTCTTCATTATTTATCCTGGCAGATATTTAGTGAGTAGTTATTAGGTGCTAAGTTGTTTAATCAAAAATGGGTGAAAGTATGCCTAAACACTTCTTTTGCTAGATGGGCTGTGTACTTAGAAACTTTTTAGTCTTCTCTTTCACGTTTGGTCAAGACTTCAGAATTTATTTCTTTACACCATAGTTAACAGCAATCAGCAAGAAACCAAAAAGAACTGAAAAATAAGAGAGCAGCCAGTCCCTCAAAGCAAGCTGCTGTGGGGTCCTAGGCCTTGCCTAGCATCTCCTGCTTTCATCCTTCTACCCAGTGTGTTACAGTGCCAGTTCTGGGTTGCAACTGAGTTCTAGCTGGTAGAGATTCTTAATTAACATTAGTATTATTGTAGCATTGTTGGGTTCAGGAAATAAAAATACAGGGTACCTACTTCAACTTGAATTTCAGATAAACAGTGAATAACCTTTTTTAGTCCTCATGTAGTGTGTGGGATGTATTTGACCAAAAGAGCTGTTTATGTGAAACTCAGACTTAACTGGTAACCTATATTTAATCTGGAAACCCTATTTATTTCCATTTTTTCTATATTAGGCTCTGGGCATTCAGAAATTAGGGATTCCCAGGTGGCTCAGTGGTAAAGAATCTGCCTGCAAAGCAGGAGACCCTGGTTCAATTCCTGGGTCAGGAGGGTGCTGTGGTGAAGGGAATGGCAACCCACTCCAGCATTCTTGCCTGGAGAATTCCATGGACAGAGGAGCCTGGCGGGCTATATAGTCCATAGGGTCATAATGAGTTGGATACCACTGAGCGACTGACCACACACATACCCATGCTTTCAGAAATTAGTAAAGAGCCCTAGAGGGCCTCAGGAGCTAACTGGGTGAGGTGAGAAGGGATGTGAGGAGCAGGAACACCAGAGAGGAAACTTGTAGTCATCCAGATATTTGATGATGGGGCTGTGAACCAGACAGCAGGGATGCAGAGCTTGTTTTATTTCTGTGTTAGTGCCAGGTAAGGGCATCAGCTTGAGTCTGAATGCTCTCAGAAAAAGAGTGTCCGTGCATGTCATTGAGGGCCACTGGCAGACCAGAAACCTAAGAAGGGGTGATGGGAAAACAGAGTAATAAAAATGGTAAACAAACAAAAAAACTGGTGAGGGGAATCAGGGAAGAAAGAGAGAGATATAAAGAAGGCAGGTCCATAAGTGATCCTCCATAAGTCTACCTCTACGGTGGTAGACGTGAGGTGTCAAACAAAGAACCCCAAGCACCTTGTGACAGATCATGGCACTTTCACCTTGAAAAACTCACAAACTCATAGGACCTCACTTTTTTGATTTCTTACAATGGAACTGGATTTTGTTGTTGTTGTTATGTTGCTCAGTCCGACTATTTGCGAACCTGTGGACTGAAGCACATCTGGCTTCCCTGTCCTTCACTATCTCCTGGAGTTTGCTCAGATTCATGTCCATTGAGTCGGGGATGCTATCCAATCTTTCATCCTCTGCTGCCCTCTTCTTTTGCTTTCATTCCCAGCATCAGGGTCTTTTCCAGTAAGTCAGCTCTTTGTATCAGATAGCCAAAGTATTGGAGCTTCAGCTTCAGCATCAGTCTTTCCAGTGAATATTCAGGGTTGATTTTCTTTAGTACTGACTGGTTTGATCTCCTTGCAGTTCATGGGACTCTCAGAAGTCTTTTCCAGCACCATGGTTTGAAGGCATCAATTCTTCTAAGCTCAACCTTCTTGATGGTCCAACTCTCACAACTGTTTATGACTACTGGAAAAGCTATAGCTTCTTTTACTATACAGGCCTTTGCTGGCAAAGTGATGTCTCTGCTTTTTTAATACACTGTCTAGGTTTGCCATTGCTTTCCTTCCAAGAAGCAATCATCTTTTAATTTCATGGCTGTAGTTACTGTTCGCAGTGACTTTGGAACCCAATAAAATAAAATCTGTCACTGCTTGCACTTTCCCCCCATCTGTTTGGCATGAAGTAATGAGACTGGATGCCATGATCTTAGTTTTTTTAATGTTGAGTTTTGAACCAGCTTTTTCACTCTCTTCTTTTCACCTTCATCAAGAGGCTTCTTAATTCCTCTTCACTTTTTGCTCTTTGAGTAGTATCATCTGCACATCTGAGATTATTGATATTTCACCTGGCATTTCACATGATGTACTCTGCGTGTAAAGTTGAGTAAACAAAGTGACAGTACATAGCCTTGTTGTATTCCTTTCCCCATTTTGAACCAGTTATCTGTTTCATGTAAATTGCTAAGTGTTGCTTCTTGACCTGCATACAGGTTTCTCAACAGACGGGTAAGATGGTCTGGTATTCCCATCTCTAAGAGTTTTCCACAGTTTGTTGTGATCCACACAGTCAAAGGCTTTAACGTAGTCAATGAAGCAGAAGTAGGTGGTTTTTTGGAATTCTCTTGCTTTCTCTGTGATCCAGCAAATGTTGGCAATTTGATCTCTGGCTCCTCTCCCTTTCCTAAACCCAGCTTGTACATCTGGAAGTTCTCGATTCATGTACTGCTAAAGCCTAGCTTGAAGAATTTTGAATCTAACTTTGCTAGCATGAAAAATGAGTGCAATTGTCTGATAGTCTGAACATTCTTTGGCACTACCCTTCTTTGGGATTGGAATGAAAACTGACCTTTTCCAGTCCTGTGGCCACTGCTGAGTTTCCAAATTTGTTGCATGTTGAGTGCAGCACTTTAATAGCATCATCTTTTAGGACTTTAAATAGCTCAGCTGGAATTCCATCACCTTACTACTCTCTAACAAGATCTTATTCTAGAAGCATCTCAGTGGAATCACCCACCCTAGGTTTTCTGTCTTTGAGGAGAAGTTGTAACATCCAGGTTTTAATACCTGTTCCTCCCATTCCCCCAGCTTTGCTTTCTGTCCTTATCACTACTTTCTAGAGAGCAGGCCAGTGCCTTCAAGCCTTTAGTTTGGCCCAACTTTCAGTGTTTAATATTGTTGAAATGAAAATGAATTAGACTTACCTCAAAGACACTTGTTTCTTAATTATTTTCTTTGCATTGATCCCAGTATAGATTAAAATAAAATAGTGATAGTAATACTTTAAAAACTTTTGTTCATTTCTGGTAATTTATTTTGAAAGAAATAAAACAGAATGCTTAGAGCTAGAACCTCATACATTAAACGTATTAATAGTGACAGTTTGTGACTCTATAAATACCTGGATGCATTTTAATCTAGCTACATAGATGCTTTAAAAATTTCTATGCAGTGAGGAGTGATGCTGGTGGCTACTTGTGGTCATGATCCATTTGCATAAGCAAGCAACTGCCAGTTCAGTTCAGTTCAGTTGCTCAGTCGTGTATGACTCTTTGTAACCCCATGGACTGCAGCACGCCAGGCCTCCCTGTCCGTCACCAATTCTTGGAGTTTACTCAAACTCATGTCCATTGAGTTAGTGATGCCATCCAACCATCTCATCCCCTGTTGTCCCGTTCTCCTCCCACCTTTAATCTTTCCCAGCATCAGGGTCTTTTCAAATGAGTCAGTTCTTCGCATCAGGAGGCCAAAGTATTGGAGTTTCAGCTTCAACATCAGTCCTTCCAATGAATATTCAGGACTGATTTTCTTTAGGGTGGACTGGTTTGATCTCCCTGCAGTCCAAGGGACTCTCAAGAGTCTTCTCCAACACCACAGATCAAAACCATCAATTCTTCAGCGCTCAGCTTTCTTTATGTTCCAACTCTCACATCCATTCATGACTACTGGAAAAACCATAGCTTTGACTAGACATACCTTTGTTGGCCAAGTAATGCCTCTCCTTTTTAATATGCTGTCTAGGTTGGTCATAACCTTTCTTCTAAGGAGCAAATGTCTTTTAATTTCAAGTCTGCAGTCACCATATGCAGTGGTTTTGGAGCCTCCCAAGATAAAGTCTGTCACTGTTTCCATTGTTTCCTCATTTATTTGCCATGAAGTGATGGGACCAAATGCCATGATCTTAGTTTTCTGAATGTTGAGTTTTAAGCCAACTTTTTTACTCTCCTCTTTCACTTACATCAAGAGGCTCTTTAGTTCTCCTTTGCTTTCTGCCATAAGGGTAGTGTCATCTGCATATCTGAGGTTATTAATATTTCTCACGGCAATCTTAATTCCAGCTTTTGCTTCACCCAGCCAGCGTTTCTCATGATGTACTCTGCATAAAAGTTAAATAAGCAGGGTGACAGTATACAGCCTTGACAGACTTCTTTCTTGATTTGGAACCAGTCTGTTGTTTCGTGTCCAGTTCTAACTCTTGCTTCCTGACCTGCATACATATTTCTCAAGAGGCAGGTTAGATGGTCTAGTATTCCCATATCTTGAGAATTTTCCACAGTTTGTTGTGATCCACACATTCAAAGGCTTTGGCATAGTCAATAAAGCAGAGGTAGATGTCTTTTTGGAACTCTCTTGCTTTTTCAATGATCCAACAGATGTTGGCAATTTGATCTCTGATTCTTCTGCCTTTTCTAAAACCAGCTTGAACATCTAGAAGTTCACGGTTCACGTACTGTTGAAGCCTGGCTTGGAGGATTTGGGGCATTTCTTTACTAGCGTGTAAGATGAGTGCAATTGTGCGGTTTGAGCATTCTTTGGCATTGCCTTTCTTTGGGATTGGAATGAAAACTGGCCTTTTCCAATCCTGTGACCACTGCCGACTTTTCCAAATTTGCTGACATATTGAATGCACCACTTTCACAGCCTCATCTTTTAGGATTTGAAATTGCTCAGCTCGAATTTCATCACCTCCACTAGCTTTGTTCATGGTGATGCTTCCTAAGGGCCACTTGACTGCATTCCAAGATGTCTGGCTCTGATGGTGTGAGTGATCACACCATCATGATTATCTGGGTCATGAAGATCTTTTTTGTATAGTTCTTCTGTGTATTCTTTCCACCTCTTCTTAATATCTTTTGCTTTTCTTCAGTTCAGTTCAGTTGCTCAGTCGTGTCCGACTCTTTGTGACCCCATGAACCACACCACACCAGGCCTCCCTGTCTATCACTAACTCCCAGTATTCACCCAAACTTATGTCCGTTGAGTCGGTGATGCCATTTAACCATCTCATCTTCTGTTGTCTCCTTCTCCTCCTGCCCTCAATCTTTCCCAGCATCAGGGTCTTTTCAAATGAGTTAGCTCTTTGCATCAGTTGGCCAAAATATTGGAGTTTCAGCTTCAGCATCAGTCCTTCCAGTGAACACTTAGGACTGATCTCCTTTAGGATGGACTAGTTGGATCTCCTTGCAGTCCAAGGGACTCCCAAGAGTCTTCTCCAGCACCACAGTTCAAAAGCATCAGTTCTTCAGTGCTCAGCTTGCTTTATAGTCCAACTCTCACATCCATACATGACTACTGGAAAAACCATAGCCTTGACTAGAGGGACCTTTGTTGGCAAAGCTTCTGTTAGGTGACTATTTAATTGTTACCTACTTAATAATCCTTTTAAAACCTGGGCTGTAAATCAGAAGTGACTGTCATGATAAAGGAAGATTTATTGGAGGCATATTTATTATTTTGGACAGTGGTTTTTAACCATTTTAGAGTCAGGAAGTCTTTCGGAAATCTGATGAAGGCAACTGGATCTTTTCCCAAATGGGACTCACACATACACAGTGCTGGCTAAGACTTCGGGAATTTAGAGTACAGTCTCCCTCACCACTTTCATCCAAGGATGACCCAATTTTAAACTCATGATTTTGCAGCTCAGCTGTATAGCTCATCTGATCCATTCATTCAATCCTTCAACCATTCATTCATGAGGTAGACCCTAGACATTGTGAGAGGCTCTGATTTTTAACTCTCCTGATAATCTTTCCCAAACAAATTCAAGAGCTTGTTTTTATCTTGAAATTAAAGGCATAATGCACATACTAAATGCCTCTAACTTAGGCTTTTTATGGATTTAGAACTTACTTGGTGTATCCCAAGAGGATGAACAGCAGCTCCTGAGTTTCATCCGTATTCCTCTTGCTTTAATACAGCTTTTCTTAATTTCCCTTTAGTTGTTGTGCTGTGTGATCAGTCGTTTCTGACTCTATGTGACCCCATGGACTGTAGCCTGCTAGGCTCCTCTGTCCACGAGATTCTCCAGGTGAGAATACTGGAGTGGGTTGCCATTTCCTCCTCCAGGCAGTCTTCCTGGTTCAGGGATGGAACGTATGTCTCTTGTACCTCCTGCATTGGCAGGCAGATTCTTTACCATTAGTGCTACCTGAGTTATCCGTATCTGCTCTTACCTGTACAGTCAGTTGACACCATTATAGCTCAGTTGGTAAAGAATCCGCCTGCAATCCAGGAGACCCCGGTTTGATTCCTAGGTCAGCAAGTTCCGCTGAAGAAGAGATAGGCTACCCACTCCAGTATTTTTGGTCTTCCCTTGTGACTCAGCATATAAAGAATTTTCCTGCTTTGCAGGAGACTTGGGTTCCATCCCTGGATTGAGACGATCCTCTGGAGAAGGGAAAGGCTACCCACTCCAGTATTCTGGCCTGGAGAATTCCGTGGACTGTACAGTCCATGGGGTTGCAATGAGTCGGACATGACTGAGCAACTTTCACTTTCATTATAGTCACATCATCTTTCCCCCTAAATCTTTATTTCTGACATCTCTTTGTGCTTCAATATAGTGATTATCTTTAATCCTGTACAGTGTCCTACTTAATTGATGTGCTTCTCTAATGTTGGACTTAAAGGTTATTTCCAATTTTACACTTTTTGGAGAATGTTGCAAATGATTGCTTTAAATAGTTTTTTCAGTCTTAGATTAGTTTCTTAGCATAGATTCTCAAGGATGGGAACAATGGTTCATTCATTCATTACATTTTTATTAAGCAACTATGATGTGCTAGGTAGAGTGAAAGGCAGACTTGATTTGCTTTGGCATTCTTTCCATTTGTTCTAGAGAACTACTTAATTAGTTGAGTTGGCCATTAATTGTCCAGCCTAATAGATCCTTGCTTCCTCATTACTCATGGTGAATGTTTTGGAGCATACTAAATGAAGCATTGTAAGGAAGGCATATCTGAAGAAGTGGCAGTGTGTGGCTAAGTGAGATGTACATGACTTTAGAACTCTTTGCTGTTTGGATTGCTTACACAGTTCAGCATTCTTTTGATGTGACAATAATTGAGAGATGAAGCTTTGACCAAAAGAGAGGCTTAGAACACTGTGCAGAGCTAAACATTTTAGGTTAAATAACCTAGGTTTATTTAAATCACTCAAAAATTTAAATTGAAATTTGGTTAAAGCAAAAACACACTTGTATTATATATCCAAACCTTTTGGTGAACATTTATTGGAAGACTCATATGTGCCAAGAAAACAAATGTGAATATGGCATTGCATGTTCCTAATTAGTAGGAAGAGACAAATATGTAAACATATTTGCTGTAGCCCAATATTTCCCCACCATAATAGAGTTTGAATGTCAAAGGATACAGAGGAACAGAAGTTTTGTGTCTTTTTACCCAGATTCTTTTTTTTTTTTTTTTACTACAGAAGACCCGTTTCTTTTCTCTCTCTTTTCTCTTTCTTTTTATAAATTAATTTTTATTGGAATATAGTTGTTCTTCCTTCTGTGTTTTACTTTTGCATCTTGTGGGGAGGAAAAGAAAACTTATTACAGAGTGCAATAAATATAAATGATGTAGTTGAGATGAAAACTCAATTTCTGCAATAGACGCATAGTTGAATGAAGATTCAAAAGCAAGTAATTAAAAGATTTTTGCCCTTTTGATGGCACAGTATGACTGGCTGATTGAAGAGAAGTCATTGATTGATGATTATCTGAAAAGTCACTGGTTTCTTTGTAAACATAATTTCTAATAATCATTAGAAGGGACAAAAGTAAAATAACTCTGTGTGCTGTACATGCTGTAATTAGTCACTGCAAAAATATTCTAGCATGATAATTTTATTTTTCAGTCATCTGAGCTAAAGAAGAGCAAAAGAGTTAGTCTACCCACTTTTCTAGAACACTGGGCTGGAGCCTGACAGCTTGGGTTCGGTGGTAACTGCTGGTTACTAATGATAACCTCAGCTCTAAATACCTGTGCTTCTATTTCCTCAATGGTAAATTGAGGATAATGATAGTACTCTTTATCCTCAGTAGCCTTACAGGGCTTCTGAATCTAGTAGATTCTGCTCTGTGCTTATCTTGGTCCTCCTCAAGCAGCATTTGATGCTGTGGTCATCTGTTTTTCCTTAAGACACTCTTTCCTCCTATCTCTTAAGCTCCTCAAACTCAAATCTTTTTTATCTCTTACTTCCTACTCCTTTCCATTTGTCTTTCTTGATTCCCCCTACACCCATGTCTGGTTTCTGAATGTTGGGTATATCTGAGGGTCCTTTCCCTTCTTTCTATTTATTCCTTTCAAGAAGATCCCTTAGCCCCATGGTTTCAAATATCTCTACATGCTGGTGAGTCCGTATAGCTCTCCAGTCCTGACCTGTCTCCCTCTGAGGTTCCGGGTTCATGTGACTGGTTGTCTCCTGGATATTGCTCTTTTAACATCTTTCTAACTGGATCTCCGAATGTCCCCACTAAAGCCAGCAAACAAAGGAAACGTTTCCCGTTCCCAGTCATTTTCATCTTGGGTAAATGACCTTACATCCTCGAGTCTTTCCTTTCGTTCACCCCCATACTTCCAAGCCAGCAGCAAATACTGCCTCCAGAATATATTTGAATCAGTCTATTTCTGTCTTCTCTGCTAGCCATCATCATGTCTTGCCACTTTCATAGGCTTCTAACTTGTCCCGTTCCTGTCTGTTCTATACATAGCTGCCAGAGGGATTGTTTTAAAAGTAAAAATTGAACTGTATCCTTTTTCTGTTTAAGATCCACAAATGGTTTCCCATTGCACTTAGAGTAAAATCAAGTCTTTCCATAGCTTACCCATATGAGTTCAGTGACCTTATCTAGAGAATAGGGATAATTATGACTTTAACCTAGAATGTAAACTCCTGGAGGGCACAGATTTTTATCTGCTTCATTCACTGCTGTCGTCCCAGTGCCCAGAACAGTGTGTGTATGTACTGAGCACCTAACAGTTACTGGTTGAATGAGTTGAGTAAGCACATTCAGATTATATGAGCCTTTCTTTTTCCCGCTTTCAGAACAACATATTATAGCTTAGTATTTTCTATATTATACAGAACGTTCAGCAAAGGCTTCTGGTACAATATCTCCCACTCCTGCCTTGTTTCTTTTGTGTTTGTTTGTTGGCCTTAAGGCTCCAAGATTTTAGTTCCCCAAACAACTATTGTACCCTTGCGTTCCCTCAGTAATGAAAGCCCAGAGTCCAAACTGTTGGACCACCAGTGAATTCCCTCCCCACCCCTGTTTTACTTTTTAAATCTGAGGATGCATTTGAGTCATTAGGAGAGGATAGGTAAGTAATAGAACAAGAAACAGAATAGAAACTGGAAGGAACCCTGGGAAGGTCATTGCAAAATAGTAGCAGCAGTATTTAAAAAAATAAGCATTTTACCATAGAAATCTTGGACTATATGCAGAAATAGTAGAATAGTGTAATGAGCTCCTGTCTCTTTGTGGCCCAGTTTCAACAGTTGTCAACTCATGGCTATTCTTTGAGCCTTCAGGATTTAATTTGAAAATTTCCTATGGTAAAGGAAAGTAAAAGTGAAAGTGAAATTGCTCAGTTGTGTCTGACTCTTTGCGACCCCACGGACTGTAGCCTACCAGGCTTTTCTGTCCATGGGATTCTCCAGGCAAGAGTACTGGAGTGGGTTGCCATTTCCTTCTCCAGGGGTTCTTCCCGACCCAGGGATTGAACCGGAGTCTCCCGCAGTGCAGACAGACGCTTTACCCGCTGAGCACCAGGGAAGCCCCTGGTTTATAGACGTTTGTATCACAGATGTATCTTACCCTGGTCATTGTTACTACTTTACAAACCAGCTGAGAGCAGATTAGTTATGATTGTAAGGACTCTAGGTTCTGAAATATTTTTTCTGATTTGTGTTTTGTAAGTGCCTGAAATTTACCATTAGTGTGGCTGTAAACTCACAAATTGTGAATAAGCCTAAGAAGGGAAATACGTGAAGCCCATTAGCAGTTATTTATAGTTTAGTGTAAGTTGATTAATGAGAAGCTTGCTTGACTGATAAGTAATGAAGCACAAGCTTTGATGGAAGGCATAAAATCACAGGGACCTGGGGTGGAGATGGCATTGTAAGCACAGGAATACTGTTCAAGAGGGTGGAAGATACTGCTCTATTTCCCAGCTTTTCTTGGAGCTGGTCCTGGCCTCAAAGCCGAGTCTCCTTCCAGTTTGGTGGTGTTCTTGTTATCTGGGTTCCCTTTGGCTGGCTGCAAAGACCTTGTGTAAGGCTGCCGCGGAGGTGATTCCATTCCAGCTAACTCTGCTGCTTGTTTATTTTTAGGTATCTTGCAATATATTCAGAACTCTCCCTCCTAGTGACAGCAATGAATTCGATCCAGAAGAAGATGAACCTACCCTTGAGGCATCATGGCCACACTTACAGGTACTTTGAGCTAACATTTGTTCTAAAAGAAAGATCCATTAATCTTTGAGCTGATTAGCATGGGAATTCCTTGATGGCCTTTATTCACCAAGAAATCAAATTAAGAGTACATTACTGGAAGGCTGGAGAATGCTTGTTATGTTTCTTACTCTTGATAATTGGATGCCAAAAGAAAGGTGGCCCCTCCCGGGTTGCACTTGGCCAGCAGTTTTTATTAGCGTTTCTGTGATCTTCCTGCTGGAGCCTCAAACAAGAACAGAACTGTTTCACGTTAGTATTAGTTAGATGTGATTAGGTCACAGAGCACATACCTCATTTTCAGCAGTTAGGTACCCTGGGGACTTTGAATGCCTGTCTTCGTGATAACCACGGTTTCTTTAGCCTGGAAGGCCGAAAACAAATTGCAATAGCTGTTTCACAGCGTCATAAGGAGGAGCAATAGCTGAGAAAAAGCTTGTGTGAAGGCCAGTTTTGCTCTGTTGCACTGAGAAGGCCGTGTTTTCCAGTTACCCTCATGTACCAGGACAGATTAGGACCATCCCTGCATCTCCTTTCCCAGCATTAGGCCCATTGTACTGTGTTGAGTTATCCATACCAGCCCTTCACCATCCTCCTTTCCTGGCTGCCCTCTTTCAAGACCATACTTTCTCAAATGAGTAGAACGAGGAAATGTGAGCACAGTGAACCTTAAGGCCAGTTTTTCCATTCAGTTAGGTTGTTCTCCAAGGCTGGGTAACAGGTAGTAAGGAGGGAGGGAATGATGGAGCAGGAATATGACCTTGTACATTTTAACCGGAGGCAGAAGCCACTGCATCTTTGTAGCAGTGTGCTTATGGCTACTAGTTGACTTCTGAAGGGCAGAAAACTATAGCAGGGAAAGTAGGCCTAGAGATATTCTAAGGGTTTATTTTTTTCCCTGCTTCAGAATTTTTGACATAAGTTTGCAACTTTTCCTGTCCTGCCTTGGCAGCTCAAGGTTGCTGCAGATATAGATGTAATGCTCTTTCGCCTCGTTATATGGAGAGCTTTCAGGGACTGTGTTTTCTCAGCTCTCACCTAGGCATGTCATACATATATATTCCTGCTATGATTGCCAAGTGGAGTAAATTAGTTAAAACCCTGTAGTCGATTTACTATCTTAGATGCTTGACTTTTTTTTTTTTTTTCTCTTCTTAAGGTGCCAGACACACTTTCTGCAGTCTAGGAAATTTGGGAGACTATTTGTACTTTTCATGGTAGATCTCAGATTGTGACCAAAAAAAACAAAAGCAAAAACTCTTTTGAATGGATGGATTTTTTGCCGTGTCTTATTCTTCATCAGGTCACAGAAGTGCAGTATTGTCTGGAAGAAATTTAAAAACAAAGTAAACAAAAAGAGATAATTTTCTCAGGAAAGTCCCGCGTTGTGTAGTAGAAAAGATGAGGAGGGAAATACCTTCAGAGCTTCAACTTGTTGTCTAGCCTGCATTCTGAAGAAGAGACAGTAGACCATTCTTACCATTTGCAAGAGCTTTTGAATACTCTAAATTATGATCGCCATAGATATAAATTTCCCCTAAAGTATGATTAAGTTTAACTCAGTATTTCAGTTAATCCTTCCTAAGCTTAATGACTCTATAAAACATGGGACTAAATTAATTTCTAACGCTATTATGCTGAATTCCACCACCACAAGTGTCAAACTGACACCGTGTCATTAGTACAGAAACATTAACCATTAGCTGATCTGAAACTCTTAAAACCAAAGCAATAGTGAAGAGTGATGCTGAGATCTGTGCCCTTGGAGATCTAAAGTAACAAACTGTCTTCCAGAACAGGCTGGTTTCATCTCTGTTGACATGTGTTTCAGCCTGTAGTCCTCTCGCCCTTTCTTTAGCTCAGGGGAAAACATGACTTAGACTGGATCAGGTTCCATGAAGGCTCAGTCGTAAAGAATCTGCCTGCTAATGCCGGAAACTTGGGTTCAATCCCTGGATTGGGAAGATTCCTTGGAGAAGGAAATGGCAACCCACTCCAGTATTCTTGCCTGGGAAATCCCAGGGACAGAGGAGCTATAATCCAAAGTATCACAGAGAGTCAGACACAACTGAGCACACACAAACACACAAAAGAAACCTACATGAGAAAAGATTCTAAAAAAGAGTGAATATATATATATATATATGTATGTATGTATATCTGTATCACTTTGCTGTACACCTCAAACTAACACAACATTGTAAATAAATTATACCCCCCCCCAAAAAAAAAAGAAACCTCTTAAAATTCACAAAGCAGCCTTCATTCATAGCAAAGGTCAAGTCAGTAGGCACTCTTGCCTTCACTCTCTTTGGCTTTCTGGATGTCTTTGTATTGGTTCCTGACTTGTCTCATGAATTCTGTTTTCTTTATGCATTCTGACTCCACAATCAGTCACTGTTCCATTTTCATTGTTGGGTGGTTTTAGCACTGAAAGACCCTCGATGGATGTTTCAGAAATCTCCCTTTCTGTCCATGATAGGTCTATCTTGTTGCAGTGATCCATCACTACTATTCAACATCTTTATGATTGATCAGACAATGGATTTTTCCTAACCCAAGCTGCACATTCTTCCAACTTTTCACTTTTTCGTAACTTCAGCATTTGCAGTGTGCTGCTGCTTCTGGACCACATTTTACAAGGAAACACAGTGAAGTTGCTCAGTTCTATCTGACTCTTTGCGATCCCATGGACTGTAGACTACCAGGCTCCTCCATCCATGGAGTTTTCCAGGCAAGGGTACTGGAGTGGGTTGCCGTTTCCTTCTCCATAGGATCTTCCCAATCCAGGGATCGAACCCAGGTCTCACACATTGCAGGCAGATGCTTTACCTTCTGAGCCACCAGGGAAGCAAAACACAGGAAACACAGTGTTTATTACCAAGTCTGTGACAATAATAGAGAACAGTAAAATCACACTGTGGTTGTTGGGTGGTTGGCTATGTTCATTGTTTTCACTAATTATCTGCTCCTGCATACTTTGATTTTAATTTTGGCTCATACAATATTACTAATAACAAATTATGAATCTTTGAGGATATTTAAAAATAAGAAAAAATGTTAAATCTGTTCTATGTGTTTTGTTTGATCTTTTCTGTTATTGGTATCTTTTAAACTGGCATCCCATGGTTACCATGGTTATTCTTTGCATATTTTCTGAAATTTAGTCGTCTATATTTCTAGCAGAATATGATTTCTAGGACTTCCATTTACAATTAAGGGGTTATTTATAATGTTTTACACTTGAGACTGAGAATCTGGAATGCTTAAGTCTTCCTAGTTGTTTTCCTTGGAAAATTCACTTATGTGACCTTGAAAAGTAATATATTCTCCCCAGTTTCTAGTCTTTTGCTTTAGAATCTCAAGGGAGATTTTTGATTCTGAGGTAAAATTGGTAACAAAAAAAAAAAGGAGAGCATTTATGCTTATTAATAAATGTGTCTGAAGTATTTCCACCAAACTTCTTTAAACCATAGCCACTTTCAAGAAGGGAGAGGACACTTTGCCAATCCCATCAGAAAGCTCTGCCAGCCCACAAGTTGGGCCTGGAAGATGGAAATCTCTCCATTTTGTGGGAGTCAAAAGAGAGATGAAACCTTCTTTCATGAGTTATTTGAATAATGCTGATGTAAAACTATTGGTAAAACTATAAGTTGAAAGATTAGTATGTTGAAGAAAAGAACAATTCTACTAGGGCATGTTTGAACTCGGGCATTATTACGACTAGAAGTACAGCTTGGCAGTGTTCACATCACAGGGAAGAAGTTTTTCTGAATCTAGAGTTTCAGAGAGCAAAACAGAATTTTATAAAAAATTAAAATGCTAATGTGAACACCTAATATAAGTATTATGTTAGAGTCTAAAGTCACAAGATCCCTATGTGACACATTTAGGTTAGTGGTATCTGCAGACCATTAGGGGGATCCTGAGATCAGATTTTCAGTGGCCTGCAAAGTCAAAATTAGTTTTATAACAATACTGCTTTATTCTCTCTTTTTACTGTATTGGCATTTGCCCTAATATTTGTAAAAGCGATGGTGGTTGAAATTGCTGTTTCCTTGTTAGCACAAATCAAATGTCAAACTGACTTACTAGTTGCCTTCTCTACTGGCATGCACTTACAATTTAAAAAAATCCAATTTCAATTAAGAATGTCCTTGAAGAGCAGCAAAAATTATTAATTTTATTAAATCTGGACCTTTGAGTACACATTAAAAATAACATTCTTCATGGTGAAATGGGAAGTTTGCATAAAGCCTTTTGAATCTTTGTCTTGTGCTAAATAAAGCATTTGTATGATTGTCTGAGCTGCAGGTTAAAGTAACTGTTCATAAACTATCGTTTTTACCTGAAAGAATACCTGACAAACTATGGTTGTTCTGACTTGGGTATTGAGTAAATGTTTTCTGTGAAACAAACAAAGAAAACAATTGTTTTCCCACTGATAAAATTACAGCATTCAATCAAAATTTAGAATTAGAATTTTGGAAAACTTGTTTCTGTCCTTTGGAAAATTTCTATCTGTCCTTTGTCTGTCACCTTGAGCTTTATAGCTCCCCAAAGCTTAAAGACTTTTTTAAAAAAAATAAAATTGGAGATATTAAGGAATGTGACTTTTATTGATACTGTGTAATAAAATGTGTCAACATTTGCAGTAACTCAGTGAACCAGTATTTTCCAGTTGACCAATGAATGATGTTAAGTAACCATGCATGAGTAAATACCATCCAAAGTGCAAGATAGATGATTAGAATTTAGTGTAACAGTGTGAAAAATTTGTTGATATAGTTTCAGATTCTTAACTGCAGCTTTAAGAAATGACTATTGTTCTGGTATAGTATTAGAGAGTATCCACAATTATGTAAAAAAAAACTGTGAAAGTACACTCTGCTTTTCACAACAGTAGATTTGTATGTAGCTCGATTTTCTTGATATACTTTAACCAAAGGAACATATTCTAACAGCTTGAAGATAGAGGCAGATAAGAATCTGTCTTCTAATATGCCATTAAAGAGATTTATAAAAACAAAAAACAATATTCCTTTTCTTAGTAACTTTTTTGAAAAATAAAGTTTTTTTTCACATGTTGACGTGTGATGTGTTTTATTGCTCTGAATAAGTATATTAAAATAAATATAATTTTATAATTATACATTTATAAAATAAATATATATACAATTTTTGTGTTTATTTCTACTTCTATATCTCATGTAAACAAAAGCGTTTTGGAGTCTTCAGTAATTTTTCATTATAAAGGAGTGAGACTAAAAAGTTTGAGAATCCTGTTTTAAGCAGTAATGACAGTAGTGGTATGTGTTAGCCACTGTGCAGGGGCTTTATGTATATATTATCACATTCAATCTTAGAGATTATCATTCGCATTGTACAGTTGAAACAACAGACCAGGGTTACACAGTAAGGGGTAGAGGTAGGTTTTCAACCCAGTATCTGTCTCTTGAAAGTTCTGATTTTAACATACTGTTGTATATGTGCTACACCAGGATTTAAATGTGTACTTTAACATAGGTTTATTTTGCAAAGCATGTAAACAGTGAACCTCCACTGTTTATCAGAAGTTATTTGAAGTTGACTCTGTGGATGAGAATATTCTTACTGTTTGCAGATTAGAACATCCTGACACACTCTTATATATTGTTGTTGTTGTTGGTAGAGGAGCGTCAGTTTCCATAAACTTTCTGAAAGGAAGTTGGTAATGGATGTTGATAATCCTGACATGTTTGGATATCTTTTGATCTAACAGTTCCCCTTTAGAAATATCTTATGAAATAATTGAACAAGTGCACACTGATGTATGTTATATAAGGTACATTGTGGTGTAATTTAATAGAGCAGTAATTTAAGAACTATTTATATGTCTAAACAGAGGATATTGGTTAAAGTAATTATGAATAATGTAATTATTAATTATAAATTATCTATAGTGGACAATGCTTCTGGCTGCTAAGAATGGTGGCATAGATATTGTTGGCACAAATTGACCACGATATATCGCTTAGATGGCAAAAATAGTTTGAAAGCTATATTTTATATATAAGTGTGTGTGTTTATACATACATACATATATTTATAGTACATTGGTATGTTGTAGAGGTATAGAAAAGATTGGGAGTTTTATACATTAAAATGTTAACAACAGGGGTTAACTGAATGATGAGATTTGGGGAGGGTTTTATTTGCTTTCTTAGGCTGTGTTTTCAGATTATAAATTTAAAAAGCTAAAAATCATAACAGCAACTGTGAGCTGCAAGAAAGGCTGGCACTGCTAGTTGATTGATATTAAAACACACTAAACCCCTCGTCAGTTTTATATTAGAGCTTTTAATGGTTTTTAATACTGTTCTCAGTGAATTATAGTTTGAAATTAACAATAATCCATTTCTTGCAGCTTGTATATGAGTTTTTCATACGGTTTTTGGAAAGCCAAGAATTCCAACCCAGCATTGCCAAAAAATACATAGATCAGAAATTTGTATTACAGGTAAGTCTATTCTTGTCATTGTTTGTGTTTTTCAGTTGATAACACAACACTTATCCCATTTGCTGTAGGTGTTTGTTAAAAAATCTTACAGTGACAGCTATATCACCCCATAAACAAATATATATACATAAGTTTATTATTGCCCATTAAAAGTAGTAGGTACCTGTTTAATTTATTGTACTGGAAATTAGTTACATTTTAAACAATAAGGAATGCTAATGCCTAAATCTCTGCAATTTTATTTTTTAAAATGTAATTATAAAGGAATTTCACTTAAATAACTTTAGTTTGTGACTCTTTATATGATTTGAAAACTTCTGTTTGCATAAGGATTTTAAACTATTTCATACATCTGTTAAAACTGAGTAGGCATGGTCTAGAGTGTAAGTAAGCTTTAATAAGTAATCAAAGTCAGGGTACTAGTAAGCTTTCATAGTTAGGAGGTAGCACAGGTTAACACTGTTAAGATTCTCTTGAAAAGATTAACGATCACCTGTCTGTTTGGAACTTCTCAGTGTACCTACATATTTTTCTTGAATGTCATTTTACATTTTATAATTATGGATCATATCTGTTTACTCCAGACCTGGACTATGTTCAGGGTGCTCTTGTTGACAGTCATCTGTAAAAATGGATACTTGAGCCAGCTGGTGTATGGATTGTTGTAGCTTCTTTCTAAATGATTTATGAGATGCCTTATGTAGAAAAAAAAACATCTCCTAGTGAGTCAATATGCAGAACTTCAAGTTTAAAACATTGCTTTGGCAGGAAGTTGATCTTCTTTGTCTTATTGGATAAAGGTTGATGACTCAAGTGATGACCTCATTCCCCTTTCTTAAATTAATACCTTTAGAATTCTTGACATATGAGGCTGAGAAGTTTTGGAAAAGTGAGATTTGATATTTGTTGTTCAGTCGCTCAGTTGTGTCCGATTCTGTGACCCCGTGGACTGTAGCATGCCAGGCTTCTCTGACCTTCACCATGTCCCAGAGCGCGCTCAAATTCATGTCCATTAAGTTGGTGATGCCATCGAACCATTTTGTCCTCTGTCGTCCCCTTCTCCTCCTGCCTTCAATCTTTCCTAGCATTTGATATTTAGAGAGGTAGATTTAGAGAGGTAGATAACTAAGTGGATTGATGGTTCACTGGGCAATAGGTAGATTGGTCCAGATCCTTATCTCAAGGAGGTGAAATGCATTTTGGGCAGAGCAAAAAACAAAACATAACAGATCTGTGTTTGTATTGGAAAGTCCTTGCATTTCAACAGCACTGTATAGTTGTCAGAACACCTTTATATGCATTATTTGATTTGATATATACAATAATCTAAAGCAGATATGGCTAAGTTTTATGCCATATCTTTCATTTTGTAGATGAATAAATTTGAGATCTAAAAAAGTTAACCAGATTTCCCACACACATGTCCTGTTCAGGTTTTCTGTCTCTTATACCATGATGCCTCCTTGTGATTCCCTTCAGTGTAACCTGGAATGACTTCAAGACGGGAGTAGCCCCCGTCTCTCAACATGGACGAAATGATAAGGTTCTCTTAAAAGTTGATGGTAAATTAAAGTGCCCAAGAGGATGAGATAATTATTCAACAGTAGACACTGTGTTTAGTTGACATGGAAACAGTAAATCTTGCAATCTTACTATGAAAGCCAGCGCTTTTCTTATGTGAAAAACATGCAGGGCCTAGTCAGTGTGCTCCCCGTGTTTGATGATACTGATGATAATGAAGCTCCTAAAATTAAAACATCAGAGAAACCCAGACTTAGAAGGGACATTTCGGTTTGTCTCTTGTAGTTCTTTACCCACTGAATCAGTTTCCTTTGAGACCCTGGTTGAGGGGTAACCTCTGCTTGCTCTTTTTCAGTGAGGAAGGGCCACATACTTAGGCAGGTTCTTCTATTTTTGTGTTGAATCTCCCTGTACCTCATATGCCTTTGGCCTTGTTTCTTCAGTAGAGTCCCTTCGAGTATCGCTAGCCCAGGCATAATCTTTTAGGTCCTAGAACACAGTTTTTGTATTTACCTCTCACCTCTTTTTCTCTGAAGTAGCAGTTACAACCCAGATGCTTGTAGGCTCGTTTAAAGCAGTCTGGGGGCTAGATTCAGACGATAGGAGGCAGACCAGCTGCTACTGAAGGGAGTTTTGACTATACATCTCTTTCATCAGTTCTTGCTAGATAATGTTTTTTACCAAGAGAAATTTTTTCTCCCAAATTTGTTTTTTTGGTGAAATTTTCTGATAGTTGTAAAATCTTATTCAGAGTGAATTAGAGCCATCTGCCTCACGGATCTGGCCTTCCAGCTGTCAGTGTGTGTTCTCTGCTCTAGACTGAGTCCTTAGTACCTGTCTCATTTGTTAGTCTTTGAAGTCTTCGACACATGTCCGATTGTCTTCAAGGGTGACATCTATATCTGAACACAGAGCTCTGAGCTCGGTCAGTCCAATGGAACTTAGAGTTGGGATCTGCATTCCTTGTCTGGATGCTAGGGTTCTTAAAGGAGACATCTTTTAAGATAGATGTCTTAAAGACATCTTTTAAGAGAGATCTAAAAGATCTTTTAAGATAGACAGCTCTTCTTGCTGTTCTATGACACTGTTAATTTAGGTTAATAAGCTTATGGTCTTAACTGACTTTTTTTTAAAAAAAAACAACAAACTTTTTTTATATTGAGGTATAATTAACAATTTTGTGATAATTTAAGTGGACAGTGAAGGGACTCAGTCATACATATACATGTATCCATTGTCCCCAATTCCCTTCCCATCCAGGTTGCCACATAGCATTGAGCAGAGAGTTCCATGTGTTATACAGTAGGTCCTTGTTGGTTATCCATTTTAAATACAGCCGTGTGCAGATCTCCATCCCAAACTCCCTAGCTACCCCTTTTCCCTATCCCCCGCCGCCCCCACCGGCAGCTATAATTGACTGACTTCCAACTTAGTTTCATGCATTTTGTCATAAACCCATTTTCATTTTCACTTGTTCTTGTTTATTTTGCAGTTAGCTTTTTTGTCTTGATATAGGATCTGACATATATTCCTATGGAATATCTTATCCCTCCAGCCTTCTGAAGTCCTTCTGGGTCTTGATTCTGTCATCAGCCTTTTTCACTCTGCCTTCCATCTGTATCACATTTGTGACTTTCTAAATATGCTAGCTATTGGCTTCATTAAAGCCACTGATTAAAATTGTTTAACTAGCCAGGATGGAGGATAGAAGCCTGTGTTGTGCCTTTAGCAACTTTCCTTTATTTTAGCACAGATTCGCTAATCAGTAGTCTTTGAATTCCATCCTTGAGCCAGTTAGAAATTGACTTTCATCCTCCTCTGATTCCAAATTTTTGTTTATAAGGAGAGTCAGAGAGAGATTTTGTCCAATGCAGTGGTAAAAGCCAGGACTTCATGTTTACAGGATCCCCCTCCTCTATGGACCTTGGAACTTTATTGTAAAAAGGAATGCTGGAATTCTCTGGTGGTCCTGTGGTTAGGACTCCTGAGCTCTCACTGCCGAGAACCTGGGTTTGATCCCTGATCAAAGGTCACCACTGAGTGGTACTTGAATGTAGTCATGTGACTCAAACCATTGCATCATGTTAGAGATGAGCTGTTGTTCAGTCAGCTTCCATCTTCCATATTACCCTGTTCATTCATATTGATAACCTGTACAGTTGGCCTCCCGTTCCCTTTCCTTCCCTAAGTTTGCCCAGCACCTTCTTGGAGAAGGGACTCAACCCTCTACTTGCTTCTCCTGAGATTCCTTCCTTGGACCTTTGGCCCCAACCTGGGACCTTCTGGCAATGGTGAGCCTTTTGGAGCTTGAGGCATTATTGCTGAGATTCTGTCCTGTTTTCCCCATCCCACCTACTTCCCTCTTCCTCTGACCACCGTGCCTTAACTATCCTTGAGCTGGCAGGTCCTTTGTACATCTGTGCCCCATTGTCAGCTCATTCATCCTGCACACCCTCACTTTGCTCTATCCCACGGACTCGCGTGATGCAGCCTGGTTCTAGTCTGTTTCTCTTGTGACATGGGCACCCTCAGAATTTTCCCTTTTGCAAATCAGAATGACACCTTATTCCTTTTCTTTGAGCAGATATCTTAGTCTCTGTGAATTCTTAAAAGATCTCAGAGAGTTTTGGTGATCTTAATGCAGAATTTTTTTAATTCAGTTAGACGTAATTTATTCTAGTTACAAGATTTACACTTTTGGTAGCAGCTAGTTAGATTCTTTACAGTCTCTGATTCCTCCATTCCCTAACGCAAAATAAGAGTTGGGCTATTTTAGCATGATGTAATGGAAAGAAAGCTAGAAAGCTCTGGATTTGAACCCTGACTCTCCTGTGTATCTACTTATATTTTAGGAGCTGAGAATATGACTGTGGCATAAGAAGAAACTGTATTCAAACCCTGGCTTTTCTGCCTACTTGCAGTGTAACTTTCAGCAAATTAATATATTTGCTACCAAGCATGGATTTCCTCATTCATGACATAGGGATAATGGAATAAGTGAGATACTGTTCCGTAAAATAGAATATACCCCAAACTGACAGCTCTTAGCTTTTCTTAGTTGAGTTGGCACCACAGATACAGAGGCTCCCTACCTTCAGTGTTAAATAGGTACTGAAAACTTGGGCAGATTATTGACTATTCTGAGCCTGTGATTTCTTCAGTAAAGTGACAGTAACAGTCTGTCTTATAGCAAGTTAAGACAAAGTAGTAGGCTGTTATGATGATAAAATAATATGACATATAAATATCTGCTAGTATCGTATATGAGTCCTAATTAAATATGAATTCCTCTTTTCATATCCTCATTATATTAACCTGTCCACAATGGCAGTGTATCTTATTTTCCTGATTCCAATATTAGTTTTATAGTTTCTACCTTTTGAAATAATTTTAAAATTTATGTGAAACTTATAATAAAAGTTTGCAAAGAAGGCTTGTATAAATGCAGAAATGTAACATTCTTAGGTGGGTAGACTTGCCATCAAAAAAGTGGCCATTGAATCTCCAGATTAATCTGCACATTAGTGCACTTCTAATTACAATTTCAGTGTGTGTGTGTGTGTATGCTACGTCACTTCAGTCGTGTCTGACTCTGTCTGACCCTGTGGACTGTAGCCTACCAGGCTCGTCTGTCTATGTGATTCTCCAAGCAAGAATACTGCAGTGGGTTGCCATGACCTCCTCCAAGGGATCTTCCTGACCCAGGGTTCAAACCCACATCTCTTACGTATTCTGCATTGGCAGGTGGGTGGGTTCTTTACCACTAGCAACACCTGGGAATCCCAAACTTTCAGTAGTTTCTTTACTTGAAAATTTCAGAGTTCATGAAATAAAACATTTTTGAAAAAGGAAACTAATGATACTTTACTAGACATGAAAACATACTATAAAGGTACATTAATTATAAAAGTATGGTATGGGTACAGGAGACTAGAACATAATAGAGATTTGGTTAGAAAAGACTTTTTCTTCCCTGGTGGTTCAGATGGTAAATAATCCACCTGCAATGTGGGAGAATTGGATTTGATCCCTGAGTTGGGAAGATCCCCTGTTTGCCATAAAACTCATAAAAATGGACAAATGAATAGACAGGTACATAGCTTTTCTTAGTATACCTACATACCTATATATTAAGCTGGTATAATGCTCTGAAGAGGAGATCTGATGTTATTCTATTGGTGCAGATTGTGACTGAGCCATTCTATGAGACGTAGATATGTACACAGCAAAATATACAGGGATATTGAATGCATCATTGTTAATGGTTATTAGAAAATGGGAAACAATTCAAAAGTTCCTCAGTAGGGGGTTAGTTGAATAAACTGGACATTCATTTAACAAACTATAGATCACTGAGTAAAAAGGATGAGTTAGAGTCACACAGAATCTGTTTTTAAGTGGAACATGCACATTGTGGAACAGTAAAATGTTTTGAACCCGAGTCTGTTATTTTAGAGAAAAAGATTATTTGTCTATGCAATACAAAGTGTGAAAGGAGATACAGTACATTTTTGCTAATTATCTAGTAGGGTTTCAGATTATGTATGATGATCTTTACATTTTAATTTTTGTATTTCTGTATTTTTTCATTTTAAAGTATGAACATGTATGTTGTAATTAATAAGAATAGTCAAAATATTTCCATTGCAACTACATTCTCATTTTGTTGCCTTGCGTTTTTCATAAACGTCAGTTGATTCTGTTCTTTAACTTTCCTAAGACTACTTTTAAGACTGGGCCATTCTTTTACACTTAACATCTTTTATGTGTCCATCCTTTTATCTTTTGTATGTCCCTTTAAAGTCTGAATCTCAGCAGAAAGCTTCCTGTGTTTCCTCAAAAGCCTCTTTCAATAACTTTTTTAATTGATAATTCCTTAGCAGGAAGCAAAATAGATGAGTGGTTAACTGTATAGAGAGGTTTGGATGCAGACTCTGCCATTTTTTAGTGCCTGACCTTGGGCAAATTATATAACTGCTCTGTGCCTCAGTTTCCTCCTCTGGAAAGTAGATCCAAAATATCCATAATATGATAGTAATTTCAAGGCTGTTGTGTAGATTTAATAAGTTTATTCATGTGTAAGTATGGAGAACAATTTCAGACCATTGTAGCTATATAGTAAATGTTACACTGCTGCTGTCACTACTGTTTTTGTTAGGATCACCTCTTGTTTTGAGACATTTCTTTGTCATTATTTTCTAGAACAGCCTCAGTCCCCAAAGTTATGTGTTAGTCTGTCATGTCTTACGTAGCATGTTATCAATTTTTTGAGATCTAACTTTTACCAATCTAAAAAATCAAAAAGCCCTTTGGACTCTGCTTGTATGGTTCTTTGCTGGCCGTTGGATATTTTTTTAAAGATATTTAATATGGTCTCTTATCTTTGAATTCTTACTGTCATGCGAGTGTAGCTGTCACACGAGGGTATGTTCCTCGGTTCTTGTCTCATCACAACAAAGATTTGGAGTGACGGACTTTTTTACTCTTTTTCACACTCTTTGACCATCCTTCGGAGGCTCTTTAGTTCCTTTGCTTTCTGCCATTAGAGTGGTATCATCTGCATATCTCAAGTTGTTGATATCTCTCCTGGCAGACTTGATTCCAGCTTGTGATTCATCCAGCCTTACATTTCACATGATGTACTCTATATAGAGATTAAATAAACAGTGACAATATATAGCCTTGATGTACTCAGAATGACGTATTAAGTAGCTTAAATTTCATACTAATTTTTGTTAAATCTGGATTTACATAACCTTTAGCATTTGTTATATACTTAATCTAAGTCTTTACTTAAGGAAGCTGTCAGAGAATTCAAAGATATTTGATTGATTATATAGTACACTTGTGTCCAGGGTAATGTTGATTTTAGGCTTAGGTACACCTAAGCTATAAGTGTGTAGGCTTGCCTAGACTTATGAAACAACCTTATCTGTTCTCAGTAAAGATAAATTTCATCTGTGTTAGTTGGGCAAATGGTTTGTTTATGACACTTTGTACCCCTAAGACCAAAAATGAATTACCAAACCTTGAATTATTTCACTGGGTGGATTATTGCGACAGGAATTGAGTAGTGAATTTCTAAAGACTGCTTTCAACCACTCTGCAAGTCTGAAAAGTAGTCAGTGGTTGCTAAGAGACATACTATTCAAGTATCTCCATAAACATATGTACTGTTGGAGATGGCTGGCTAATAACTTGTTCTTCACATGTTCAGTTATATTTAGCTGAAAGGTGCTGTAATTTTCATGCAAATTATGCAAATCTTCCAGCCTGCCTTTGATAGTGACCTTTTGTTATTGTGTTTTAAAAACTGAAGACAAATTGGACACGATATAAAACCAACTGTGAAAAAATTTTAGATTCTAACGTGAAATAAAATTCACAAACCTTGAATCTAAGCCCTAATACAAAGAGCTATTTTCCAAACAAGTTCCTTGAGTGTGTCAGAATGTTTACATTTGTCTCTCAGAGTTTTTAGCAAATAAAACTTGAGAGTTTATTTCTACCAGGAATTTTATCAGATAGCCATTACCAATGAACAGTAAATTACCCCATCTCATCTGTTCAACCTGTAACTCAGGAACCTTAAAAAAGGGCTATACTGCTCTGAAGCATCCAAAGCCAGCTTAGTGGGGATGCAGCTCCTGCTGGGGCAGAGGGCCCTGTGTTTAGAAGGCACTTGTTCATGGTTTAATGCTTTGCTGTTGCTGTTTTGAAATTCTTAACACTTTTTGAACAAGGAGTAAGGCATTTTCATTTTGCACTGGGCCCACAAATTAGTCCCTGCCTGTATCCCACTAAGTGCATCATTATGTAGCATAACCACTCTTTCTTGAGATGCTGACCAAATTGGTTGTCTTAAAATTTTATTTTATTTCTTTTTTCGTTTTTTTATTCTCCCCACCCCACCCCCACCCCCTTAAAATTTTAAATCGCAGGGTTTCCTTGAGTCAGGATAAATGCTTAAGGGAGAAAGAATGGACTTCTCTACTTTGTAGGAAAAATGCTGAAATTAGGAGGAAAATAAAAACATGTGACTTGGTGGAGTTGTTCATGTTTGTATGACTTACTACCTTTGAAATCTTTATACTGAGTTACAGAGTTCCTGAAGTCAGAATTGCTTGAAGCTTGTAATATAAGCTTGTGCACATTGGCTGCCCCATAGTCAGTTCATTTTGTACTCTGGTCCTCTTGAGTTGTTATGATACATGGGAGTCAGGCTGCCACTGGCTCTTGTTTGTTGGTTCTTGGCTCTTTTCTCCCGGTGCATTTTTACTTGATTGAGGTGAAGGTATTAGGAAGATAGTATTTTTTCATGTAGCAGAATTTGTTGTTCAGTCACTCAGTCGTGTCAGACTCCTTACGACCCCATAGACTGCAGCACACCAGGCTTCCCTGTCCTTCGCCATCTCCCTGAGCTTGCTCAAACTCATGTCCATTGAGTCGGTGATGCCATCCAGCCATCTCATCCTCTGTCTTCCCCTTCTCCTCCTGCCTTCAGTCTTTCCCAGCATCAGGATCTTTTCTAATGAATCGGCTCTTTGCATCAGGTGGCCACGGTATTAGAGTTTCAGCTTCAGCATCAGTCCTTCTAATGAGTATTTAGGGTTGATTTCTTTTAGGATTGATTGGCTTGATCTCCTTGTAGTCCAAAGTACTCTCCTTGTAGTCCAACACCACAGCTCAAAAGCATTGGTTCTTTTGCGTTCAGCCTTCTTTATGGTCCAACTCTCACATCCATACATGACTACTGGAAAAACTATAGCTTTGACCATACAGACATTTGTTGGCAGAGTAATGTCTCTGCTTTTTAATATGTTGTTTAGGTTTGTCATAGCTTTTCTTCCAAGGAGCAGCATACCAGAATAGCTTAAGTTAAGTAAAGCCTGACATGTAGAGATCTGATTTTAGTTAGGTTTAAAACATTTAGAATACTAATTTCATTGATTATTTGCTCTTTCTTTGCATGAAATAGAGCTGGGCAGTTGTTTCTTTATTGCAGAAGAAGATAATGGGCTTTTTGTTTCAAGTCTTTTGCTCTCACATTTTATAAACAAAAATAGCAACTCCTGCTTGATCCTTCCCCAACCCAGAGTCTCATTCCCTGGAAGAAACCACATTCAAGTAGCTGTTTCCTCGTATGTATCTCAGTACTTCTAAATGGCATTCTTAATGCTATTTCTTGATTGTTTAAAATCTGTTCCTACTATAAGCTGTTACATGTCTGCCTCCATATCTCCCTCCTCCTCTGCATCTTTCCAGTACAGTAAGAAATTTTAATTAAATAAAATTGTAGTATTTTACAGTCAAACAGCATGACTGTGTGCATGTTATTCAGAGCAAAGGCACACATTATGCCTTACTTAACATTTGTTTTCTTGTAGGGTTTTTTTTTTTTTTTTTAAACCCTGGAATTAGTAGTTACCTGTCACTTGCTTGCTTCCTTATGTAGCGGTCATTCGTTCATTCGTTAGTTCTGTGAGAGTGTCACACAGCTCTTAGTCTGGCCCACACTGATGACTAGTCTTTTATTTTTGTCTTTTCCTTGGAGGCCTTCTTCCTGGAGCTCAAGTCATCCTGCTCTAGTGGGCATTTTAGGCTGTGTCCACAGTGGCCATCCTGGGACTTCCCTTTGCCCCTTTTCTGACTGTGTCTTTACTTGCTTTGTTTCATTTTGGTGGGTTACATCCTCTAGATGCTTTCAAGGAAAGCATGGATGGGATGTACATTTTTTGATACCTGCTTCTCTGAAAATGTCTTGATTTTGCCCACATAACTTGATTGACATTTTGGTCTGCTAGTTTTCTTATCTTCTTTCTTCTGTATACTCTTATCATTTGGTTATACTTTCAAGCTAGATTTGCTCACTTTAATGCACCAGACCTTCTGAAATTTTTATTTCTGTTGCATCTTGGATTTCTAAGTGTGCTGTTTTATTTCCTGAATATTCATCTGTAATAGCATTCTGTTTTTGTTTCAAAGATCTAGTAGATTTGTTTATTCTGAGGATGTTATAGATTCTTTTATTTCCAGTTTTTTCCACTCTCCCACTGTTTCTTCTGAATTCTTTATGATTCTTTGGGGGGCATTCTGTATCTTTATGTTAAAGTCTTTGGTGATCTTAGACTATATTCGTAGTTGTTGTTTAGCTGCTGAGTTGTGTGCAACTCCTTTGTGACCTTGTGGACTGTGGCCCACCAGGCGCCTCTGTCCGTGGGATTTCCCAGGAAAGAATATTGAACTGGGTTGCCATTTCCTTCTGCAGGGGATCTTCCCAACCCAGAGATCAAACCTGCGTCTCCTGCGTTGGCAGGCAGGTTCTTTACGACTGAACCACAAGGGAAGCCCTATATTCATAGTTAACCTGTTTTTAAAACAAGACCTCTTAGAGTCTGTATCTCTGTGTGTGTGTGTGCATGTGCATGCATGCATGTGTACAGACATGCACAAGTGGGAAACACTTGGCACCTTGGGCAGAGGCCTTGCCGTTTAATTGAGAAACCTTCAGGTATTAGTATACCTGTAGCCGTTTCCTCTCGAGACTGTCCATTTCCTCCATAAGGAACTTTCTAACCTCCTGCCTCATTCAGAACTGAGAGCTTAGTCACCGAAGGGCCTGGCAAAGATCATGCTCTTCAGCATGCAGAATTTTTTTAAATCCCATTGTTTTCAATAAGTGTTTTGCTTCAGCCTGCATCTGATGTCCTCAAGACTAGAGACTTGCTCATTTATTCTCTCCAGGCCTTGAGTGTAAATCTTCAGTAAACTGCCTGGGACAGAGGATCTGGGAGATCTTGTTAGTCTTCCTCCAAGCTTTCAGTCAGTTCTCCTGTTTCTAGTTCCTCACAACCTTGCCATTAGATATATCTGGTGCCTTCAGTTCTTATGCCTTTTAAGGGTTCTCTAGTGTGAATTGGCTTGCTTCTTGTTGGCCTCTGTCCCTGCTGGCAGAATGGAAAAACACTTAGCAGAGTGGAGAAAGAGGAAACCTAAGATAGTTACCCCTTGCCATCCACTTTCCATCCTAGAGAGATGTGCAGATTTGTCTGATATGCTCCCCAGTCCTCTCTGCCCCATGGATTTCTTGCATTTTTATTCCTTTTCTCTCATTTCAGGGAGTGTTTTAAGAAGAGAGAGGTTCAACCCCTCTAGTCTAACTGTCAGATCCTGACTACCTTTTCCAATTTGTCCTTTATATTTCACTGTAGATTTATGATGAGGTTCAAAGGAGGTTGTTGGGCTAAGTCGCTGGGCAGTTATCTCTGCCTGTCAACTTCAGGATGGCTGGTTTTGTAAAGTACAGACAGCATGCTGACAGGTCTTTCTTTGCTCTGTAATCACCTTGGAAACTCTCCAGCTTCGTTTCTTTGACAGCAAGTTGCCTGTTACATTGTAGAGAGCACAGTTAACCTAGGCATTTACAGATACTGGATTTTATTTTTCATTGCTTTTTTTTTGTGGGGAGTATTTGGAGTTTATAAATGACTATGCACACAAATATTACTTGGTTTTGGAAATTGAAACTCATCCTACTCCCTTCTTTTTGGGTCTACATGTGATTCTACCTTTTCTTTTGCCTCATATATCATGAAATCATTGAGTGTATTCTGTAGCGCTGCAGAAAAGCAGTTTGTATACTACAATTCATCTTTCTCAAAGAACATAGTATATATATATTATTTGTGCCTTTAAGCCTGGCTCAGGTTAGGTGCCTGGTAATACATTTTCTTTGAAGGCCTAATGAAAACATATTAGTTAAATAATTTTTGTTTAATTATTATGTGTTCATCAGACTCTTAAGATTAACAATACATAATCATGTTGGATTCAAGTTTTGTTAGCATTCAGTTCAGTTCAGTTCAGTTCAGTTCAGTCACTCAGTCGTGTCCGACTCTTTGCGACCCCATGAATCACAGCACGCCAGGCCTCCCTGTCCATCACCAACTCCTGGAGTCTATCCAAACCCATGTTCATTGAGTCGGTGATGCCATCCAGCCATCTCATCCTCTGCCATCCCCTTCTCCTTCTGCCCACAATCCTTCCCAGCATTAGGGTCTATTCCAGTGAGTCAACTCTTTGCATCAGGTGGCCAATGTATTGGAGTTTCAGTTTCAACATCAGTCCTTCCAATGAACACCCAGGACTGATCTCCTTTAGGATGGACTGGTTGGATCTCCTTGCAGTCCAAGGGACTCTCAGGAGTCTTCTCCAACACAACAGTTCAAAAGCATCAATTCTTTGGCTCTCCGCTGTCTTCACCGTCTGATTCTCACATCCATACATGACTACTGGAAAAACCATAGCCTTGACTAGATGGGCCTTTGTTGGCAAAGTAATGTCTCTGCTTTTCAATATGTTATCCAGGTTGGTCATAACTTTCCTTCCAAGGAGTAAGCGTCTTTTAATTTCATGGCTGCAGTCACCATCTGCAGTGATTTCGGAGCCCAAAAAAATAAAGTCTGACACTTTCCATTGTTTCCCCATCTATTTCCCATGAAGTGATGGGACCAGATGCCATAATCTTAGTTAGCATTTTTAACTTAGTTAGCATGATTTGTTAGTATTACACCCCCCCAAGCCTCCTTTGTTAGTTACAAATTACTCATTAAACCTTTTTACAACTTAAAAATAGAAACCTAATTAAAAAGTAAAACTCAAAGGTTGATTATTTCTGGTAACATGGAATGAAATGGGTCAGTTAGAAATCTGTCATTTTCTGCAGGTAGAGGTAAGAAACAACGAATCCATGGGGCCTTTTTGCCCATAGGGTTCACATCTTTCTTTCACTGTTTCCTGTGGAAATGTGTAGTTGACTTTCTCGTTGCTTTCCTGTGGGCTCCAGGTTTGTTCATGTATGTGTATGTGTGGGTGCGCGCACACATGCCTGCACCCAGCAAAGGAGATGGTCACGGTCCCTGGTATATGCAGAGACTGATTGATTGGCTGGCTGGTTGATTGTATGACTAAGTAGGCAGAGAGATGGCAGATAGTTTAACCACATCTTCTATTTGGATAGGCTGCAGGCGAGTGTATGTACTATTGAATCTGCCATGAACACTTTCTTCACCTCTGGCTCCTAATTTCTCCATGGCTGTCACTTCGTGTAGAAGTCTGACCTGATCACTCCACTTCTCCCAAAGAGAGTAGATGTTGCTGCTGCATGTTTATCTAGTATCCTGAGTCACTTGCCATGATGTTTATTTCCATGTATTCCTCATTACACTAGGTTCTGTAAAAGCAGTGTCTGTATTGCTCATCATTTTGTCCCTGACACTGTGCCCAGTGGCTGGTGACATGCTCATTTGAAATATTCAATTTTTGAATGGATGGATGGATGACATTGTACAGTCAAAAATTTTGTCTGTCTCACTGCCCAATTTTAAAGACTGTTCTTCAGTTTGTGCTTTTTTTTGGTCTGTAACTCTGTCTTTTGTTCAAACAAAAGTAGATAATTTATTTGATTACTGCCCACCAAGTTCTGCTGTCAATCCCAGCCTCAGTCTTTAATCACCTGAAATCATGTTTAAGTGTGTCTTGACAGCTTTTTTTTTTTGGTAATTAGGGTAGTCTGCATTCATTTGTATGGTGTCTATATGCTCATGAAATGTTTTGCTATAAAGTTAACATTAGAACTATGAGTTCTGTTTTATTGCAATGATAATGAAGGTATGAAGAATTCAGTAGAATTCAAACCAGTCTCCAAGTTTGTTCTTCAGGTAGAGGAACCTTCCTATTATCATTTAAAAAAAAAAGCAGCCTAAATGAGATATAATTCATATACTGTAAAATTCAGCCTTTTAAAGTTTATAATGTTTAATATATTCTGCAAAGTTTAATCATCACTGTCATATAATTGGAGAACACTTTTCTATCATTTCAAAAACAAATTCTATACTCATAAGTGGTCACTTCTCATTCTACTTTCTATCTCTATGGATTTGCTTATTCTGGATATTTCAGTGAAATCATACCCTATGTGGCCTTTTTGTGTCTGGCTTTTTTTGCTTGGCATGGTGTTTGAGAGGCGTATCCATGTGGTAACATATTTCAGTACTGCTTTCCTTTTCATGGCTGCATAATATTTCGCTGTAGCACACTTTGCAGCAGTTGATGGTATTTGGGTTATTTTCCTTTTTGGCCTGTCATGAATCATGCTGCAGTGGACATTCATATGCAAGTTTTTGTGTTGGCATATGTTTTCAGTTCTGATAGGATGTGATCTTATCAGGATTCAGTTATTGCCTTTAGATTATAAATGATTGGAAGCTTGAAAAATGTTATTCGTATATAACATACATACGGAAATCATACTCAGTTGAGTATTTATAAAGTGAACCTACCCATGTAATAAGATCCAGGATCTCAGAAGGAATGTTCCCAGTGTTCTCGGGAACTTTTTGATGTTTGCTTTGGTTTAGGTTATCTCAGTTTACTTGTGTGCTCTGGGAGAGCTGAAAGCCTAGCTGTATCTTTGAAACATAAGCTCCGTAGGTGCTTATGCCACAGAAGTGTGGTGATTGAAATAATGGACTCTCGGGTCCGACTGCTTGGATTCAAATTCTAATTCTGCCACTTCTTATCTTTGTGCCCCCACTTCCTCCTCTGTAAAATGGGAATAAGACTACCTTATAAGGAGTATTACTGTAAGTAGGTTGTTTAGAAAATTGCCTGCTGACCGTATTAAGTGCCATATGTGTGTCACCTAATGTTATAATTACTGTTCTGATTATTGTTCTTTTTGGGAATCTCTTCTCTATAGAATATGAGCCCCTTGTCTGACTGACTTATCCCTGCATTCCCAAAGACTAGTGCTATGCTTGTCATATAATAGATTTTTAATAATGTTTTGAAGAAGGAAGGGATTTTAAATAACAAGTGGCAGAATTTCTAAATCGCTTGCTGAAACCGCTTTTGACGGCCACACTGTCTTTTATTTACAACAGCTTTTGGAGTTGTTTGACAGCGAAGACCCTCGGGAACGGGACTACTTAAAAACGGTCTTACACAGAATTTATGGCAAGTTTCTTGGTCTTAGAGCATTTATCCGAAAACAGATTAACAATATTTTTCTAAGGTAAGTGGAAGGAGGAGAAGCAAAGTTGATGGTTTTATAGAAGTATTAAGTAAACCTCAAATATTTGAACATGGCCTACTGACTTTTTGTCTTTTTCTTTCTCTTTCCTCTCCTCTTCTCCCCTTCCCTCCCCTTTTCTTTACTCTCTCTTTTTAGGTTTGTTTATGAAACAGAACACTTCAATGGTGTAGCTGAACTGCTGGAAATATTAGGAAGGTAAACACATTTTTAGCTCATTGCTAATCTCAGGTGAATATTGTGATGGTTAGGGTCAGGTGGCACAGGGAGACGCAGCCCCAGATCCTGCTGTATGTACTAAGAATCTGCCTGCCAGTGCAGGGGACATGGATTTGATCTGGTCTGGGAAGATTTCATGTGATGCGGGCACTTAAAGCCTATTCGCTGCAACTACTGAGCCCACGCGCAGAGCCCCCGTGCCACAAGTCCTGGGGCCTGCACACCCCAGAGCCTGTGTCTGCAACAAGAGAAGCCGCCACAATGAGAGGCCTATGCACTGCAGCCAAGAGTAGCCCCCGCTCTCTGTAACTAGAGAAATCCCGCACAAGCAAAGAAGACCCAGCACAGCCAAAAGGAAATAAATGCGTTATTTAAAAAAAAAATAGAAAGATTGCCATTTTCAAAGGGTCCGTGTACCAGGTGTACTTCTTGAACTGCTGCCGCCTGGAGTAGTGAAATGAATTGGGGAGAGGCAGCTGTTGGGTCTCCACACACAAGGGAGTCCAATGTAGCTGGACAGTGTGATTACTTAGTCTCTCCTTCTCATATGAGAAGAGAGAGAAGGTGGAGTCACTTGGTACCACCCTCGGTATTCTTGGCATGAGCAGATTTCAGGGATGGAGAGGAACACTGTCTGGAAATGTCAAGGGTCATCAGTGAAGCAGGCAGGCGATTATTTGGGGGAGGAAAAATAAAAGTTGTTGATACAAAAGCTTTTGGGAACTATGCATCTAAGTGTAAGAGCTCCAGAGCCTTTGCTGGGAGATCAGAAGCAAATTTCCTTCTTCTAAATTCTCTTTTTACTTAAAGACATTCTGTAAAGCAACTGAGAGGACTTGAATGCCTCTGGGGTGGGTTTTGGTTTGTTCTGGATCAAACATAAACTGATTAAGATATAGCCTGATCTCACAAGAACAGCATCTCAGTTTAGCTTGTTGTGGTAATAACATCACTAATTCATGTCTCTTTTCTTTTTCCTAGTATTATCAATGGCTTTGCTTTACCTCTTAAGGCAGAACACAAACAGTTCCTGGTAAAAGTGTTGATCCCTTTACACACTGTCAGGAGCTTATCACTCTTCCATGCCCAGGTAGAATTTTGTACAACTACTTTTAGAAGCAAAATAACGTTTGTAAACCCAGTGTTTTGTTGTTATTTACTTAATTTAAACAAACAAAAGGCTTGTGAAAGTTAAAAATATTCCCCAAAGCAAATAAAATGTGCATATATTTGCCTGTGTATAGGGGAATCATGGGAATTATTTCTTAAGTGGGAACAGCAATTGCTTGATCATCTCATCTTACAGAGAGAACTTAGACAGTTGCCCAAGTTCACAATCATATATTCAGCGGGTTGCATGTGATAAACATGTATATAGGCTTTTCAGATTTAGACCTTTGGACATATGTAATCATTTTGGAATGTTCTCAAGTCTTTTAGCCCATCCTCATCTTGCATTAGTCCATCCTTGCCCTTTTTACCCCCTCTTCTAGCTCATTCACCGTTTCTTTCTCACCTTCTCCATACAAATAACACTCTCACAAGAAAAAAAGCAATCAATATTTTCACTTTAGCCTCCATTACTTTAAAAAGCATACCCTGTCTAGTCCCCCCATTCTAATTTCCCTGCTAACACTGCCTTGCATGGTAAGCGTGTCACTAGGAGGTAGACAGACACATAATATCATGGCATTTTAATTTTAGCATTTTAGACCTCTGACATGTCCCCTCCCCATAATGGGAATGTTTTGAATTTTCATAGAAATGTAACACATCTTTCGGAGTAGTGTTCCTCTTTAAATGTGAAATAGTGTGTTTTGAGGAAAAATTAGTCCATATGCTTCTAATTTAGAATACCATCAAAATGTTGTTTCACAAGAGTGAATTTCTTGTCCAAGAATCTTTCCGAGCCCCTTTGCTGATCTTGCCTTGAGTTTTTGAAATAGCATATCCCACTTCATGATCATTTAAAAAAAATTCTTACCTTGATGAGTTAGCATTAGATGTAGAACGCTTCGCATTTACTTAGGGTTCTGTCCATGGCAGATACAAACTTTTAAATCTTTCCATGAAACTATTTCAGCTTGCATGTGCCATTTCGGGTGGTCAGCAATGTTTTCAGTTAAGTGCCTGCTTCTCAGATAGGACTCTTCTGGAACCACAGTAAAACCCTATATTGTTAATGTTCCAGCAAAGAGAAAAGAAACCCATGAGATGTAGCTCAAACTCTGTGTAGATGAGATACTTTCAGAATATACTGGATGTGGTATTTCACCTCTGCTTTTCATTAACTGATTACTTCATGTCCCAAAATTCTTTTTAAAAAAATTTCCCTGGTGCCTTATTAGTGTCAATCTTTGGCTTGAAAAAGTAGCTTCTTCTTTTTCTTTATATGTATTTTATTTTTTAAATGAATTGAATGTGAAGTTATTAAAACCAGACCCTGGAAGCTTTTCAGGGCTTTTTAATAATACATCTTTGAGCCCTGAGTATATAGAATTTCTAATTTTGTCTTGTGTTTGCTTGTTTTTCCAGCTGGCATATTGCATAGTACAGTTTCTGGAGAAAGATCCTTCACTCACAGAACCAGTAAGTATTTTTTCCATAATTTTAAAAAACTTCAGAAAAACCACTTTTCATGGAGTATATAAGAAAAATTAAGTGCAATTTGTTTTTCTCCTTTTCATTTTAGGTTATTAGGGGATTAATGAAATTTTGGCCCAAAACATGCAGTCAAAAAGAGGTAAGTGTTCAGTGTCAGTGTGCTAACAGCTTCCTAGAGCATTGAGATAATAGGTGTCTGTAAAGATGTGTTATCTTAGCTAATCCTCACGGTAACTCAGTAAGGCAGGACTATAAATATTCTCATTTTACTAGTTATGAAATTGATACTTACGGGTTAAGTAGCCTTCCTGGGTACACTCAGTTTAGGTGATTAGGCCAGAGCCCGCCCCCAGCCCCCCAGTTCCTGCACCCTGGGCTTTTATCCTGGTCTGCTCACCCGTGTCCGCTTCCTAGTGACCAGCTACAGGGTAGGAGGTTTTGCTGTCACTGTTGATAGATGCTGTAGCAGCCTGCCCAGATACCCACTTTAAAGCATCATGTGGGTGAGATCTTACTATGAACAATCTTAAAATACATTGCAGACCTTTAGTTTCAGCTGTTCACAGGTGGCCCTGGAAATCTCTGATTTATAATATTTGTACTATTGTCAAGACCTCGTTGGGCGTGTGCAGTGTGAGGCTGTGGCGGAAATGAGTCTCTTTGCGTCGTGAGGCTAGCTGATCTATACCACCTTTTTTGAAAGGTTAGAAACCATGTGGAAAAGGGCCCAGAAACAAAGGTCAGCAGTTGGTTTTATATTTGGAGAGTACTTTAGAAGAAATGCAGAATGCTCTTAACAAATGGCCAGGCTGGACTATATTTCACTTTTGATGGAAACACCCTCCTTCTCAAATCAGCTTCAATTCGCCAGAGCCCTACTATACACATTTTCAGAAACTCTTCTAGTTTCTTAATACCTCTTAGGTAAAATTCAATTATTCATTGCTACCCAAGATGCATCTTAAGATATGAAAAGATCATTTTTCATATTTTAATTGCATACTTGATTTTTTTCTAGGCAGTCATTTCTTCATACCTAACTAGGAAAATGGTTTTTATTTCTCTGTCAGTTTTCCATTATATTTAAAACAAGTGACTGTACTATTGATTTGGCTCCATTTTGTGATTTAAAAGCTCTGGTTTTGGAAGCACATGGTACTGAGGCCATGAGATTCATTGTGCTCAATAGCGATCAAGTGTGTATATATGTACGTGTAAGCGTGGAGAATGGATCAGTGTGTGCTGAGGAGTTTAAAGTGGCATCTCTCTGTGACTGAATCTTGGTGTGTCTCTGACTTTGTATGTTCTGTGAACTGGTGTCTCCTAGAGGAGCACCTAGACCTAGCTCATAGCATGGACTGTAAATATTTGGGAAATATCTGCATGTACTGCTGTGGACCTTGTCCATCATGCAAGAGGGCCACTCACCCACCGTTTAAGAATATGGAGGAGGGGAGGCAAGCCCTGCAGGGACAGTCCCATTTCCCAGGGCCCTGCTGCAGTGTGTAAGTACCCCCTGCTCTGTGAAATAGATGTAGCACAGAGTATTTTTTCCAAAGTAAATAGAATCACATCTTCAATGCTGTAGGAAATTTGTTTTTAACAAGTACCCTCCGGTGAATTTCTTATGAAATAAACATCTAACATAAGTTAAATTCTGATTTGCTCATGTTCGATTTTATGCATAAATTTTCATTATATTAAAACTGTGCAAAACTCTTGTTTTCCTCATTGTCCATATGGATTTTTTAATCAAGCACCTGACACTTGGTGTTTTGCATGTACTTCTAGGTCATGTTCCTTGGGGAGCTGGAAGAAATACTGGATGTGATTGAACCTTCGCAATTTGTTAAAATCCAAGAACCTTTGTTTAAACAAATCGCCAAGTGTGTGTCTAGCCCCCATTTTCAGGTTAGTAAACAGGGCATGAGCCAGAGCGGCTTGTACAGCATGTAGTATTTTGGTCAAGTTTTATTTCTATTGAAAGAAATGTAATGGACACTAGCTACCTGTTGTTTTTATTGGCTGTTTTTTCCCACAATAATAATACTTTGGATAATCACCACCTTCATCTTGAACTCTGGCTACATGACAGCCACTGTGATGGTGCTTTCTGTCCAGTAACTTGAATTCTTACGACCACTCTGCAGGCAGGGCATTATGATTTTTACAGATGTAAACACTGACCTTCAGAGTGGTACAAGAACTTGTCTCAAATAAAAGGGCTGAATAAGAGGTGGACAGTAGGGCTCCTGTGGTGTGAAGGAGAGAATGGTGAATAAAGCTGAAGAGAACAAAAGAATGCTGATCTTTACTGTTAGATGTTTCACATACATTACTCCTGAACTTCAGATTATCCTATGAGACTCCCCCCCTCCACTTTCTAGATGAGAAAAAGGAGGTTCAGAAAATGATTTGGTGAAGTTCCCAAGTTAAGAGGGAGTGAGGAGTCACATGGCATAGCTTCTTGTGGAAGCCTGTGACCTTCCTGCGGCACCAGTCTGCCTCCTTGTGGCCACTCTGAGAGGTTACAGGGAAGGTGAGCCTGGGCAACCCTTTTCTCCACTGGGGCCATCTTAGTTGTGCTGTGGGACCCACACTGGAGAGAAGAAGGTGATCAGGGTGAAAAGCATTAGGTTTTCTAATTTGGCTGTCTCATCAAAGGTCCAAATCACAGACCTAGAGAATTGACTCTTTATACTGCCTCTTGATTGGAAGAGATTGTTCAGATTGCAGTTGGCACACAAAGCCCCACTGCTAGCGTGATGGACCTGGTGGTAGACTTCCCTCCGAGCTATTATTATCGTGCGTAGTTAGAGACACTGGCTGCTGTTGTTCTGATTTTTGACCTAAAGACATCTTTAGTATGTCAGGTCAGTAATCTAATGACAACCTTGCAGTTGTACCACAGAGCCAAGAGAAGAAAAAAAAAAGAAACCATTCCATGAACTATCACATTCAGATGATATGACACATGTCTAGATTTCTTTGAAAATGCAGGACCCTTTGTAGATGTTTTACATGTTACACATGGTCTGTGGTGCTTGAGCACTATACTTAGGTTGTTTACCTTAGTTTTCAGTTTTTATTATGTGTTTGGGGGTAGTGGAGGGCAAAGAACAGGAATCTCTTTCCAAATGAGCATTATCAGGGAGACTTAGACTCAAGTGAAGCTCAGAAGCGTCAAAGGGAGACAGAGTGTCTTAATCCACTGGGGCCGTGTCTTAGGGCTGCTTAACAAAATACCACAGACTGAGTGGCTTATAAACAACAGAAAACTTTTCTCAGAGTCCCAGTCTGAGATCAGGGTGGCAGCATATTTGGGTGAGGGCTCTCTTTTGGGTCACAGACTTCTTGCTGTATCCTCACGTAATAGAAGGGGCTAGGGAGCTCTTGGGGGTCTCTGAAAAGGTGCTAATTCCATCATCTTTGGAATTTAGGATCTCAGTGTATGAGTTTTGGAGGACACAAACCTTTAGACCACAGCAGACTTCCATAGAGCTTCCCAGGTAGCGCTAGAGGTAAAGAATCCACCTGTCAGTGCAGGAGATGCAAGAGACAGGGCTTCAATCCCTGGGTTGGGAAGATGCCTCTGGAGATGAGCCTGGCAACCCACTCCAGTATTTTTGCCTAGAAAACCCCGTGGACAGAGGGGCCTGGTAGGCTACAGTCCATGGGGTCACCAAGAGTTGGACATGACTTGAGTACACTACGTCTGTGTGGCTTAAACGATAGGAATTGGTTTCTCATAGTTCTTTAGTTCTTTAGGCTGGAAGTCTGAGCTCAGAGTGTCAGCATGGTCTGCTGCAGGGAGGGTTCTTCCTGGCTTGTCCATCTTCTAACTGTGTCCTCACATGGCGGTTCCTTGGTGCATGCTTTTGGAAAGAAGCAAATCGCTTCTTCTTCATAGACGGTCACCAAGCCTATCTGATTAGGACCTCACCCATATGACCTCATTTAACCTTAATTACCTCCTAATTCCAGATGCACTCACACTAGAGGTTAGGGCTTCAGCAAATGAATTTTGTGCAGGGGGTGGGGACAGATTTATTAAATATATTTAAATGAGACATGATTTCTTAATCTGTGTAAATGAAAGAAGCAGCTCTTTTCCTTTCCCTATATAACTACTCTTAGAGTTTCTAGTGATTTTTTGGGTTTTGTTTTTTTTCTTTTGAGACTTTGGTTTACTTGAATTATTATTGTTATCTTGGATTGCTTTTTAGATTTTTTAGGTTTTCTTTGAAGCATTCCTTTGAATTCAGAGAGTCAGTTGGTAAATGTGGCAGTCAGAAAAAAGAGGTCTAAGATGGCAAGTGCGTGTACATACAGCCAGTATCCCTAAGTCCAAAACTGAGTGACTTCCTCTGGGCTTACCCAGTTCAAAGGCGGGGACCAGAAATGAACTCCGGAAGGAGTCTGGGCACTAGACTCCTGTCTCAGTTTATCACTGACAAGCAGGGTGACTGTAGCCACGTCCCCATCTCTGAACCTCAGTGCCCTCGTTTGTACAGTGGTACTCATCCCTCGGATGGTGGTAAGGATGACACAGTCTGCCTGCAGGCTGGGCACAGTCTCTGGCCAAAGGGAGTGTTTAGCAAATGCGCCTGCTCTGCAGGAATGGGCAGCTGCGTTTTCTACAGCAGCTATTGACTGAAGGCCAGCTACATGCTGGGCCCTGTGGTTGATCTGAAGTGTGTGGGATGAAAGAGGTGAGCCAGGAAGGGAATTAAAGTGATGGGGAAACAGCATGGCATTTAGAAGCAGGGTGAAGGTGTCTGATGCTTGCGAGCTGTGTAGGGAAAATGTGGAATCAGGAGAATAAGTGTGTTAAAAGGAGAATAAAAATAAGCAGGTAGCAGATCTTTTTCTCCCGCAAATTGATTAACCAGTTTGGAATGTTGTGAAAGATTTTACACCAACAAAAATGTAAAATGTGATTAATACTCAATTTTATACTTGTTTGAATGAGATTAAAATAGTCTTAAAATACTTTTTTTGAAGAGGTTATAATTTTGTTTTATCTTTGTCTTTTTCTCTCTGTTAACATTTTCTTTTTCTTTTTCAAAGGTGGCAGAAAGGGCACTCTATTATTGGAATAATGAATACATCATGAGTTTGATAGAAGAAAACTCTAACGTCATCCTTCCCATCATGTTTTCCAGTCTTTATAGGATTTCAAAAGAACATTGGAATCCGTAGGTTTTCACAGTTTTCCCTCTCCTCTTTCTTCCTCCCTTCCTTCTTTCCTCCCTGCTCTTTCCATACCTCCCTCTCTCCTTCATCTTTCCCTCTCCTCCTCTCTTCCTGCTTTCTTCTCTTTTGCTTGCTAAAATATCTTGTATGCATGCTGTGTGTCAGATGTTGTGTGTGATGCTGAAGATACGCGTGTGAAAGGTAAAATGTCTACATTTTAGAAATTCACTGACTGGTTGGGGAGACACACAAGTAAACAGATTTTTTATAAAACAGTGTTCAAAGTGTTGTTATGTTCACGTATCTGTTTACTTGAGGGCATCTTAACCTGTCTTTGAATATAGCTAAGATCTTTTGGGGATGCTCTGGATCAAGTGGAGAAATTTGTATATTGATGGGGGTGATGATGCTTATACTGAATCTTAAAGGAATTAGACAAGTGGATGGGCCGGGGGTAGCTCATTCAGAGAGTGGGTTTACCCATCACCTAAACAGGCACAAAAGATAAGAAGCACCTGTCATGTTCTGAGACCTGTGAATCTGGGAGGGCTGAAGCACATGGTCATTTGAGAAGTTTGCTGGAAGATTGGGTCAGAAAGTAAAGTAGTGCCTACGTGAGTCTTCACCGAGTAAATAATAAGGAAACACTAAAGAGTTGTAGGAAGGAAGTGGTCTGAATTGATTTGCATTTTAGCAAGATCCATTTTTTAAAAACCAACTCAGTCATTATACGTGTTCTGTAGAGGGAAAAAACGTTTTTGAATGTTTTTTATCATCTAGTCTTATGAAAGTTAAAGCATTCTGTATTTGAATGACTTTACATATTTCTCTATGACATAGAAAGAAAATTGAATGTGGCATTAAAAATCAAATATAATTCAGTATTTCCATAGTATGTTTGTCTACAAGTTTTGCATACAACTGTAAAATATCATATTTCTCACTTTTCACATTTGTCAAATTTGTGACTAAAGCTTATAAAAATATAAGAGTTGGCAAACAGTTAAATCTCATTATGTAGATAGCCTCTTGAGAACCTAGAGAGTGGGTCTAGCATGTATCCTGAACCGCTCAGCAGACTGTATTTGCCTTTTCTCCATCATAGCTCCATCACTGTCATATCTGAGAAGGTCTGTCTTTTCAACAAAAGGCAGCTGAAGTTTCTCTTTTAATGAGCACAGGGCAGAAGCAACACAGTAAATCCACTTATAAATGTTTTAGAAACTTCAAACCCAAGGAATGCCTTTTTCAGTGGTGTTGGGAAACGTGCAAAATGGAAGAAATGTTGTATAGTTTTGCACAGGGAAGTGTTATTTAGATTCCAGCTTGAAGATACGAAGCTTGTCATGGCCGAGTCCTCACGTTGCCAAGAGCTTACTCTTAGACCTGACGAGCATGGGCAGACATTCGGCTGTTGAGCCGTTTAGTGTTCCATCGCTGATAGCAGCCATCACCAGCTAGACAGTTACCTTCAGCCTGTGCGTTGGTTGAGTCAGCAAGAGGACTGATGCAAATCACCACTAGAGATGTAACTCATATTAAGCTGTCCAACTTACAGGGGCTTGGTATCAGTTTTGAATATGAATTATAGATATATAAAATTTGTTACCATGGGAACAGCCTTTGATTTTGATGAATTATGTATATTATCACTTTAAAAATAAAATCCTATGCAAATTCAGGTCTCAAAGGTTGGTCCTGCTCCAAGTGTTCATTTTTAGGGTGAAGTTGCTTTATTTTTATACTTGCCTTTTTATTAATTGAAATTAACAAGTGCCCATAGGCAAGTCTATTCTGGATACCAGTGATTAGAAGGGCAAAATTAGACTTTCTTTTTCTAATCCTGCCAACCCCTCAGAAAGATCTCTTGTCTAAAGAATGTAGCTCTCTTCATGTGGAAATGAATCGTAGGTCATTTCTGGTTGTTGTAACTAAACAAGGGATGGAGACTATGCAGTGTAAGGAGCTCATTCAGGTAAAGGTGGTACATCCATTTTCTTCAGGCAGCAACCCGCTACGTAGGACTAACCGACACATTCCTTTCTCTCTGTGCTTCCAGGGCTATTGTGGCGTTGGTGTACAATGTGTTGAAGGCATTTATGGAAATGAACAGCGCCATGTTTGATGAGCTGACAGCCACATACAAGTCAGATCGTCAGCGGTAACTTTTTAAAGCTTTTTTGTCAGCGGCACATAAAACTATTGAGTTCTTTCCTTGCTCTTTGCTGAATTTGCCTAGTTGTACCTGAAATCCTAAGCAGCACGATTTTATTTATTTCCATATTCATTTTCGTATGTGCATTAGCTGTGTCTTATTAGTGTGCCACTGGGTAACAAAGTGTCATTTTGGTTAAGGCTGCTTTCCTCCTTCCCTTCCCTGATGTTTCTCTTCTGTGTCCAGGTCAGAAGCCTGGAGCATAACTGGTGTTTGAGGCCCACATCAGGGGACCATCAGGTCTTTTGCCATCTGGATTCACTCCCATTCTGAACTAGAATGGGGCTGATTTGTCCTTCACTCCAGCAGCAGGAGAGATGGGGCATGGTTTTTGTTTTGCTCTTTGACTCAGAACTCAACTTGCTATACTAGAACCCAGTTCATTCTTGTGATTTAGAGGGCAGTGAAAAGAACAAGGCGGTAAAGAGTATTATGCAAATCTTGATACATTTAAGGTCAAAAGGGAGCAGAAACCAGTTGAACTCATTATAATAAATACTTTTGGTTTCATGAGTCTTTCTTGATTTCGTTTACGTAATTCTTCAATTTTGTTATTTCTCGTTCAGTATATTCAACATTCCAAAAGATGTGTCTTAGTCTGTGTGGGCTGCTATACCACATTATAGGTATCTTGTGAGTAGCTTCCAAACAACAAAAATGTTGTTCTGGAGTCCAGAAACCCAAGAGTGCGGCACCACCATGGTTGGATGAGGGCCCTCTTTCTGGTTCAGAGCTGGTATCTTCTCACTATGTCTTCATAAGATGGAAGGGGCAAGGGATCTCTGTGGGGTCTCTTTTATAAGAGCACTAATCCTATTCATAAGGGCTCCACCCTCATGACCTAATCACCCCCAAAGGCCCCACATCACCTCTGGGGTTTAGGATGTCAACATGTGAAATTTGGGGGCACACAAATATTCAGACCTTGACTTGATGTACTTGGAGAGGTTGAGGAAAGTCTGGAGAGCTCATTAGCAGTTGAACCACTGGGTTGACTTTTCTCATCCAGAAGAAAATGTCAGCTTTGTATACATTATAAAAGCATACACCTTCAAGGATCCCTCTGTTCATACTCAGGACCTGGCTAAACCTCCTGAGAAAAACTGTGGTTCCCTTGCACCTTTCCTGGTTTTTTTAATATGTTACTTGGATTTTAGATAAAAGGTGCAATGAAGGGAAAGGTTTGGTGGCAGGGGACAGAGGATCATCATAGTGATTTTTTAAAAAATTACCAGGATGTGGTATAGAAGAGCAACTTTATGGAATACGAAAAGTGTTTAATAGTAGAGAGAAGAGACTTGAGTTTTTTTTATACCACATTGAGGTAAAAATCAGTTATTGGATATGTTACACCAGACTTAAAGAACTTTTAAATTTACTATATTTGTAGTTGTTGCAAATCATTAAATTTATAATAACCCTCCATGTTTCAAACTTAAAATCTTTAAAAAATGTTATCTAAGTGAAGGAAATACAGGGCTAATTTTCATACTGTGATATATCATTATGGAGTGCATTGTACATAATATCCTTCATTTTATAGTAACTAAAAACCCATTTTTATTTTCCTAGTTGAATAAGGATTAAATCTGTAGAAGTCCATTAAGACTACTGAAGACCTATCTCTAAAATATTCAAATCATTTGTATTAATTACGTTCATTTTTATTGAATTTCAAAACTTTTATGATCATTCATCATTTAAACTAGGCCAGACTCTTGAAAAAGATTATTAACAGCAAATAGACACTATGAAGCTGACTATGACAGTCTGGTGTTTTATATATATATATATCTATATATAGTGTTTTATATATATATATCTATAAACACTATGTATAGTGTTTTAAGTGATTTTATAGTGAGTGGACTTTTTTAATGACAAGGATTATTTAAAAACTAGTATTTTGTCTAATGAGCAATACAAGGGTATACTTAGTAGATGGAAATACTGGTTTTTCCGTGGATATAGGAAGGAAAAAAAGAGACTAAAGAGATTTATTTGGTATTGTCCAACAAGAGCTTCTCTGGTGGCTCAGATGGTAAAGAATCTGCCTGCAGTGTGGGAGACCTGGGTTCCATCCCTGGGTTGGGAAGATTCCCCTGGCGGAGGGAATGGCAATTCACTCCAATATTCCTAGCTGGAGAATCCCCATGGACAGAGGAGCCTGGCTGGCTACAGTGCATGGGTCACAAAGAGTCCAGAACAAGAAATGAAAAGAGGATTTGTTTCTAGAAGGCAAGAAGTTAGTAACTGCAGCAGTTCAGATCAACTTTTTTTAAGTATTACAAATCTGAAAATGGTGGGTGGAATAAGTAACTAGCACTGATGGATGCATATGTCAACGTTAGTGCTCTGTGAGGTTGTAACAGGGAGTTTGACATTATCCCTAGTATGACAGCATAGTGAAGTTTTAAACTGCCACCTACAGGGAGAGAGCAAAGTGGGAAAGAATAGGGGTGACAGAAGCTATATCAGAAATATTTAGGGTTTTTGAAGATAAAGCTGTCAGTATTAAAGATGTATGATAACTCAGCAAAAAGTTTACCTAGAAGAAAAGCCCCATAGGGTAGACTGCATTGATTATTATACAACTCTTGATCAAAGACTGGTGAAATGCCTCAGTAACAAGATTATGAATGTTTCATCATGTCAGCTCTTCATTTAAACTGCAAATTAGGGCAATAAGAACCTAACATATGTTGAAGGTGTTTTTTAGTTGAATAAAGTCTCTAAAGCCCTTGCTTACTATCTTCCTCTTCTTCCAAGTAAAAAGAACAATATGCATTGAAACTCAGCAGGATCAGCAGAATTTACTTTCAAATCAGTATTCGGTGATAACATTTATTTAGACCTAATATTGGGCTTCCCTGGGAGTCCATTGTTTAAGAATCTGCCTTGCAGTGCAAGGGAAACTTGTTTGATCCCTGGTCTGGGAAGAGCCCAGGGAGCAACTAAGCCCGCGTGCCATAACTACTGAGCCAGCCCTCTTATCTCCAAATTGTCCTGAGAAACCAAAAGTGATAATTTGCCAAACAGTTTTGCTTTGCAGTTAGGTATCTAAGGATCCATAATGTTTGGAGAATGATTACCCTATAAATAAAATTTTTCAGGGTCAAAGTTACCAAGTAGGTAATTGTTTGAAAAACTATTATGCCTACTAAAATTGTTATATCAAGTGTATTAGAGCCAGTTAAAACTAGTTGCAGTAAACAAGGTCTAAATTGCCAAAGTACTAATTATAAAATGATGCAATGGGGATGTAAAAGTCTTGAGGTATTTCTAGAGATATTTTGGCAGGGGAGGATGAAGATTAATTTCTGTTGCTGTAGATAATCAGTACACCTTAAAAAACTAGTAGTGACTTAAAAAATATAAGGCAGTGAAATTATATATACATTTCACTTACGTGGATTTCCTTCCCTGAATAAATATACTGTACTACAGTGAAGTATAAAAGTCTTGCTGCTGCTGCTGCTAAGTCACTTCAGTTGTGTCCGACTCTGTGCGCCCCCATAGAGTCTTGCTAAGTGAAGTCAAATTATTCCCAAGTGAAGTAGAGCCCCTGTTTTCAGGAATTACCTGAATTTATGGATTCACAAATATTATCAGGTCTGCTGTCTACTGGTTCATCACAACATGAAGAAACTAGGAACAGTGTAGTGAGTTATTTTTAATAAACATGAATTTATAGTGTAGCCATGTATTCCTGGATTGCATACTTAATACTTCATTGTTATTAAAGTTAACATCTTTTATGAAAGTATGGTAATCTAAAAATGTCCTTGGCAAAATAAAATTTGTCTACCCTATTTTGATCATCTAGTTTTTGGGAAAATTTTAACCAAACAGTGAAATTTGAAGTCTATAAGTCACAAATTGATATTGAGCCAAATTTGAAGGCTTGGAACATTAAAAATTTAATAACTCATAATATCAACAAAGTTCTGTTGAGAATTGAAACTGAAATTATAGAAGAAAGGATGTTTAATTTTATAGGTGTAAAATAAATTCATAATTTGGTTTCTTTGGTTTGATATTTTTAAGAACAAGATTCTGCTAAAGACTTTACATATGTATAATGTAGAAAAAATAGACCATAAGAAAGAGGAAGTATGTTTTCTGGACCTACTACATCTCTCTATATCAGTGTCATCTCTAGCAACCCCTTTGAGAAACTATTCAGATATAAAAAGAAAATCAGATTTGAACTAGACCCAAAGTAAAAATGACTAATATGCCATTGGATTTAGGGTAACAGATACTTATAAATGTTGATCTTTTTTTTTTGGTATTTTGAAGTTAATCTTCCTTATTAAGCTAAGTGTAAAGTAAAGTTGCTTAGTCGTGTCCGACTCTTTGTGACCCCATGGAGTATAGCCTACCAGACTCCTCTGTCCATGGGATTTTCCAGGCAAGAGTACTGGAGTGGGTTGCCATTTCCTTCTCCAGGGGATCTTCCCGACCCAGGGATCGAACCTGGCTCTCCCGCATTGCAGGCAGACGCTTTACCGTCTGAGCCACCAGGGAAGCCAAGCTAAGTGTAAAGGAATATTATTGTGAAATGAAATCTTAAAATATTCTAGTCATTTCCTACTCTATGTTGTTTCTATATATGTGTCAAGGAAAAACTAAAAAAGAGCAGAAAACCAAAAAGATGAAATACCTACAAGTTTAATGCCAGAGTGTTCAGAGATCTTTAAAAGACTGGGTTAAAGTATTTCAAAGGGGCAATTATTGTTGGGTAATCTTTTTAAACTTTCTCAGTTGTTTACCTTATATTCTATTTTTTTTTTTCCCCAGTGAGAAAAAGAAAGAAAAGGAACGTGAAGAATTGTGGAAAAAACTGGAGGATCTGGAGTTAAAGAGAGGTCTTAGACGTGATGGGATAATTCCAACTTAACAAGAATAACGACAACAACATCACTAACCTGTGGAGTCACACATTTATGTAGTAGAAGATGGAGCAACAGTTTTCTGTATTGTGCAACTTTACAGTAGATTTCACATTTGTTTCATTATTACAGCAGCACTGTATATACCTGTCTCTAAGGAAAGGAAAAACAAATAAGGACTTCAATCCAAAGTTTGGACAGTAGATGGACTTCTCAGAACTTGGCAAATGTACTTATTGTTCTAACCCTCTTTTAAAAAAAAGAAAAGCAATCTTCAGAGATCTGTTGATGAAATTGCTATATTAAAATTCCATTATTGGGAGTTCCTTATTTATCATTAGCAGAGAGTATGAAACAATTTTCAAATGTGAACAATCTTAAATTTAGCTTGTCTTTCTGCTAAGCTGTTAAATGTATTTATAGTAAAGGAAGGAAAAAAAAAAGACTGTCATTTCCTTATAAGTTTGTATAACATCCTCCTCTGGGTAACTTGACTGTAATTTGACATCTTTTCCTTTTGCACATCTTCATGAGTTGAATGTGGAATGGGGCTATGAATTATAAAGGTCCCGTGGTAAAAGTTTTGTTTACTGGAATGAACATCATCCAGTAACCAGGGAGTCCTGGTACTCCTCTAGTTTTAAAATTAGGAGTAAAAGAGAACAGGTGATAAACATAGTAGGGAAGGGAATTTTGGATTCATGCATGAGTTTGTGGTGAATCCAGATCAATGTCTTGAATCCTTTGAAGACAGGCCCTGGGACAAGATAGGGTTCAGTACCTGACCAGTATTAGTTATGTACGTCATTGAACACACATACCAGAGATGTTTTAGAAATGTCAGGAGACATCCTTTCGGACCATTTTGAAAAAAGAAAGACAAACACTAAACAGTACAACCATGAAGTTGATTGCCAGGATTGTGAATCTAATTGGGAATAGAGTTGAGCAAACAGCTTGGTCTGTTTGGAGTTGTTGCCTTACTTTTTAATATGTATTTATAAAGTATTCCAGCAAAAAGAGGATGTACCTCTGGGGAAAACAAACAAACAAACATATTACAGTGTTTTTTGTAGATTGTCGTTCTATATCCCATCACAGCGCCAGCCCTGTTTTTAGCCAGAAAGGATTCAGGATAAACATTATTATGCATTCTGAATTGGATGCGTATTCCTAACTACTGTATTTGTTACCAAAAGCGGTTCTACAAATGCTACTGAAAAAAATCTGGAAATTCCTCATGTCCTGAGTGTTAATAATAAAGTTTAAAAATGCTTTTATATCAAAGGTGCATTGTGACCAAATTGTTTAAGAAAACAAAAACAAAACAAAATCTAGGGCTGTATTATAGATACATCTTACTGGCTCTCTGCTTTGTATTTGAAAGAGGAATCTTACATCTTGGGGAGTTAAAATGCTGATAAAACTTGTGTACATTGTGTACTTAACCTCATGCAGTTGCGTTATCATGTACTGAAAGATATGTGTTTTGGGATTTATTTCCAGGATGCTTTTGCTTGTTATGGACATGGCAGCAGTGAGCTGATAATCCTAAACCATCCCTTCCAGCAGTACTCATGATACGGAGCTGATTCTGCGTTCATGTGTTGAATTGTGATAGTAGCAAACAGGGACATGTGAACTGTTGTTGCTCTTAATAGAAACGTGGTATGAATACGGGCTTGTATATTTTCTTCCTTCCATTTAAAATATAAGATAGAATATGCAGTTTTATTCTTTATAAGAAAAAAGGGAAAAAAAAAGAAGCCGCTGACCTTTCTCCCCTATCAAGTGTTTCAGGATTATCAGGTCACAGTTCGTGCATAAAAAGTCAGCCGATTATGGACATTGTCATCTCAGTAACTTTGTAAATCAAAAACAAAACTTGGCATTGTTAATTCTGAAAAAGAAACAGTAGTAAAAGAGTCATATGCAATATCAAACACAACATGGTTTAGTGGAATTAATAGATTTTTTTTTTTTAAAGAACTTTAATGGGGATTCAATGTAAAGCTGGCAGAGGCTGCCAAAGATGAAAGAACTTACTTTTAAAAGTGCTGGCGCAAAGGTGCAAGTTCAAATGCTAAAGATAAAAATAAATTTGTAACAAACCATCTCCTTTAGCCCTTTTGATTTTAGCCCATGAGTTTTGACTTTGCTTTATATTTAATTTTGACAATATGAACCTTTGTTTGCTATCAAGGTCACAGGTTTATGAACTATATCTCTGCCCGTTAGAATGAAATGCAGTCATTTGAAATGAGAAAGACCAGGATTCTTTATTGCACCTTACCCTGTCCTCCGGGTAAAGCTGTCCCGATAACCTTGATGTCAATTTCGTATGTTGAACATTCCAAACTGAGAAGAATAAAGCCAAATTTTAGACATATTTAAAGAAGCTATTATAGATATATGTCTAAAATTCATAGGGCAACTTCTGAGAAGAAACTGTCTTTTCTGTTTTAACCGAAAGCTATCGACAACGTGACATTTGCCGCGTTGCATCCAGTGGCGCAGAGTGACCGAGGTAGCCCGACTGTCGCACTGTGTGACGTATTTAAGGACGTACTTGCTGCGTTTGCAGCACCCCTCTCTCTCTGTCCTTTCCCACATTTCTGCTGTTGCCGCAACTTGAGGTAATTGTGACAAATGCATCTTTGTGTTATATTTTGTTTGCTTCCTAATTTCCAGAACTATATATAAATATATTTTTAAAATAGCGAATATTGTAGTTAGTGAGTGATGATCACTCCAACCTTATCCCTACCATATTGGTTTCAGGGGTAGGCTTAAGAGTGTCTTTGGAAGAAAAACAAAAAACAAAACCCTGTGGTTTAGAAGGATGCTGAGGCCTTAGGCTGTGGGCCTGGAACAACCATGTGAGTGAATTGACCCATCTCATACTTTGAATCAAGCATGCATTCCTTTTCTCATTGTGCAAGTGTCTCCAGTTGTTTTCCCTCAGTGTTTAGTTTTTGTCTTTTTAAATTTTATTATATTTTGCTCTCCCTAACATCTGTTTTTTATAAAATAAAATAAAAAATAAAAAAAGTGAGATATAAGTAATACCCTCAATGCCTCTGGATACTCACAAGCAGGGTTATACTCCTTCATCATGGGCTCACTTGCCTAAATGGAAGGGTTTAATTTATTTTGTACCTCCTATGCGTGGGACAGTCCAGGGTGCAGAGCCAGGAATTGCTTATAATTGTACCTGCTATACTTAAATGTGTAGCCCTAGGCTCAATCACACTATGGAAAGAAAAAAAAAAGTATATTTAGAGCTTTAAAAGCTTTTTTATTTTTTTGTGGGGGCCGGGGAGGGGGTGGGTGGGAAAGGGAAGATGTATGGATGTTATTGGCATTTTTAAGTGTTCAGAGGTGTTTTTTTTTTTCCCTTCTGTTTTGTTTTTTTCCCTTCAATTGGATGCACTGACCTGGCCCAAGAAATAAAGAGATTCTCTCTTATGATGCTATTACCAATGTTATGACAAAGTGACAGTCACCTATAACAAAAAAGGTGGCACCAGACATGATCAGTGATATTTTATTTGCACATCGATATTTTTATTTTTATATTCTGGCTCAGCTGCTTCTCTGAGTGGAGTTAAGGAATGAGCCACAAAGAATTTTTGTAGTAGCTATATTGGCAACACATTTTATATTTCTCAGTATTTAATTTTGAAACTCTAAAAGGATGGTGCATCTTGAGAGAAAGCTGAGCAAATTTTAATCTAGTGGAATGTTAATTTGTGCTGCTTCTTGTGCACGACTGCAGCAGTAGCATCTCTCTTGGAAATAAACATCCCAGATTACGACGTCTATGAAAATAGGTTTCCTTTTCTACCCCACTCCTTTCCTTCCCTCCCACCCGTCTTTTCCTTATTCCCTTTCTCTTTACTTTTTTGGAAATCACTTATTGTATATAAGTTGTAATCCAGACCTCATGTATCAATGGGGAACTTTCAAATATAAATATTACCAATACATTTTCTGGTTGTTGTCTGATTTTTGATTGAGGTATAATGAGAATGACATGTCCATCGCTTTTGGTTTGAGGATTTCGCTTTAGCTTCATACATCTTTTGGTATTTTAGTATTTCATTGTTTTAGCAGGAGAGGGCAGCAAAAGTTCATTTTCCCTGTTAGAAATGCTGTGGTTCATGACTGGTTTTAAATTTAGTTGTGTGTGTGTGTTTTTTTAAACAGCATCTGTTTGTGGGTAGAGGTAAAATATGAAACATTTTTGATATGAAAATTTGCATATGAAAATTATAGACTGGTTCAACCAGACAGTGAAGACTTCTGATCCACGTGAAAGATAAAAGGCCACAAAACAGTCTTCTGGCACTGGCTAAAATGTGCTACTTCCTTTTCAAACACAACAAAATGCAAGCTGAATCTTAAAACACTTGGAGTTTAAAATGTCTTTCTTTGGAAATGATTTACTTTCTTCAAAGTGGTCACAGAAACAAAAATGAAGGTGCTCCCAAAGGAAAATGTAACCTTCCCCTTTCACAGATGTGTGAGAGGTTCTGTACTGTGGGTGCATCCTAATAAAGAAGCAGTGAAGAGTTTTCAGGCGCCTGGCTATGTGTGTTTGTTCATCTGTTTCTGACCCCCATGACCTTTTTGAACCATACAAATAGTAGATTTGATGAATATAAATGTGAGACAGGTTGGTGTGTTCAGGCTTTCAACTTAAGAAAATCAGTTTGTAATTAGGGTGGGCTCCAGGGTCTATTGCTGGATATGCATATACCCCCAAAATTGGTGGCAAAATTAAAGTTATTTATTTTGTTCACAAATGTACGATGTGGGCAGGACCTGGCAAGAATTCTTGTCTTTGCTATTCAAGTGTCAGCTTGGGTTTATCAAGTGGGACAGGAGGACTCCCGTCGAGCATGGCTCACTTGCATGCCTGGACAGTAGGTGCTGGCTGTTGACTTGGAGTTCAGCCAGAGATCTCAGTTCTTCTTGACACAGCCCTCCTTATGGGGATGCCTTCCTTTACTTCCTCAAAGTATGACAGCTAGGAATGAACATTTTAATTGACAGGAGGTGGACACTGCCAATTCTTTGAAACTTGGCCCCAGAAACTATCACAGCATGATTTCTGTCATATTGTGTTGCTCAAACAGTGACAAAGTCTGCTCAGATAAAAGTGTAGGGGATGTGGGCCTCATCGCTATGTGATGAGAGGAATGTCATCTGTAGCCAACCATGGGATACTTTCTTTGTAAAGCATTTGATTTAGGTGTGGTTTACTCTCTTGGCTAATTAGATTTGGAACCATGTAGGATTAACTAGTTAATGTTTCATGTTCAGTTAAACTGAGTTGGGAGGGGGAAAAAAATCCTTGTAAATTCAGTAGTTTTGTATGTCAATTTGTATGTCAAGCATGACAATTTAACTTCTGAAGAACACACCTTCTTGGTAAGTTACTTACCAAGAAGAAACTTGTAACAGAATTTTAGGGTTCATAGAAATATGAGTTGATTTCCATGGAATATCTAACCTTTTCTATAACATTGCTTCCTGTCTTATAATGAAGCCAAACAAGTGTATAATTTGGATTTTGTTTGTTTGTTTTAGCCAAGTAAAAAGTATGGAATAGTTGACCAAGACTATGGTATTAGGGGAATTAAAATTTGATTTTTCTGATTATGATACATACACGTTCATTGTATATTCTTGAGAAGGAAGATTTTAAGAAACAAACTGAATACCTCTATGCTGCTCCCCATACCAAAAAGACCATTAAAAGTCATGTACATTCATTGATTGACTGGACCAATGTTAATTGATTACCTCTGTCCAGAGTTTTGCCCATCCTCTGTTCCCATTTTCTACATCTTTACTGTCTCATTTAATTTAGTTCACGGTCTGAATTAATTATACAATTTGAGTCAAATTTTGCTGCTACCAGATGATATGGGGCCTCAGAACCAGGATGGATATCAGTCACGGCCCCCTTTGTCTGCCCCAAAGCTCTTCAGGCAAGGTGTCTTCAGCCAATGTCACCCAAGATGATGACCACGGACTTGGAAGACAGAGACCCTTGGAATCATTTGGCTTCTGACATTTATCAATGGTGTGACTTTGGGAAAACGCTTGAGCTAAGCCTCAAATTAATTTGTAAAGTGGTACTTATTTTTCAGTGTTGTTATATTCTATTAGCAGTATATGTAAAATGGCATAAAGTGTGACACATGGTAACCTGAAAAATATTATGTTTGATGAATACTTTATTAAACCCAAAAGTTGAACCCACAGCAGAAGAATAGAAGTAACAAGGATTATTAAGCAGAAATAAAGTAGAAAATAGAAAAAGAAAAATGAAACCAAAAGTTGGTACTTTGAAAAAAATCAGCAAAATTAACAAACCTTTAACCAGATGGACTAAATAAAAGAAGACTCAAAATTACTAAAAATCAGAAATGAAAGTGGAGATATCTTTGCTGATTCTGTAGAAATAAAACATAAGAGCACTGAATATTTGTTTGCCAAAAAAAAAAAAAAAAAAAAGATGGGTAGTCTAGATGAAATGACTCAATCACCATGAAACAGAAAATCTGAATAGACTTATTCAGGATTCACCGAGAGGATCGCATTGGTGATGAAAAATCTCCCAACAAAAATTTTGGCCCAGGTGGCTTCACTAATGAATTTTACCAAACATTTAAAGAATTAATACCAATGCCTCTCAAATGTTTTCAAGAAATCAAAGAGGAGGAAACACTTCCTAACCCATTCCTATCAGGGTCAGTATAATCCTGATGCCAAAAACAAAGATACTATAAGAAAGTACAACTAAAGACTAATATCCCTTATAGGCATTGATACAAAACTGCCCAGCAAATTGATAGCAAACAGATTGAGCCGCATATTAAAAGCATTATTCTCCATGACTAGATGGGATTTATTCCTGGAATGCAAGGATGGTTCAACATACAATAATCAGTCTATGTAATGTACTACATCATCAAAATGAAGGGAAAAAACCCCATATAGTCATCTCAACTTCTGCACAAAAAGCATTTGAAAAAATTCAACATCCTCTCATGATAAACATTCAACAAGATAGGAATAGAAGGAAATTACCTCAACATTGTAAAAGCCACATGTGAAAAATCCATAACAAACATCGTATTCAATGGTGAAAGACTGAAAGCTTTTCATCTAAGATCAGGAAGAAGGTGAGGATACCCACTTTTTCACTACTTTTATTCAACATAGTGCTGGAAGTTCTATTCAGAGCAATTAGGCAAGGAAAAGAAAAAGCATCCAAATTGGAAATGGAGAAGTAAATTTGCTTGCAGGTGGTATGATGTTACATGTAGAAAACTCTGAAGACTCCACAAAAAGTTGTTGGAACTAATAAATGAATTCAGCAAAGTAGCAGAATACTAAGTCAACACACCAAAATCAGTTTCATTTCTATATACAACGAACAAACTGAAAAGGAAATTATAAAAATGATTCCATATAATATTAGCATCAAAAAGAATAAAATCCTTAGTAATTAATGGTAAAAGACCTGTACAATGAAAACTACAAAACATTGATGGAAGAAATTAAGACATAAATGGGAACATTTCGTATTTATTGATTGGATTACTTGTTATTGGCAAAATGTCCATACTGCTGAAGTGATCTACAGATAGAATGTAATCATTATCAAAATCCCAATTGATAATGATTGATTGATAAAAGGTTTTTTTGCAGAAATTAAAAAAAAATCCATTCCAAAATATATATGGAATCTCAAGGAAGCATGAATTACCAAAACGATTTTGAAAAAAAACAAAACTGAAGGACACACTTTCTGATTTTAAAACTTACTATAAAGCTACATTAATTAAAACAGTTTGGCATAAAGCTATATAGGCCAATGGGATAAAATAGAGAACCCATAAGAAACTTATATAAAGATTTTTGACAAGGTTGCCAAGACCCTTTGATGAGGAAAGGAGAGTGTTTTCAAAGAACAGTGCTGTAAAAACTGAATATCCACACTCTGAGGAATGAAGTTGAAGCCTTATCTAACACTATATACAAAAATAACCTCAAAATGAATCAAAGATCTAAATGTAAGACCCCAAATAATAAAACTTACAAAGAAACATAGGACAAAATTTTCATTGTGCAATATTTGACACGTTTTCTTGGACATAACATCAAAGGCACAGGTAACAAAATATAGATGAATTAGACTTCATGAAAATTTTAAAAATTTGTGCATCCTAAGATAATATCCACAGAGTAAAATGGCAGCTCATGGATGGGAGGAAATATTTGCACATCATATATCTGTAAAAGGGTTGATATTAAGAATATATATAGAACTTTAAAAAAACTCAATGACAAAACCCCTAAACAGCCCAATTCAAAAATGGGCAGGGATTTAAATAGATGTTTCTCCAAAGAAGATAATACCTGGCCAACAAGCTCATGAAAAGATACTCAACATCACTAATCGTTAGGAAACTGCAAATCAAAACTTCAATGAGGTATACCTCCTCACACCCATACGGATGGCTACTATCGAAAAGCCAGAAAACAAAAAGAGCTGGCAAGAATGTGGAGAAACTGGAACACTTGTGCACTATTGATAGGAATGTAAAATGATACAGCTGCTGTGGAAAACTGTATGGCAGTTCCTCAAAATATTAAAAATAAAAATATCGTATGATCTGGCAATTGCCCTTCTGAGTATATACCCCAAAGAAATGAAAGCAGGGCCTCAGAGAGTTATTTTTTACACCCATCAATATTCACAATAGCTGAAATGTGGAAGCAACCCAAGTGTCCACCAGCAGATGGCTGGAGGAGCAAAATGTGGCATATACATGGAATATTATTCAGCCTCAAAAAGGAAGGAAATTCTGAAAGATGATACATCATAGATGAACCTTGAGAACATTATAGTAAATGAAAATAAGCCGGTCACACAAAGGCAAACAGTGTTCGATCCCACTGACACGCCGTACTTAGATGAGTCAAAACCAGAAAGACAGAAAGCGTAATGGTCGTTGCCAGGGGCTGAGAGGAGGGAAGAATGGGGGTTATCTTCTAATAAGTATAGAGTTCCAGCATTAAAAGACGGGAAGACTTAAGAGGATGGGTGGTGGTGGTGGTCACACACTCAAGGGTACAAATGACCTGGACACGTAAGAATGATCAAAATGGTAAATTTAATTTTATGTGTATTTTACCTCAATAATAAAAAATGCTACCACACCATTTTCCACAGTGGATATGACATTTCACACTCTTACCAACAAGGTACGAGAATTCCAGTTGCACCATATTTTTGGCAAAATTTAGTGGTGCCACTTTTAATAGTTTTAGCCATTCTGGTGAATGCATATAAAGACATTTTATTGAGGTTCTCATTTGTATTCTCCTGATTAAACACCTTTTTCATGTGTTTTTGGCAATTTGTATATCTTTTGTGAAGTGTCTGTTCAAATTTTTGCCCATTTTGCTTTATTGTGTTGTTGACCTTTTTATTATTGAATTGTAGGGTATCTTTATGTTTCTTGGATAATAACTCTTTGTCAGATACATGTTTTGTGAATATTTTCTCCCTACCTAATGAGCAAAAGGTTTAAATTTTGATGAGATATAATTTAACTTTTTTTCTTTTATGATCATTGTTTCTTGTGTCCTATGAAATCTTTCTCTCTTCCTGCTTCCTTTCCTCCATCCCTGCCAGTCCAAATTATACTCTTTTATATATCCCTTTTGAAAGCTTATTATTTTTACTTTTATGTTTAGGTTCATGATTCATCTTGGATTATTTTTTTGTGCACATCTCTGGCTATTTTCAAAATTTTCTTTATCTTTAGTTTTATGTTTGCATCTGATTTGCCTAATATCTTGCTTCATATTTATCATACTTGGAGATCACTGAGCTGCTTAAATCTCTACATATTTACCTATTACCAGATTTGGTAAATATTTTGATCGTTATTTTTCAGATGTTTTTTTCTGTCCCATTCTCTTTCTTTCTTCTGGAACACTAATTACATGTACTTAAATCTTTGTTATAGTATCATGCCTCACAGATACTGTTCATTTTTTATTAATAAATTATCTTTTTATTGAGATAGAATTCACATAAAATTAATCATTTTATTTACTTTTTAAAATTAGCCATTTAAAAATATACTATTCACTGACATTTTGTACATTAAAGATATTGTACAGCTTTCTTTTCTATATCATTCCAAATATTTTCACCATCCCAAAAGAAAACCCCATAATCTTGAGGTAATCACTTCCCATCCCTTCCTCCCAACACCTGTCAACCACAAATTAGCCTTCAGTCTTTATGCATTTACCTATTCTGGATATTTCACATAAATGGAATCATGTAATGTGTAACCTTTTTGTCTGGCTTCTCTCACTTAGCATATTCTTTTTGAAGTTCATATTGTATGTATCAGTACTTCTTTCCTTTTTATTGCTGAATATTCATTGTATGATATATCACATTTTGTTTATCTATTATCAATTCATTGATATTTAGGTTGTTTTCACTTTATGGCTATTGTGAATAGTGCTGTGATGAGCGATCATTATGAGTTTTTGTTTAAATACATGTTTTCAGTTCTTTCAGTAAACAAGGTTGGAGTGAAATTTCTGGGTCATATGGTAATGCTATGATTAATTTTCTGAGGAACTGTCAGACTTCTTTCTACAGCTGCTGCACTGATTTACAGTCCTTGAGCAATGCATGGGGGTTCTGATTTCTTTACCTCATTGCTTATGCTAGTTGTTTTCTGTTGTTGTTTTTATCTATAGTCATCCTAGTGGATGTTCTGTTCATTTTTAAAAAATTATTTTTTTCAATGCTTTTTAAAATGATAATATATTGGTCTTCCTCAAGTTCTTTTTCCTCTGTCATCTCTATTAACTGTTATGCTCGTATAACAAATATTTTTATTTTAGATACTGTATTTTTTAGTTTTAGAATTTTCTCATGGTTCATTTTCTGGAGCCTATTCCTTTGTTGAGATTTCTATCTTTTCATTCATTGTATATTTTTCTTAATATCATCGTGTATAATTATCATAGCTATCTTAAGATTCTTTTTGCAAATTCCAATATCTGGGACTTGTCTCTCTTAATGGTCTTTTTCTTGAGAATTTGTCACATTTTTCTGGTCCTTTGTATATTGAGTAAATTTGAATTTTTTCTCGGCTGCTTTAAATTTTATGTTATAGGAACTCTGGATTGTGTAATATTTCTCTGAAGAGTATTAATTAGTTTTAGCAAAACTAATTTGGTGGGACTCTACAAACTCCATCTCTTGGTAAGTAGCTCATATCATTGTTCAGTTGTTTTATTCTTCTCTGGAGTTTGTTCCACGCATGTGAGAGTCAGGCGTTAGTCATAGATTTGGGTTAGGTTATACACAGAAAATTTTGGTTTCTCCTCTCTGGTGCTGTCCTTTCTGTGATATTATCCTCACTTTCCATTGGCTGTGGCTGCCCTGCACTCTGTGGTTCTTTAGGGCAGAAAAACAGTTTTTCTATTGTGTTCTATTTGTGTTCTCCTGCTTCACCTAGTATTGACCCTCATGCTAAAACTTATAAAAATGGAAGATTTACCCAGTGTCGTCCTTTTTCCCCCAAGTGTCGACTTTCCTACAGAATATCCCTTTTAGTGCTTTCCAATTGTTTTCCTTTCTCCTCTGTGTCTATGTCTCTGTATTTTTGCTACATTTCCCCATTTTTATCTGCATAAAGAGGTCTAGCCGGAGAAGGCAATGGCACCCCACTCCAGTACTCTTGCCTGGAAAATTCCATGGATGGAGGAGCCTGGTGGGCTGCAGTTCATGGGGTCGCACAGAGTCGAACACAACTTAAGCGACTTAGCAGCAGTAGCAGCAGAAGTCTAGCAGAATTCTTATCATATATTCTTAAAGCAGATTTTCCCTTCAAGGGCTATAATTTGGAGACACATGACTCTTTCCCTCTCCCACCCCAACACAGTCTATGTATCAGGCATGGTACTAAGTCAGGTAAGTATTTCTCATACATCAGTAACTTATATATCACTGCCATTAATTTTGTCACTTTAATATTACACTTGTAATGTGTTAGTTTATTTTTAAATGAATCATATTTTCATTCAATTTTATTTATTTGCTTTTAAAACTTTTTATTTTGAGACAAATTTAGACTTATACAAGAGTTGAAAAATATTACCTTGAATTCCTGGATACCCTTTTTCCAGCTTCCCCTTATGTTACCATCTTCTATAACCAAAGAAGATTTATCCTTGGCCCAAGTATCCTAGATATAATGCTGTCAACTAAAATAGAGAATTTATTCAGATTTTGCCAGTTTTCCCATTAATGTCCCTTTTCTCTTCTAGCATCCAATTCAGGACTCCACGTTATAAGTAGCTGTCATGTCTCCTTAGTCTCTTCAACTTGGTGACTTCCTCAGTCTTTCCTGATCTTTCATTACTGATGCTTTTGAACAATACTGGTAAGTTATGTTTTAGAATGTCCCTCAGTTTGGGGTTTCAGATGGTTCCTTATGATAAGATTGAAGTTATAGGCATTATTTCAAAATATTGATAGGATGCTTCAGAAATGATGCTCCTCCCTCAGTATATGATATCAGGGAGTACATGGTGTCACTGTTTATTATTAGGCTAGAGAGAATATTTACATACTTATATTAAGGCAGTCCCTGATTACTGACTTAATTAAAAGAATGATATATTGGGAGGATGGGAGAGGGGAGACACAGGTTGTGCAAAATTAAGCTGAATCTTTGACAATGTTTGTAGAATTTCCAAATCAAGAAGTAACGGCATAAGCAATTGGACATGTGGAAGCAACTACTGAGAGCTGGCAGACGTAATATAGGTAATATTAGCTAAAGGTATTCAAGAGAAGAGAGATCATGAAAAAAAAGGCTTAATTGTCTTTTATCAAAGTCTCAATGTCTGAGAAATAGGTCAAATAAATAGTGTGCATTCTTTTTTCAAAAACTCAGTGGAGCAGACCTACAACAACCTCCAACACAAGTTGAGACATGCCTGTTGGTATAAAAGAGGCTTTCTTCAGACCAGAGTGATTACATATGTATGGATAGAGCACATCCCGGTCAAGAATTAGGATGTAACGGGTTGAGCTGATATCCCTCAAGATGCATAATTCTTTTTCTGAGATTCTGAGAATGCAGGGGTCAGGAATTGACCTCTGCCACTGATTAGAAAGAAATCTGGCACAGATAACCATCTAGTTTGCTTGAATGAGGAAATTTGAACATCAGATGGTGTTAATTAGGCGTTTACAGGCTATTTCACTGACACAAAAAGGATATTATCGCCGTTCCCCCTTGCACTTCAGCACCTGGGGTGTCTCAGACAATAGCAAATTCACATAATGAGCAATGTGAAATGACAAGTGATTATGACTGAACAAATTGAGCTTGTAGAATCTCAGAGGCAGACGCTTTCCTCCTTACAACTCTGGAATAGCCCTGTCTCTTTGGAAAGCTTCTTCCAGGAGCTTCAGAAATCCAGAAAGGACCACCTGGAGGGGCCCAAGAGGGGCCAGTTAGGAGAGAGAGGAGAACTTCCATTATTTCTTCTGCAGACTCTGAAAATCCAAAGGTCAGGCAGCATCCTTGTCAGGGTGAAGTCCTATTCTCTTCTTATGGCTAATTTGATGAGGAATCATCACAGGGAGAAACCTCTGAAGATCACACCACATGGACGGTTCAGCTAAATTACAGCAGTGGGAGAGGGAAGGGAAGTGCTGGGGAGAATCATTTTAAAAGCTCATGAATAAAAAGTAAATTAATTTTGCAGCCTTTATTTTCATTATGAAATTATATGTACCCTTTCATTTTTATAGCTTCTTGAGGTATAATATGGGGTTTCCCAGGTGGTGCTAGTTTTAAAGAACCCACTTGCCAATTCATGAGACATAAGAGCCACGGGTTTGATCCCTGGGTTGGGAAGATCGCCTGGAGGAGGGCATGGCAACCCACTCTGGTATTCTTCCTTGGAGAATCCCATGGACAGAGGAGCCTGGTGGGCTGAAGTCCATTGGGTTGCAAAAAGTCAGACTTAGCACGTATGCACAAGGTATAATATTCTTGCAGAAAAGTGTACATATCCTACATGAACAACTCACTGCATTTTTTTTTTACTGTTTTCTTTAGAGAGATATAGAAGACAGGTTGGGAGAGACTGCCTTCTGCTGTTACCATCTAGGGACAAATGGCTCAATGCTTTGATGTACACCTGATAACCATGTATGGCTGCATCTCCCTGAAATTGTCTCCATGCTGCTAAGGACCAACCAGGATCACCTCAGGCTGACCTCCTGTGAGGATACCCGTAGCAATGGAAGTCCTGCCAAGTTCGGCACTGCACCCAGCAACACCTGGGAAGACAGTAAGTCTTCAGGTACAGGTTATAAAAGAAATAGGACTATGAGAGATTAAAGGAATCATTACAAAGTCTCTGCTATGGTTTCTCCATGAGCTTCATGGTTTGTTTCCATCCCATGACACATCACTGATTCAGATAATGAAAGAAAGCCTGAAGAAAAGGCAGTGGATGGCTCTGAATATCAGGTCATGTCAATATTCTTCCAAAAACCCTTTCCATGATTACTTGATGTACTAGGAATAAAGACTAAACTCCCAAGCATGGTGTACAAGGTGCCAGCTTATCTGGCACTACCTGGCTGTCTGGTCTTGCCTGCTATTCCCTTCTCTTACTCATTAATCCTATCTCCATTGGCTGCTATCTTCTTCCTTGGCTCTGCCTTCAGGACCTTTGCATTTGCTGTTTCCTCTGCCCTTTGTGTTGTTGGCTGCTTCTCACTTTTTAGTTCTCTACTTAGATGTCATCTCATCAGTGGATTCCCATGACTAGTCTGCCTAAATAAACAAGTCCCTTCTTCTGAATCACTCCTATCTCATAGTCCTCTTTATTTATTGAATTTAGCTTCTCATAGCCTGAAACTACCTTTTATTTGTTAACTTTTTAAACTTATTTTTACCTCCCCTTTCTAGAAGGTCAGTTCAATAGTGCAGACTTTATCTGCCCCACTGATGCCTGTAAACTAGCCCTGAGAATAACAGTGCCTGGCAGGTCGTTGGTGCTCAGTAAGTCTGTGTTGAATGAATGAGTAAATGAATAGTGAACAATATGCATAATAAACAAATCCATTACGCTAAGGTTTCTGTGAGGAATGAGCCTATGCTCTTCTTTGAAAGCCCCCTGGGGTCTTGAGTATAGAGATCTGAGGACTATGCTCTACATGGAGACTTCTGGAAAGCCCAGGCTAGCACGCTGAGCTCTGTATTAATTATTTATTGCTGTGTGACAATTTACCATAAACTTAGAAACTTTAGAGACTTAAATCACATTTATTAGCTCCTAGTATTTCTGGATTAGAAGTCTGAATGTGGCTTAGCTGGGTCTTTTGCTTGGGATTTCTTATCAGGGTGTAGGCTTGGGTTGTGGTCTGTTTGTTCTCAAGGACTGATGGGGGAAGGAACTGCTTCCAAGCTCACGTGGCTGTTGGCAGAATCCTGTGCTTTGCAATTTTAAGGCCTACGGCCTCTGTTTCTGGCTGGCCATTGGCTGGGTGCTGTCCTCAGTTTCTAGTTGGTTGTTGACCAGCAACTTGTAATGAGGGGCTCCCCAATCTGGCTCACTCCAGTGAAGACAGCAAGGGAGAGAGTCCGCTACAAGATGGATGTTCTGATCTTACATCATGTGATCACAGAAGTGACATCTCATTTCTGTTGCCATATTCTAGCCTAAAGCAAGTCACAGGTCCAGGCTGTACTCCAGGGGAGGAGATGATGTGGAACATGAATGCCAGGAAGCAGGGTTCCCTGGATCATCTTAGAATCTGCTTGTCACTGTCCATAATCTAGCTCCCAATGGTTTACATCCTCTTGCGTATCCTTCCCCCCACCCCCAAAATACATCCACCTCCTTCCAAGAGGAGCCACGAGTCTCATCCGATTTCTCATTACAGTATCTGTTCAAAGTCCAGCATCTCATTATCCAAATCAAAAAGTGCACTTTGGGTAAAATTCATCTACATTGATGGATTTTTAAAACTAGAGAGACAACTTATCCACCCCTTATCCGTGCAACCTACAACCATGGAATATAGACAGAGAATGAAGGCTATAGATAGTTCTGTTCAAAAAGGGGGAAATGGGAGGTACAAAGGGGTGTTAGGAATCATTCTCATTGGCCCTGTCCTTTGAGGTCTTGGTTTCATCCCCTGAATGATCCTTTTTTTTTTTTTAGTGAATGAAGGTACTCCCTATAGCTTATTAGCTATTAGCCTGCTTCTTGTGAGTAGGATTTTGTGAGTTCAAATGCCTCTTTTCAGGTAGTGGTGGTGATCTAGTCACTAAGTCATGTGCCACTCTTTGCCTGCCAGGCTTCTCTTTCCATGGGGAGTCTCCAGGAAAGAATACTGGTGTGGGTTGCCTTTTCCTCCTCCAGGGGATCTTCCCAATCCAGGGATCGAACCCAGGTCTTCTGCACCACAGGTGGTCTCCTACATTACTGACTGAGCCACTGGGGATTTATCTCTAGTTTCTTCAGTCCAATCTGGCAGTACTTTTGCTAAAATCACTTTTTTGAAAACGTAATGGGTCTTTCTTGGATTCCACTAGGTCTTGGATTCATTTCATTGAATGAATCCACATTCACAGATCTTTGTGAGGTAGCCCTTCTCTACCTGTGCCCCTGGGGTGATGGCTGAGATAGGAGGCTCCTAAGATCCCCACTGAGCTTCCTTGGTGGCTCAGCTGATAAAGAATCTTCCTGCAATGAGGGAGACCTGGATTCAATCCCTGGGTTGGATTCTTGGTTTCGTTCAGTGACTATTTGGTGTGATTAAGAGAATCTGGGAGACACAGCCTTGGTGTCTTGAGGGGACATTTTGTATGACTGAATACTATTCTGCAACTCTGATTTGTCTTTAGATTTTAACAAAAGGTGTATAGTCATGTCCTTGGCTTCTTTTTTTCTGTGCCACATTTCCCTGAAAGTGCAAGGAAGCTATTTCTTAATTTTAGCATCTTTCAACATACAAAAAGCCTAACAATTTTAAAGTCATTAAGTCCTGGTTCCTGATTTAACAGTCCCTCCTCCCACCCACCCCCCACTACAACTCACTGGTCTCCCAGTGCATTTTACTATTGTACAAATGGCAAGAAGAAGCCGGGTGGTACCTTCTTTATTTTGCTTGGAAATCTCTTTGGCTAAACAACCAAGGTTAATGCTTACACTTTTTTTTTTCATGTAATTGCAGGAGACAACTTTGCTAAGGTTTCTGCCACTGCGCTGCAAGCATCTCCCTTTCTCCACTTTCCTGTAATTTGTTCCTCACTTCCTTCGGAGCCTTAACAAACAGTGTCTTCAAGTCTCTTCTACTAACAATCTATCGGAGTCAATTTAGGTTTTCTCTCTCATGTGCCTCAAAATTCTTCTAGGCTCCAAGACCACGCTCATATTTGTTATGGCAGGACCCCGCTTCTACATACCCAAATCCATGTTAATAGATTTTATGTATGCCTTCCACCAAGCTGAATTAAGGGAAGTTAACAGTTGACTCACTTTGATTCCCTAAGTGCTGAGTAAAACCTCTCATATGCCCAACAGTATATTAGGTGCACGGAAAACTATTTGGTGACAGTTACCTTTTAGGACAAGTTTGTTGCTGTTGTTCTGACTCTGTTGTTCCATCATCGTGGATAGGTTTCCTTTCTCTTCAGATTTATTTGCCTGTGGGGTTCTGTCCCTCTGCTGAGCAAATAGAGCAAATTGAAGCCAAGGCACTGGGTGAAGATTTGGGCTTGGGGTTTCTGGAAAGTATTAGCCGCAAGGAGGACATAACTCGGTGTGAGTGGCCTAGGGGAGTATTAGAGGTGGATCATTTGGTGTTGGGTTTGTGCTTTATGGTTGTCGACCCATTTGAAAGCATGTTTTCCCCAGTAGGCTGTTGGGCCACTGCCTGTGTGTTCCCTCCAGCAGTCTGACCTTTGAGAGGATGAACAGTTCCTATGATGGTTGTCCCCTAGGGTGGCAGCCAGGCTGTCCAAGCATCCTGGCACATGATAAAGATGCTTCAGGCTAGAAGGCCCTCATGGCAACTCTGTTCTGCTGCCAACAAGTCAAGCTAGCATGGGATTCCATGACTTTGTCCACTTCTGGGGACACACCCTGAAGGTGAGCCTTGGGGTCCCAGCTTGGGGTCCTCCCAAGGCTCAAGAGTGCTGCTTGGTATTCTTGTTTGGTCTCTACTAATCTGGAATGTTTCTCTATAGCAAATGTCGGGATGACGAATTTATAGACATTTGAGTGCCCTAAGGATCGTGCCTGTCTAACTTGGTATATATCTCATGAGTTTAATTCAGTATGATCTCCTGAATGCCATGGGCCTGTCCCTATGTCTTAATGTCCTAACATCTCAGTTGACCGAATGACTCATTCTTCTGCTTGGGAAATTGCTACTGCATCTGCAGCATCCATCCTTACACATGTTTCCATTTCATCTAGGTCAATATATTCCTCAATTTCAGCCAGGCTCCTATTCTCCACTGTCATGTGAATATAGTCTTTGTCTTTTGAAAGATTCGCTTTTTTCCTTTTTATTAGGGAAGTGCCCTCAATTGTGAATGGCCTTGTCTTGTAGCTATTGCTAAGAGCCTTTGTCCAACTTTCTGATCAACTTTAGTTAAAACTGTGTTTTAATTTTTGGGGTGGACAGGAGGCAGGGCTTCCAGGGACAGGATTGTATTGTTAACAGTAATCTCAGCTTATGTGGGAAGGAGGCAGTTTTATAGTCTCTTGCTGAGTAGAAACTGCCAATTCTTAAAAAAAAAGAAAAGACAAAGGTAATTTTTATTTTATGAGCTCCATTAGAGTAGATTCCTATTCAGGTCAAGTTATATCACATTATTTTTGATTATCAAGGCTTCAGTGTTGCATGTTCAGAGGCAAAGGACATATCCAGCCAGAACTTGTGACTGTGACCCTACATGGAATGGATCTTTGCATTAAGAGAATTAAGTTGAGGATCTTGAGTGAGAACACCCTGGATTTAGGTTGGATCCTAAAACCAATGTCAGGCACCCTTAGAAGAGAAAAACAAAGGGAGATGGAGACACAAATTAGTCTCCTTGGAGTTCTAGGATGAAACATTGGAAGCTAAAGGGATTAAGTTGTTGGCTATGGGATCAGAATACAAGTATGCTTATACTTTCCTCCTGATCAGGAGGTGAAAGTCTAGGTTTAAGAAGCAGCCACTGTGAAGAACAGTATTAAGGTTCCTTAAAAAAGTAAAAATAGAGCTTTCATATATCCCAGTCCTAGGCATATATCTGGAGAAAACTTTAATTTTAAAGGATGCACAGGGAACTCTACTCAATGATCTGTGATGACCTAATTGGAAAGGAAATCTAAAAAAGAGAGGATATATGTATGTGTATATAACTGATTGGCCTTGCTCTACAGCAGAAACTAACACAACAATGGAAAGAAACTATACTCAAATAAAACTTGGTAAAGAAAATCACACACACAAAAGATGCTATTTTTAGACTCTGTGCACATGCATGTAAATAATTACTAAAAGCAAAACTTAAATGCTAACTACACAGTTGAAATACAAGTGAAATCAACCACATGTGAAAACCTTAAAAAAAGAAACATTCATGTACGTATTCAGTTATTCATGAAAGTGTAGTTGGTGGAGGCAGAAGATTGGAGACATTGAAGCAGTAGAGGAATAAAGAACTATACTATGGCATGACATGCAGCTGGTAATAAAGGATGAGGGGGATCTCTATGAAATGATAAGGTGAGATCTCTAGGACATATTATTGGATAGAAAAAGCAATACTGGAAAGAGTTTATACGGTAGGCTTACTTTAAAAAAGAAAAACAGAGGAGAAAATAAGATTTTGGGGGGTATTTCTCTGTATTTGCCTAATGAAATACTGGAAGGATAAGTAAGACATTAATATAAATGGTTCTCTGTAGGGGGTGAGGGAAGAACTGCGTGGGTGGGGGACAGGGTGGGAGTTAGACTTCTAATGTTGATTTGCTTTTGAAATAATGTAAATATGTTATTTTTTCAAGAAAAGGAAAAAATTAAAAAGTCTGAGCCTGCCAGTCTTCTCTGTCCATGGAATTCTCCAAGCAAAAATACTGGAATGAATAGCCAGTCCCTTCTCCAGGGGATCTTCCTGACCCAGTGATCAAACACTGCGTTATTGACAGATTCATTGTGATCTGAGCCACCAGGGAAGTCCAATAACATTTAGGTTCTCTTTTTTTCGAATATATAAAATCAATGATATATAATAATATAGTGTTGCTGTTGTTCAGTTGCTCAGTCTTGTCCAACACTTTGTGACCCCACGGACTGCAGCACGCCAGGTTTCCCTGTCCTTCACTGTCTCCCAGAGCTTGCTCAAACTCATGTCCACTGAGTCAGTGATGCCATCCAACCATCTCATACTCTGTCATCCCCTTCTCTTCCTGCCTTCAATCTTTCCCAGCATCAGGGTTTTTTCTAATGAACTGGCTCATCACATTAGGTGGCCAAAGTATTGGAGTGTCAGCCTCAGCATTAATCCTTCCAATCAACACTCAAGGTTGATTTCCTTTAGTATTGATTGGTTTGATCTCCTTGCAGTTCAAGTAACTCTCAAGAGTCTTCTCTAACACCACAGTTCAAAAGCATCAATTCTTTGGCGCTCAGCCTTCTTTATGGTCCAACTCTCATGTCCATACATGACTACTGGAAAAACCATAGCTTTTACTATATGTGTCTTTGTTGGCAAAGTAATGTCTCTGCTTTTTAATATGCTGTCTAGTTTGGTCATACCTTTTCTTCCTACGAGCAAGCAAATTTCATGGCTGCAGTCACAATCTGCAGTGATTTTGGAGCCCAAGAAAATTAAGTCTGTCACTGTTTCCATTGTTTCCCCATCTATTTGCCATGAAGTGATCGGATTGGATGCCATGATTTTAGTCTTTTGAATATTGAGTTTTAATAATATATATGAAGCTATATATATCTACATATGTATATATAGTCTATCATTTATGTATCTAGAATTTTAAAATTCAGCCTGAAAATCTAGTTTTTTACTTAGAGTAAACCCTTGAGAATATGGATGTCCAGAGAGAAGAGAGAGCAGGGAGTGAGGCTGGTGAGGGAGTTGAGGGGGTTGAGGGCTAGATGACACACAGCTTTTCAAGTTGCAACAAAGCATTTGGATTTTATCCCCAAAACTATCCAAAGTTACTGAATGAATTTAAGAAGAGGAAGGACTGAATATAATTTCAGTCCTTTCACTTTGGCTGCTCAATTTTCTGGCCACCTCACGTCACTGATGGAATAAACTGAGAGTGAAAGAAAGTGAAGTCGCTCAGTCGTGTCCGACTCTTTGCGACCCCATGGACTGCAGCCTAGCAGGTTCCTTCATCCATGGGATTTTCCAGGCAAGAATACTGGAGTGGGTTGCCATTTCCTTCTCCAGGAGATCTTCCCAACCCAGGGATTGAACCCGGGTCTCCCACATTGTAAGCAAACACTTTACCCTCTGAGCCACCAGGGAAGCTCAACTCCCAATACCATATCACAAATCATTATGAACTGACCATATTGCAGGGCAAAACATTTTTGAAACTTAAATAAAAGCCAACACCATTAATAGATTAATAATCTAATGTATAGACAATTCTTTCAATTAAAACAGTTTTGCCTGAAAGCTCTAAGAATTTGATTTTGAGATTCAGGGAAAAATCTTGGTAATTGGTACCAATCAATATGTTACTGACTTTGTAAACATGAATGCAAGTTGGTGCTTACCCCATTAAAAAGATATCAAGATGTGTTTCATTAATAGTTCTACTATTAATAAGTTTAGGTGAAAAACGATAGTGATTTCTAGTAATTAACCAAAAATCAAATTTCTCTTTCTTTCTCCTTCATCCCCATCTTTCTAGTCCAACTTTAGCCTATTATTTTTGTAGGGTGGTGCTTCTCAAAGACTGTAGGGCAGTGTTTCTTGGACACTGAGGCCCTTTTAGGAATCTGCAAGGTAAAAACTATTTTCCGAATAATATTCAGATGTTATTCACTCTTTTCACTGTGTTGACATTTCCACTGGTAGTTTAAAATCAATGGAAGATAAAAGTGCTGGCAGATAAAAGTGCTGAATTAAGGCAGTGTACATCAAGCTGTAATAGTAGCAACTGAAATTTTCACTAAGTTTAAAAAATAATGCTAGTTTCAATTAAGAATGTCATAGTAAAGCAGTAAAAATGGTAAATTTTACTAAAATCCTCAGTAAAATTCTCATTCCTTGAATAATTTTAATATTTATGTGATGATATGGAAAGTGTATATATAACACTTCTGTTACATATTGAAATATGATTATCTTGAGAAGTAACACTTGTTTGACTGAGCTGGGAGTTGAATTAGCTGATTTTTCATGGGGCATCATTTTTACTTGAAAGAGGGAAAGACCAATTGTGGCTTCTTAGCACTGGGTATTTGGCACATATTTTCTGCCAAAAATTTCAAGTGAACCTATTTCTTTTTTTTCTTTTTTTTTTTTTTTTTACCATGTAATTATTTTTAATGTCCAGAGTTAATAATTCGAGGGCTAGAGCTTTCTCCCGGACTCTACCTTATAAGCTCTCAATTGGCCTGTGAGGCCAGTAGGGGTACTTTTTCTTGTCTAATTTGGTTTCTGGGAAGACTTCATTCAAGTCCTCAATGGTCATCTGATCAAATGGAATTATGTTCCTCATCTTCTCCAGCTCTTTCTCATATTCCTGAATCCTGGTCTTTGAGAGAGTCACAAACTCAGCACAACTTTTCACATCTTCTTTCTCTTCAGCATCCACCTGGGCAGTATATTTATCCTCTGGTATAGGAATCTTCAGGGCATTAAACTTCTTCTCAAAGTCATCCACCAAGCCAGCCTTTGCCACGTTGGCCTTGTAGTAAGCCCAGTCGATGGCAGGCGGCTTCTCAGGCAGAGAAGCCAACCTGGAGGTTAGGGTCTCGTTCCAGGACTTCAAGTTATTAGCCACGGCCTTCTGGTTTCGGGGGATGATTTCCCCGAAAGCTATCCAGTCAATGTTTTTTAGAGCAAGTTTCCGTCCAGCCATCTTGAGATCCTTCACCGACCCCGGGCTGCCCGAACCTATTTCTTTCAAGGAAAATAACTGATAGTGTTGGTTGGCAAAATGAAATTTGAGATTTTAAGGGAAAATTAGAATTTTGGAAAACATATCCAATACTGTGAACTTGTCAGCTTCCAAAAAATTTAAAGACTTTTCTGATCAGAGAGCTGGTGAAATTAATGAATGTGATTTTTTTTATGTTGTATGATGAAATTTATGAACACTCAGAACATTTGCACAGTTCAGTCAACTAATGTTTTCTAAATCACCAATGCAGTGTGTGAGGATATCATACCTGGGTAAGCTATTTAAAGTGCAAGAGAGACAAGTGGATTTTAATATAACTCACTACAAAAAGTTCATCGATGTAGTTTCAGATTCTACGTTACAAGCCGACCTTGAAGAAACTACCACTTGCTGAGCTTTGGTTTAGTACCAAAGGATATGCTTTATCATCACAGTAACGTTTTCTTTTTTTGGATCCGTCTTTTAGGGTAATGGAAATAGAAACTAAAATCAACAACTGAGACCTAATTAAACTTAAAAAAGAATTATTAGAGAATGCAAATTAAAACCATAGTAATGTATCGCCCCACACCAGTCAGAATGACATAATTAAAAGGTCTATAAATTATAATTGCTGAGCAGGGTGTGGAGAAAAAGGAACCCTCCTACACTGTTGGTGGGAATGTAAATTGATATTGCCACTATGGAGAAGAATATGGAGGCTGTTTTAAAAAACTAAAGATAGAGCTAATGTATGACCCTGCAATTCCACTCCTGGGCATATATCTGGAGAAAACCCTAATTAGAAAAGATAAATGCACCCCAGTGTTCATAGCAGCAATATTTATAATAGCCAAGGCATGGAAGCAACCTAAATATCAATCAGTAGATGAATGGATAAAAAATGGTGCATATATTATATATGTATGAATATATATATATACATATATGCACACACATAGTGGAATATTACTCAGCCATAAAAAGAATGAAATAATGCCATTTGCAGCAAACTGGATGGTCCTAGAGATTATCATATTAACTGAAGTAAGTCATACAGAGGAAGACAAATATCATATGATAACACTTATATGTGGAATCTAAAAAATTAATACATATTAACTTCTTTACAAAACAGAAATAGACTAACAGACATAGAAAATAAACTTTTAGTTATCTTAGGAGGGTACAAGGAGGGGTACGGGGGAGGGGAGGGATAAATTAAGAATTTGGGATTAACATGCACACACTACCATATATGGAATCCATAAATGATCAAAGACCTACTGTATACCACAGGGAATTATATTTGATATCTTATAATAACATATAATGGAAAAGAATCTGAAAGAGAGTAGCTGTATACACACATGTGTAACTGAATCACTTGGGTGTACACATGAAACTAACACAGCATTATAAATTAACTATACTTTAATTTAAAAAATGTTAAAAATAAACATGTGAAGAGTATTAAAATATTTCTCTCATTCCCAACTATGTATCATTATGAGACTAGCTTGTCTTCATATACATCAACATAAACAATGTGTTAGAACAGATTGACTATAAAAATACCTTTAAGAATCCAGATGTTTTGATATGCCAGCTATTATAGCAACTTGTAAATGAGTGAAACAGAGCAGTTTTCTTACTACTTTTTTTTGGAAAATATATTTTGTCCACAAAATGTGTTATTTATGTTAACATGTAATGAGCTTTTTATTGTTATTTTAGAACTAATTAGTAGTTGAACATTAAAGTATATCTATGGATATGTGCCATGAATGAGAATGAAAGGATGAGATGAGGATGAAAGGTAGGAATGAAAGGATTTAATAGTTGGAACATACATAAACAAAAGCTCTTGGGAGTCTTCAATAATTTTTAGAGATTAAGGGATCCTGAGATCAGAATTTGAGAATCTGTGATTTAGAAAAAAATCTGTGTTCCTTGTGTGCATTCTAGTATCACTCTTGTTCTCAGTGATTTCATATGAGAAAGGCTTTAATTTCAAAATTCTCATCTGAAGCAAAGTACAAACTAATATGTACATAGGATAGAGAATGATTGAGTTATTTAAAATTTTAAATATTACTCTTGGTAGTTTATTATTCTCTCTTCCTGTTAAAAAGGGGTTAACATCACCAATTTTGGGGGGCTGTTGTTGGGACAGATGATGTATGTAAAATGCATGGTATGATTCCACTTGTCTCTCAGTGTTGTTGATTATCATTTTTCAAGTAGATGTATGTGTGTGGGTTAGTTGCTCAGTTGTGTTCGACTCTTTGCAACCTCATAGACTGTAGCCTGCCAGGCTCCTCTGTCCATGAAATTCTCCAAGCAAGAATGCTCGAGTGGGTTGCCGTTCCCTTCTCCAAGGGATCTTCCCAACCCAGGGATCAAACCCCAGTCTCCCACATTGCGGGCAGATTCTTTACCATCTAGATGCATAAATATGCTTAAATGAATTTATCTGGGACTTAAATTCCTCTCTGGTATCTTTGTTGGCATGTTTCTGTGTGGCATCTGTAGTCCTGCAGCTCTTCTTCCCATCATCAAATGAAACTTCCATATAAGGAGTTTTTTGTATATATTTCTTCATGTCCCATAAGGAGAATGAGTCCAAGAGGCAACCTCTAAGCAACAATCATTGTTTTTCTAAACAGACTAAGTGATGAAGACTTCTATAGAATATTCCTTACAGGGAACTGGAAAACTTACTAGGATACCAATTACCCTAAAGCCATCTTGGAAGCTTAGTGAATTTGAGTGACGAGTTCCTAAGAGGAGAGATTTCTATTACTGCACTGAAAAATCCCTACTTACAACCTTTTCTTTTCCCCTCCACTTGACAAATTATTCCTAAAAACCATTGCCCATTACTATTATTTTCTGATTTTCCTGACTAACCTACAACCCCTCTCAAAAATCCTTGGCTGTGATGTCTGAGATTTCAGAACAGTCTGGCTCATTATTGTGTAACTAGAAACCAGGTAATGAAATTTCTGTTTGGCTTAACTACCAGGGAAAAGATTGTGGAGAAATAAGCCACATGTAGTCCTAGTATTTTCCTTTGATCAAATGTCATAGTCATGAATAATAGGAATTCTGATTTAGTTGGGAAGTTGACTAATTAGCACAGAGTTACTATGTTTTTCTAAAGTAAACAAACATGTCTTTTGTTGTCTTTTTACGGATGGGCTTTTTAAAGTTTTATATTTTAATGATATGGATTTCATTACTATTGATGACATCTGATTGGCAGCTTATGAACATGAATTAGAAGAAGATTAATTCTCTAGGGGAAACTTTGGAAATGACTGGAAAATGGTTAATAGGTAGGTATCCTTTCTAAGGAAACCTTCTCAGTATCTAGTCATGGAAGAGGTGAGATAGAAACCCACTCAGAGTCTGCTGGAGAAAAATTGAATAATGGAGTTGGAAGAAACTTATGTAAAGTGGATTTTTCCATATTAGCTTATTCTAAGTTCTGAACATGTTGGCTTTGTTTGCCAAAGCACTGACTAACTTATTCTAAGATTGGGTTATTGAAGTCTCTTGCTTTTCTGTCTACTTTCTCTTGCATTCTGATATTTGTGTATTTCGTTACTCATTAACATTTATATCAAAGGATGAGATTATAACAGAGAAGAAATTTATGGCAAGATGGAAGTCTGAGGTTCCCTTCAGCTTGCCTTTCCTCATTTATAAAAAGAAAATGATAATATTCCCTACTTCATAGGGTTGTTTTGAGGTCCAAAGAGATAATATATGTAGAGAGCTTAACATAGTGGCTGGTACAAGGTATGGTCAACAAATACAAATCGCAGACCATTTTACGTGGGCTTCCCCGGTGGCTCAGACAATAAAGAGTCTGCCTGCAATGCAGGAGACCCAGGCTCGTTCCGTGGGTCGGGAAGATCCCCTGGAGAAGGAAATGGCAACCCATTTCAGTATTCTTGCCTAGAGAGTTCCATGGATAGAGGAGCCTGGTGGGTTACAGTCCATGGGGCCCCAAAGACCCCATGAGTGACTAACACTTTCCCTTTTCACTTTATGTGAATTAGTTTTGTTGACTCCTCAATAAAAAAGAAGAGGGGATCAGATTATTGGCTGAAACAAGGCTTAGATTTTATCTCTGTTTACATCAAGTTCTCCTAAATTAGGTGGTCAGAAATACTGTCAACAATATACTTATGAACCCACCTAAGTTGTTGTGCTTCTGAACTTCCTGACCTAAATATATGACTATTTCAATTTAAATGAATTCAGTGCTACCTCCTTGTTGCAGCAATATCATGTGAGTTACAGCTGGCAGGTGAGACCCACTCTGTTGGTCTCATTGTAACAGGTGGAGTAGGGCAGCAACTAACAGAAAATTGGACTAACAATGGCTTAAATACTGAAAATATTTATAAATTGACATAATAAGAAGTCTGAAGGTTGGATGCAATGACTTTGATCTTATCACACACTGTCCTTAACATGCTGGTTTTCCTTCACAAACTTTTTTCTTGCTTACTAGATGGCCGCCTCAGTTCCAGGCATCAGGTCCTCATGTTACTGCATCCAGAAGAAAGAACAATTTCTCTTTATAGGTCTCTTTCCACTAGAGGGGAAATTTTTCTCTAGAAGCCTCCCAGGAGACTTACCTGCCCTTGCTTGGGTTCCCCAGAAAGCAGAGTTTGAGCATCAAAGTCTTAAATTTTAAAGGGTGAGAGCAAAGGAAGCAAAGAAGTACACATCTGAGACAAGAATTAACAAGGATGAATAATAATGGTGAATTTTGTCTAACGATGATCTTAGTGTTCTAGTATATAACATGTGTGTGCATGCACATGTGTGTGTGTACACTCATGGGTGTATATGCATTCATTCTTCCATACATCATAAATTCAATATGTACTGATGAGCACTGACCATGCCGGAAGCTGGGATTCAGAAACAGATGTGACCTGGCCCTTGCTGCAAGGACTCCATGGCCTTTAGCTCTCCCTTGTCCACATTTCCTCATCCAGTTAAGATTCCTGCTTCATTTCCCAACTCACTTTGTCTATGACCTCTCAAGCCCCTTGCCTTAGAGCAGTCCTAAAAGTGAAAAGTGCAAATGAAAGTTGCTCAGCCGTGTCCTACTCTTTGCGACCCCATGGACTATACCATCCATGGAATTCTCCAGGCCAGAATACTGGAGTGGGTAGCCTTTCCTTCTCCAGAGGATCTTCCCAACCCAGGGATCAAACCTAGGTCTCCCACATTGCAGGTGGATTCTTTAACAACTGAACCACAAGGGAAGCCCAGAGCAGTCTTGGAAACCTCCTAATCTTGCCTCAATCTGACTCTCTGCTTTCTGCAGTTTGGCTGACCTTGGTCCCTGATTTCTGCAGAATAAAATCAAGTAGACCTAGGGATTAGTTTCTGTACTAATGTGTAGTTTCAGTCCTATCTGAACTAGGAAAAGCTGTGATTCTTTTGAACAACTTTAGGTTGGATACATCTATATATATCCTCATGGATATATACGTGTATCTCTTTACGAATATTTAAATCTTCACTAGGACTTTGCTTTGGATGAAAGAAAACTTATAGCTGAATTTGTGCCTTGCTGTAGCACACGAGCAGAAGCCCACTATGTGTACAGAAGGGTACACCAGAAAGGGATGAGGCTGCCTGGCTGAGGTGTGAGCCTTCCCGAGGTAGGAGCCCTGGTACAGTGGATGAAGCCCTGGGCTGGATTCTCTAGCTCTGTCCCTGCTGGTTGTGTTCTGGGGCAACTTGTATAAAATTTTCTGGCATTGTTGGGCATCTTCAAATCTTCTCCAATTCCCTCTCATTTATTACAAAATTAGTGGATGTTTTTCATGAAATAGCTTATAAATGTTGGATAATATTTAGACCCATGTCATGTGAGTAAACAGTAGCTCTTTTGAAGAAGATACCCTTGCAAGATAATTAGAAAGAAGCAAGAAAATTTTACTCAGAGTCTTACTCTTTTTGTGTTAGAAACAAGATATGTGCCTTTGCTATGGTTGTTTGCAGCCTCCAGTGCTGAGGGTTGAGAAGGAGGCCAACTTAACAATAGTTTGGATGTGTCAGATGTTGAGAAAGTGGCATTTTCAAGGCATGTGAAATACTCACCTTAAAATGGCTTAATATAGTTAGTGGCAACTCAGCAGCTAATCAAAAATAAAATAATTATATGAGATCTAAAGCATCTCACTGTAAAAGGAGTCACTGTAAAAAAATGATCAAACTTTTTTTAGGGAGGCTACATTGGAAGTTGATTTGTGCTTTTGCAGCAGGTTACATTGGATATTGTAACATTGTTCAGATGGTAGACAATACTTCAGATGGTTTTCAATGTCTCTTTGGGGCTCTCTTTGCTAGACTGCTGCTGCTGCTAAGTGGCCTCAGTCATGTCGGACTCTGTGCGGCTCCATAGACGTCAGCCCACCAGGCTCCGCTGTCCCTGAGAATCTCCAGGCAAGAACACTGGTGTGGGTTGCCAAAATCAGCCTAATGTCAGAGTTGTGACCAAAGCAACTTTTAGTGGAACTATTGGTTTCCCAGTGTAGGTATCTTCCTGGTGATATAGTCTCTAACTTACAGCCTGGCTGATTTGGCTGACAAAATATTTTTTCCGTGTTGAAATGCTGCCTGTCTTCATACTACCTGAATAGGAATTAAATGACCTTTAATTACTGTGGAGGAACATGGTATTTTGTAGATGCTTCATGTTTTGATACTGATTTGCAAAAAATGCTCTCTGGTGAAATGTGTTTTGCACTGCTGTTTCCATTTCCATCTCCCTCGAGAAAGGGTTATATTTGACTCTCTTTCCCCCAGTGCTCAGTCTCTCCCAGGAGGAAAAGCTTTAAGGCAGCTCTCCTGTCTAAGAATGGTGCTTCACTCAAGACATCAGTTCAGTTCAGTTGCTCAGACGTGTCCGACTCTTTGAGACCCCATGGACTGCAGCACGCCAGGCTTTCCTGTCCATCGCCAACTTCCAGAGCTTACTCAAACTCATGCCCATCGATTCAGTGATGCCATCCAACTATCTTATCCTCTGTCTTCCCCTTTTCCTCCCGCCTTCAATCTTTCCCAGCATCAGAGTCTTTTCCAATGAGTCAGTTCTTCACATCAGGTGGCCGAAGTATCGGAGTTTCAGCTTCAGCATCAGTCCTTCCAATGAATATTCAGGACAGATTTCCTTTAGGATGGACTGGTTGGATCTCCTTGCAGTCCAAAAGACTCTCAAGAGTCTTCTCCAACACCACAGTTCAAAAGCATCAATTATTTGGCACTCAGCTTTGTTTATGGTCCAACTCTCACATCCATACCTGGCTACTGGTAGCTTTGACTAGATGGACCTTTGCTGGCAAAGTAATGTCTCTGCTTTTTAATCTTCTGTCTAGGTTGGTCATAGCTTTACTTCCAAGGAACAAGCGTCTTTTAATTTCATGGCTGCAGTCAGCATCTGCAGTGATTTTGGAGCCCAAGAAAATAAAGTCTGTCACTGTTTCCATTGTTTCCCCATCTATTTGCCATGAAGTGATGGGACTAGATGCCATGATTTTCATTTTTGAATGTTCAGTTTTAAGCCAACTTTTTCGTTCTCTTCTTTCACTTTCATCAAGAGACTTTTTAGTTCTTCTTTGCTTTCTGCCATATGGGTGGTATCATCTGCATATCTGAGGTTATTGATATTTCTCCCAGCAATCTTGATTCCAGCTTGTGCTTCATCCAGCCCAGCATTTTGCATGATGTACTCTGCATATAAGTTAAATAAGCAGGGTGATAATATACAGCCTTGACATACTCCTTTCCCCATTTGGAACCAGTCTGTTGTTCCGTGTATAGTTCTAACTGTGTTTCAAGATCCCAGGAGGCTAGTTACTCTGTCAGAAACGGTTTCCTGAGCTTGAGTTCTCTGAAGTCAGAGGTTGTAGTTCATGGTTGGTTGTCTGTTTAGGACAAGGATTCACCTACTTCTTCCTCCTGAAACACCTCTGTTGTGAGACAGTAGAGGCTGACTCTAGCCCTTCTCCAGGGGTGGGTCCTCATTCATGTGAGCCAAAGTTGGAATTAAATCCTCTTTTTCAGTGGTTGGTCAGGGGTGGGCATGTGAACGAAGGGAGCTCAATCAGATGGCAGGGAAGGACTGTAATTTCACAATGGGTCAGTATGATGGTTAATTTTATGTGTCAACATGAGAGAACTCTGACTGCTATAAAGGGAGAGTCTTGCTCTCAGACGGACATGAAAGAGAAAGCATGTTGCTCCAGGTGCTGCTGCAGCCATCTTGTGACCATGAGGGCAGCCTCTTTCTAAGGATAGAGCAGGCATGCTCAAGGGGGAAGACCATAGAGAATTTCAGAGAAAGAGAAAAAAAGCTTTACTATTTCCTGGAGCTAGTCCTACCTTGTAGATTTAGCTTTGTGAGATAATAAGTTCCTTAATTGTTTAAATATGTGTGAGTCATATTGTCTTCTTTATTTCAACAATTCACTTAACCTATTGCCTACTTAGCAGCTACTATGTGCCAGGTGCTGTCCCAAACAATATGGTCAAAATGCCTATCCTCATGAAACATAATTTCTGTTAACAGGAAAAAACAGTACACATGTGAATACATAGAATGGTATCAGGTAATCCAGTAGGGTAAGAAGACAGGGAATGTTGATTGGGGGTCATATATCTGAGAGGCTTGCTATTTGGTCAGGCAAGTGAATAAAGTGAGGGAGTGGGCCATTAAAACATTTGAGGAAAGAACTTTCTAGACAGGGAAACAGAAGGTTCAGAGGTCCCAAGGCAGGAATGTGCTTGGTATGTCTTTAGGAAAAACCCAAATTACTGGTACAGGTGAATAAGATGGAGATTAGTGGTAAGAAGGAGGCAATGGTGAGAACATGTGGGTTGATAGACTTGGAATTGCTTATTTGCATAAAGCAAAGCTATTGGAAAATATTGAGAATGGGAGTAATTTGCAGCTCAAAACTTTCTAATGAGCATAGAGGTAAAGTATCTTGGACCTAAAGGTACAATCTGCAAAGATCAGGACAGGATTTGCCTTTGAACCTTTGAATAGTCATTGCACTCAGACTTTAAGGAACTCATCAGTTCATCTGTTGCTGCATTCTTATAGTTCTAAATAACCAAAGCTCAATATAGCTACATACGTATGTGTAGATATACAGATAATTTAGAAAATACCTATTTTTCCTATTTTACTAAGAATTTAAATATTTTCTTTTTTTACCATTAAAAATATTTGTTTATTTACATTATTGTGTTGGTTTTGCCATACATTGACATGAACCCACCATGGGTATACATGTATTCCCCTTCCAGAACCCCCCTCCCACCTCCCTCCCAATTCCATCCCTCTGGGTCATCCCAGTGCACCTTGTATCATGCATCAAACCTGGGCTGGCGATTGATTTCACATATGATCATTTACATGTTTCAGTGCCATTCTCCCATATCATCCCACCCTTGCCCTCTCCCATAGCATCCAAAAGACTGTTCTATACATCTGTGTCTCTTTTGCTGTCTCGCATACAGGGTTCTCGTTACCATCTTTCTAAATTCCATATATATGTGTTAGTATACTGTATTGTTGTTTTTCCTTCTGGCTTACTTCACTCTGTATAATAGGCTCCAGTTTTGTCCACCTCAGTAGAACTGATTCAAATGTATTCTTTTTTATGGCTGAGTAATATTCCATTGTGTATGTGTACCACAGCTTTCTTATCCATTTGTCTTTTGATGGCCATTTAGGTTGCTTCCATGTCCTGGCTATTGTAAACAGTGCGGTGATGAACATTGGGGTACACGTGTCTCTTTCAATTCTGGTTTCCTCGGTGTGTATGCCCAGCAGTGGGATTGCTGTCATATGGCAGTTCTATTTCCAGCTTTTTAAGGAATCTCCACACTGTTCTCCATAGTGGCTGTACTAGTTTGCATTCCTACCAACAGTGTAAGAGGGTTCCCTTTTCTCCACATCCTCTCCAAAAGCTTGTAGACTTTTGGATGGCAGCCATTCTGACTGGTGTAAAGTGGTACCTCGTTGTGGTTTTGATTTGCATTTCTCTGATAATGAGTGATGTTGAGCATCTTTTCATGTGTTTGTTAGCCATTTTTATGTCTTCTTTGGAGAAATGTCTGTTTAGTTCTTTGACCCATTTTTTGATTGGAGAATTTAAATATTTTCAGTTAGGAATAACTGTTGTATTTATTTCATTACATGCTTTTGCAGCCTGTGTTGAGATGACATCATGTGTTTTTCCTCCTTTGATCTATTAACATGGAGAATTATATGAACAGATTATTTCCTGTTACTGAATCATCCTTGTATTTCTAGAATAAACCCAACTTGGCCATGGTATATTATTTGTTTAGTATGTTGCTGGATTCAATGTGCTCAGTTTATTTATTATTTTTATATCAGTATTCATAAGAAAAATAAGAGTAGAGCTTTCTTTTCTGGTGCTTTCTTGTCCTGATTTTTGTATTAGGGCCTTTGTAAGGGCACTTTGCTTTTCTTCTCAAGTGCTTTCCCACATGCTAGTCTTTGTAATAATTTTAATTGATAAATACTTCTCTATTGTATGGCTGGACCGTGGTCTAACACTTTCTTATCCTTGTATGGTTAGGGTATTTCCTGTTGCTGTAATAGTTTGTGAAATAATCCTACAATAAGTGCACTTTGCAAAGTTGTATCCTAATTTTAGATTTTTTTCCCCACTAGGATAAATTTCCAGGAATGGGAGGGTAGAAAACTTTCTATGACTTTTAAGATCTATGAGCAAATTATTTTCCCAAAGATTGTATTGATTTACAGCATGTCCATACTTTTGATGTATTATCTGTACAACTTTCTTGTCAGCACTGGATGTCATTTATATATATATATATATTCTGTTTCAGGTATGGAATAGCAACACAGACATCTAATCTCCAGGCTCAGGGGCAGAACAGTGAGGAGAGCACTTTTCCATTAAACACTGACCCTCCCACTGAGGTTCCAGGGTTGATATAATCACTGTTGTTTCTTGGGTGTAGTAAATTAGTCTGAGACTGGTACCCCAGCTCTTGCCTGCATTATATTGGCTGAAGCCAAAGCCCACTACGCAGATTTGGTCACCTTTTTGTTTTTATTTTTCTTTTTAGGTAACATTGACCGGGCTCTTATAAATATGCCAAATACAAAGTCTTAGCTGCATTTGCTAAGTACCAAGAGGACCCATGACTGGGGAATATGAGGACTTCTATGGGCAGATATGGCAGGGGCCTGCCTCTGGTAGCCTCTTTTCAAAGACAAATGCCTTCCAGCTTGACTTTCTCTTCAATTCAATTTAGTGACTATAAACACGTATCACTATCTTCTGAGCAGGCTGGCTCAGGGAGGGGAGAGAAATCTTGGCTCTTTAACACTGAACTTGTGGTTCTTCCCCAGTTAATCTGTATTAAACAAAACAGCACTTGCCACTTCAGCAGAGAAGACCTCTTATTTTTGTGAAATCAAAGTGCTCTGTAACCATGACGAACTTCCAATGTCAGTAAACTATCCCCAGAGAGAGGTTCTGATTACAAAAGCCTCATAGAATAACCATGCTGCTGGAATTGTCACACAGGTGCCCGCCCCAGGATGGGGTCTGATCTCGCTCTACAAGCTGGGGTCTCAGACAAGGATTAACTGAAGAGCAGAAACCAATCAGGACCTTTTCTATGGTATTTAAATTTAGTTGTAAAAGTGAGCACAATGAGAACCTACTGCATAGTTCAGGGAACTCTACTCAGTGCTCTTTGGTGACCTAAAAGGGAAGGAAATCCAAAAAAGAAGGGTTATATGTATATGTTTATATGGGCTTCCCTGGTGGCTCAGCCATGTGTATAGCTGTATGTATAGCTGATTCACTTTGCTATGTAGTTGAAACTAATACAACATTGTAAAACAATTATGTGTGTGTGTGTGTGCGTGTGCTCAGTCATGAGACTCTTTGCAATCTCATGAACTGTAGCCTGCCAGGCTCTTCTATCCATGGAATTTTCGTGGTAAGAATACTGGAGTGGGTTGCCATTTCCTACTCTAGGGGATCTTCCCATCCAGGGACTGAACCCACATCTCTTAAACTTCATGTACTGGCAGGTGGATTCTTTACCACTGTGACACTTGGGAAGCCCACTATACTCCAAGAAAAAAAAAATTTTTTTTTTTAAGTGAGCACACACAGTTCAAAAAAAGAGAATACCCTTGTTTTCATGGTGATGGAGAAGAACAAGCGGTAGAATCTAGAAACCAGATTCCTGTTCTTAAGTGAGTAAAGAGATTGAGGGGGCACAGGGAAGAGGTGTGTTCCTAGATTAAAATTTTTCTTGAGTGACGTGCTGAAGCCTTGTACCTCTCTGAATTTGAAACACATCAGACTTGCCGTTTTTGTCTCTTCCATGAACTATGAGTTTACAATCATTATTTAATTAACATGTGTTGAACATGTGGAATATTCTGAATTGTGTATTTAATCCTACAAACATGAATAAAATAAGATTTTGTCCTTAGCTTCAAGCTCACTGTGTCCAAGGTGGAAAAAACTGTACACAGACATAACAATGATGGATGTTAGGTCAATGTGCTAAGGGAACCCTAAGGAGATAAATACTTTGGTTCAAATGAATTACGTACTAAGCTCTGAGGCTCTTTATATGACTTCTTGCCCTTTCAGTTCAATCACTCAGTCGTGTCCAACTCTTTGCAACCCCATGGACTGCTGCATGCCAGGCTTCCCTGTCCATCACCAACTCCCAGAGTTTACTCAAATTCATGTCCATTGAGTCAGTGATGCCATCCAACTATCTCATCCTCTGTCATCCTCTTCTCCTCTTGCCTACAACCTTTCCCAGCATCAGGGTCTTTTGCAGTGAGTCAGTTCTTCACATCAGGTGGCCAAAATATTGGAGTTTCAGCTTCAGCATCAATCCTTCCAATGAATATTCAGGACGGATTTCCTTTAGGATGGACTGGTTGGATCTCCTTGCAGTCCAGGAACTCTAAAGAGTCTTCTCCAACACCACAGTTCAAAAGCATCAATTCTTTGGCACTCAGCTTGCTTTATATTTATAGTTCAACTTTCACATCCATACATGACTACTGGAAAAACCATAGCCTTGGCTAGATGGACCTTTACTGGCAAAGTAATGTCTCTGATTTTTAATATGCTGTCTAGGATGGTCATAGGTTTTCTTCCAAGGAGTAAGCATCTTTTTATTTCATGGCCGCAGTCACCATCTGCAGTGATTCTGGAGCCCAAGAAAATAATGTCTGCCACCGTTTCCACTGCTTCTCCATCTATTTGTCATGAAGTGGTGGGACTGGATGCCATGATCTTAGTTTTCTGTTGAGTTTTAAGCCAACTTTTTCACTCTCCTCTTTCTCTGTCATCAAGGGGTTCTTTAGTTCTTCTTCACTTTCTGCCATGAGGGTGGTGCCATCTGCATATCTGAGGTTATTGATATTTCTCCCAGCAATCTTGATTCCAGCTTGCTCTTTTTTATAAAAAAAAATTATTGCAGTAGAGTTGATTTACAATGTTGTGTTAGTTTCATGTACTGCATAGGGATTCAGTTTTACATACATCTATATTCACTTTTCAGATTCTTTTTCCATATTGGTTATTATAGAATACTGAATAGGGTTCCCTGTGATATATAGTAGGTCCTTGTTGGTTATCTATTTCCTATATAGTTGTATTTATATGTTAATTCCAATGATGTCCCTTATCTTTGCTACATATCTTCTCTGGAAGATCATTTTTACCCCCAAAGGTTTCTACCACCCTTGTATGCAGATAATGCGAATGTTTTCTCTTTTGCTCTGACCTTTCTCTGGATTGTAGACCTATATGTATACCTATGAGTTTTTTGTTGTTCAGTTACTAAGTCATGTCCAATGCTGTGCAACCCCATGGACTGCTGCATGCAAATCTCCCCTGTTCTTCACTATCTTCTAGAGTTTGCTCAAACTCTCATCCATTGAGTTGGTGATATCATCCAACCATCTCATCCTTTGTCATCCCCTTCTCCTCCTGCCTTCTATCTTTCCCAGCATCAGGATCTTTTCCAATGAGTTGGCGCTTTGCATCAGGTGGCCAAAGTATTGGAGCTTCAGCTTCAGCATCAGTCCTTCCAACATATATTCATGGTTGATTTCCTTTAGTATTGACTGGTTTGATCTCTTTGCCATCCAGGGGACTCTCAAGAGTCTTCTCCAGCACCACAATTTGAAAGCGTCAGTTCTTCAGTGCTCAGCCTTCTTTATGGTCCAGCTCTCACATCTGTACATAACTACTGGAAAAACCATTATTTTTCTACCTTACAAGTTAGATGTCTCTACTCAAATGTCTGGCAGGATTTCAAAGTCAGCCCAAAGTGAACTCATCTGTCCCCCAAATTATTCCCACAGAGTACCCTGCCGGGCACCACTACCACCATCTACTGAGTCACAAGGCAGACATTAAGGGCCATCTCAGATGCCTTCCTTCTTTCATCCTTTGTCACTAGGTCTTGTAGAATTAACCTCTCAAAAGTATTTCAGTTGCTCTCTTCTTTTATCTCCACTTTCATTGTCTTAGTCGACACTCTGGATTCTCTCCTTGTTACCCCAGTGGTCTCATATCTAGTCAGAGTCTCCTTTTCCAACACACACACACACACACACACACACTTTAGTTCCCTGAGTCAGCGGGATCTATCTGAAACTCATATCTGATCATATCACTCTTCTGAATAAAATCCTCCCGTGTCTGCCCAGCAGAACCTGGCCCTTGTTCCCCTCTGGCTATATCCTCCACCTCCTGTCACTCCTCTCTATGCCCAAATGACTTTTGATTCCCTGACTCACTGTGCTCTCTTTCACTTCTGAGCTTTCTCATGCTTTCCTTCTACCCAGAATGCTATTTTATTTTTCTTAACGCATTCTCTCCTGAGTCCTTCATGTGCTCAAAGGATGCCTCTTCCCAGGAAGCCTTTTCTCCTTCCTCCAGGCTGGCCTAAGTGTCCCTTCTAACCCATAGCCCCCTCTGCAAATCGCAGCCCTTATCACTGTTGAAATTACTGACAATTTGCAGTCAATTCCTCTAGCCTAAGACCACTTCAATGGCAAGCACTATTAAATGTTCTTCGTTTCTATCCTCCCCATACCTAGAATGGTGCTCAGTAGATGACAAGATGAATGTTGTTAAAGAGGCAACTGAAACCCCCACATTCAAAAAATGTGGTCAAGTATTTCAGTTCAGTTCAGTCACTCAGTCATGTCTGACTCTTTGCAACCCCATGAACTGCAGCACACCAGGCTTCCCTGTCCATCACCAACTCCTGGGGCTTACTCAAACTCATGTCCATCGAGTTAGTGATGCCATCCAACCGTTGCATCCTCTGTCATCCCCTTCTCCTCTCTCCTCCTACCTTCAATCTTTCCCAACATCAGGGTCTTTTCCAATGAGTCAGTTCTTTACATCAGGTGGCCAAAACATTGGAGCTTCAGCTTCAGCATCAGTCCTTCCAGTGAATATTCAGGACTGATTTCCTCTAGGATGGACTTGTTTGATCTCCTTGCAGTTCAAGGAACTCTCAAGAGTCTTCTCTAACACCACAGTTCAAAAGCATCATTTCTTTGGCACTCAGCTTTTTTTATAGTCCATCTCTCATATCCATACATGACAACTGGAAAAGTCAAAGCTTTGACTAGATGGACTTTTATTGGCAAAGTAATGTCTCTGGTTTTTAATATGCTGTCTAGGTTGTCAAGTATTTAGGACCAAGTAAATGACATTCTAATAGATCTTACAGAACTAACAGCAGAACTATTGTTGGTAAACTTTTAGAAGCATGAAGGGTAGCAAGAGAGCCAAGAAATGGACAAACATCACCTACAAAAACTAAAGGTGAATTATTGAAATTAAACAGGTAAGACTGATAGCTGTACCAGTACTTTGGATGGAAATACTTATGGGTGATCACCAAAACAGTCATGTCAAACTGGATGAAGAGCACATAGAACACATTGATTTCAGAAAAATGCCTAAAGTGTCTTATTTTTAATTTTTTTTTGGCAAGATAAAGGAGAAGCAGACATGGGTGGTGGTCACTGGTGATATTCCAGGGGCTGTTTTCATGGCCCCGTCTGTTTTCCCCTCTTCCCTTGAACCTACTCAGAAAGATGGGACCACTGGCCAGTGTTTTTTTTTTTTTTTTTTTGAAGAATTAAAAGAACTGGATGAAAGTGAAAATACTCTGTTTGGGGTTCAAAGAAGGTGTCATATTAATGAACACTTTCCCTGTCTTATTCTTCCCCCTTTGACATTTTGAGGCCATAATAATATCCTTGGGAGGGAGCTTTGGGTGGGATGAAGGAAAAAATTATGAAAACTTCTTTATCTCTTTTTCCTCTTTATTTAAAAAAATATGTAAAATTTTAGCCAAGAAATACATTACATGGTTAAAAACTCATTACTCTACTGAAAGATAGAATGACAAATGGCATCTTCTGGCTGTATCCCACCCTACTTCCAAGTTCAGCCTACTATCCTAGAGCAACACTTTTCAACACTTTTTAACTGTTCCATTTGTCATTTACTTCTCTGTTTCTAAGTAATATGTTTCTAAGTAATATTAAAATTTTTAGATTTATAAATTTTCGATGTTGTTTATTGACTTTCTACAATGAAGATGAGGGAGCAGGGCGGTATGTCATCCACTTATATCACCAGCCCCCTTCCCTTTTCCCCATCTTCAAATGTGGTCCTCTTATACCCTTCTGCTCCAGTTTGGGTTTGCTGTTCTCTGGGCCTTTTTTGATTATTATTCTGGATTCTCTTCAATTCTCTCCTGGCTTGGATTGCTCATTCCTGAATTTGACATTTTCTTCTTCCTTTATTGACTTCTTTGTTTATATTTCTTGGTTGCTTCCTGAGAACAGGCACATTTGAGATGTTGCATGCCTGAACATTTCTTTATTCTACTTTTATGCTTGACTGAAAATGTGTCTAGGTGTAGAATTTGCTAAGATGAAGATACTATTCAATAGAATTTTGAAGGCATTTTTCCATATTACTGTGAAGGAGCTCTGGTGAAAAGAATATTATGTGCTCATCAAATTTACTTCATCTTCTTCGTGGGCAAGACAGCCTCATTTCTCAGCCTTGTTTGCAGTTAGGTCAGATCCATGAGACTGAGTTATGGTGGGGTGTGGGTGGGCAGTGATGTGCCTGCTTCAGGCTTGCACTGTCTTCCAGGCTGTCTCTTTCCCACCCAGGGGTCTTCCAGGCCACACCTCAAAGATGATGTTGTCACAAGATGGACTCTCTGTCCCTTAATGATGGCAGAGCCCTGCCCTCAGCTTCTGCTGATGGTGAGTGATTTTATTTTTGAGACCTGGGTACTTTTGTTAGATAATCTGATTAATATGCAAATCCTATCCATTCTGATTCTAGTTCCTTCTTATGTGACTTGTTTTCCATGTGACCTGTTTTTCTCTTTGGAAGATGGATGGAAAGAACACAGCATGGATACAACATCTGAGGACATTCCTAAAGGAGTAGCAGGAATCTGCTGGGCAGAGGGAGCTGTCTAAGGTGGGGCCCATCGGCTTGGTGGTATAATAGGGTCTGTGTGAAGAACATTGGGAAGTCTGCATAGGAAGTCATTTGTTCTTTCTTTCATCCGTTCTTTAAGTATTTATTGCGTGTCTATTTGCTGTCAGATATAATACTGCATGTGTGCATGCTCAGGTGCTTCAGTCAGCTCTTTGTGACCCCATGGACTGTAGCCTGCCAGGCTCCTCTGTCTGTGGAATTTTCTGGGCAAGAATGCTGGAGTGGGTTGCCATGCTCTCTTCCAGGGTATTGTCCCAACATAGGGATTGAACCTGCATCTCTTGCATTCTCCTGCCTTGCAGATAGACCACTAGCACCACGAGGGAAGTCTCAGATACAATAGAAAAACAACGACCCCTATGGATTAGTGATAGAAGTAGAAATGTAAGGAAAAATTAAAAAAATATTTAGATACTGTCAGAGAAATATAACATCGTGGTTAAGGGCATGGGCTCTGGACACAGACTGCCTAAATTCAAATCCTAACTCCATTACATTTCTCTATGTGGCCTTGGGCAAGTTACTTAACTCCAGTTTTTTCACATGTAAAATGGAGATAATAACATTATAGCAATATTCTTGTTGTGAGGGTTAAAGGAGACAATGACATGAAAGTGTATAATATGCACTGAACAGGGAGTAAGACTAAAAACATTAGCTGTTATTATTATGTGTGAATAGAAGCTGTTGCTAGGAACTCTTATAAGCTATGTCAAGGCATTTATTTAGGCTATATCCTGTAGGCTTAGAGATTATTTCAAAGCAGAGATGAAGGAGACTCATATTTAGTGCCTTGTCATTCTGCTTGTCTTACAAAACTCAGTTTCAAGGGAATAACAATTTTCCTAAGCTCTTGTCAGCCCATTACATGGCTACACTGAACAATAGGCTTGGGGCATAGTTACAAGTTCCTATATTTATTAAACTGACACTGGCATCAAAGTTCATCCTTATTTACTAGTTTTGATTCCTTAAGGGCAGAGTAAGTCAATGTGAGTCAAATTGTTTCCTTTCATAACAGTTCTTAGGCTACTTGTGGTTTGATTCACTGCTTGGAGACATTTGAATGCACAGTAATAGAACCACAGAACATCAGGGCTGGAAGGGGCTTCAGAGCCGCTCATGCAAACCCCTCACTTTGCAGATTAAGAAACTGAGGGCACTGGCTTCTTTTCCTATGGTCAACAGTGTTCCCGGCAGTGACTGTTAGTGTTTGAGGGTGATAAGCAATCACGACTTTCTCCTTGCTCTGAGTTTGGGGCTAACAGAACGATAAGACACAGGAATCTGACAGGAGGAGGTACAGATACTGACTTTCCTACTGAAAGGGGTTAAATTAGAGAGCAAGCCTTGACCTGTTCTTTGCTCTGACTCCAACCAACACGTGGGGCAGGCGCTGACAGCTGTGTACCCAACACCAGGAGGTGCCTTTCTCTCTTGTCGGCAGAGCTGGTTGTCCACTGTAGAGGCTGGAAATGCCAGGTACTCCCATTCCCAGCCTTCCTTACAGCAAGGATATGATCGTGTGGCCTGATTCTGGCCAATGCGATTAAAGAGGAAACCAGCAGGAAATGTTTGTAAGACCTTTCCTCTCTTAAAAGAGAAATGCTATGACAAGATACTTTCCTCTTCTTATTCCTCCCCAGCCTGATTTTTTGTTTTTGGACACTGTTGCCTAAGGACACTAAGTTTGGAGCTGGGGCAGGTCATGAAGGCAGGCAGGTCAACATGCTGGGGATGGTAGACCAGGCAGATGGGCAGCACCCAAGTCCTTGATGACAATGTTAAGCAGCCACACTGTTTTGGACATAGGACTTATCCTAAAGGATTTCTAACATAGCAAAGCGCTCACCAGCTGGTGTCTCTCTTCCAGTCTATCTCCTCACTATGCCCACAGGATTTTTCTGAAGCACAGAATGTTTCTTTCTGAAACTCCTCCTTTATGTTGGAATAAAGATCGAGCCTTTCTAGTACTGGATTGCCCTGACTCTGGGCTTCTTGTTACTTAAGCTCAAGTGTGCATATGACATCTTCAGTTGCTTGTTATTTGCAGCCCAAACCATCCCAGTTGATAAATCTACCTGAACTCTAAACCTCCAAGATGTTGAGTCACCATATTTATTTCCCAATCCTGTCAATCAATCAGAAAAAAAAACACAGGTGGGGTGTAGAATAGAGACAGAGGCCTGAAGCATTCTACCCATCCTTTTCCCTGTTTCCCACTGCAGACAAGCGAGAATGGGAGATAAGCATCTCTCCCCACCTTGATCTTAACATTGGAAATTAGAGTCTAAATTACAAGGGTCTTCTAAATTTTGAAGAGTTAGATCTGTGATTTTACATGATGAGCAGAGTTGAACTGAGAGTGAGTGTATTCTGATAGTAGTTCTAAAGCTTCACACTTTTGGCTTAGTCTTCTGCAGGCCTCACCGGTCTTCAAGGCAGTGAAGAAAACAGCATCAACAGCAGTGTTAGGCATGGCTGAAATACACATCTTGTTTCCAGAGCCTTGGACATGAACAATGCAGAAAGGATGAACCTAGCCACCACATCTTGAAGCACAGTAATTTCATTATGAAGTTTCCTTCTTTACTTTTGCCCCTGAGGGGAGAGGATTATTAAAATTATGTCATTACCCATCAGGCTGTCAGAAAAGCCCAAACTCCTTTGTCCAAAGAGAGCTGCAGAACAGCAGAAGTGATCGAAGCAAAGAGCTGGCTGCCAATCAAATCTGGTTTCCATAGTCTCCACATTTCTTTGATGAGATATTTCAAGCTGCAAAGAAGGAAAATGTTTTTTCCTTTCCTAGTAATTGAAGTTGGCCATAAAACTCAGCCAAACACCATGGTGCCAAGGAGTTCCAAGAAGCAGTTATGTGTGCCCTGCCTGACCACTCGCATGGAGAACTCTGTTCCGATTGGTGGGGGGTGGAAGCCATCAGGTTACTGTCCTGTTATGGGAAAGAAGATAATGAGAAGGGCCCTGCTCCCAGGGCCTAATCCTTCTAGGACTTCTTGTTGCCTGTGAAAGTTCACAGCCCCTCATGTGGACCCCACTCTGCACCAACTCAAAGCTCGTGGCATTTCATGGTGGCACTTGCACTTGCCCACTGAGCTCTCATTTAGAAATCGAAAGGCAGATCTTGTTGGATTGACTGTTTGCTTTTCCAGAGATACTTGCCAAACTTTAACGGGGGCTAAGTTTTGAGTTGGGGAAAGTGGGAATAAGTGATATTTGGTGTTCTCCACAAAGATTCAGTTCTCCTCATTAAGCTCAGCATTTATTGCTTACTCTGTAAAGCACTGGGGTTGGAAAATTGAACAGGAGAGTGATGGGGAGCTACTTGTAGGTGTTGGAGACAAGTGAACTGTTCATGGAAGGAGCTGCAGTTGGGGAGGCATGAGGAATGATGAAAGCACATGTCTTGGGTGCCCATCTCAGACTTTGAGGATCAGGGAAGGCTTCCTGAAAGAAGCTAGCAGCGAAGCCAAGTCCTAAAGGATAAACAGGGGTGAGGCCAGAGGTAGGGGCTGGAGAGAGGAAAGGGCAAGTGAGACATAATGAAGTTAGGAAGTTTCTATGACATCAAATGGGCTTCCCGGGTGGCACCAGTGGTAAAGAATCCACCTGCCAATGCAGGAGAGGTAAGAGATACGGATTCCATCCCTGGGTTGGGAGGATCCCCTGGAGGAGGTCATGGCAACTCACTCCAGTATTCTTGCCTGGAGAATCCCATGGACAGAGGAACCTGGAGGGCTCTGGTTCACAGGGTCACAAAAAGTTGGATGTAACTAAAGTGACTTAGAACGCACTCTTGCATGTGACATCAAATAGAGAGATCATGTGGATAGTAAGGAAATCAACAAATGGTGTTAGATGTTGATGTACTTAATATTTGAGCTTCCCTAATGGCTTAGACAGTAAAGAATCCACCTGCAATGTAGGAGACCCAAGTTCGATCCCTGGGTCGGGAAGATTCCCTGGAGAAGGGAATACACTTAATATTCAGGCTGTTTCAGCTTCGTATTTGGGGCCTTAGTTTGCTTTCTATCCATGGCTTGTTAACTCAGAATCGTGGGTTTGAGACTCTTACTTTATTCAGCTCTTAAAAATCTCAAACTGCTTCTCTAATCCTTGGTCAGCATTTTGCAAAGGTGGGTCCCTGGTTCCAAGAGACCCCTAGGACCCAGGCCCAGAGCTGCAGAGAGAATTGGATCTCAGGTCTACCTTTGATATACTGCTATTCACTCTACCCATAGCTACCATGGCCTCAAGGTCTTATATTGTACTTTCCTCCTCCTCAGGCTCTGCCTGTCCAGCTTATCTTTTAGACTGATGATTTTGTTTTTTCACAGCCCCTTCTTTATTATTAAATTCTTCTAGTCCCTTGATAATTTTAGCTTCCCATCTCTGGACTTTATTGTTCACTAAATGTCAGGACCATCTCTACTTAGAAAAAGTTTCTCCCCATAATCAGTTTTGATGTGAGCTCTTCAGCGAGGTTAAGGTAAGAAGCAGTGATTCAGTCAGGCAGATTAGTGCATTTCTAAAGACTGAGACTCAAATCAAGTAATTAGGCTCAGCAGATCAAAATCAGGTTCTAGATAAATAAGCATTTTGATAAATTCTGAAAAAAAATCATCTCTTTAATGGACTCCTTGCTGCTTTAAGCTTTGAAATTTCACATGCATCAGTTGCACAGGCTCAGCTGGCAAGGCCTCAGATGTTGCCATAAAATTGGTCTAATGATCCCTTACTGTAGGCCCAGGTTTCTCACTGGAACAGCCTAAAAACATGGCTAACGCAGGCGGATATAGGAAAAGGTGGTCAGAGCTGAATTTGAATCCCAGCTCCATCACTGATTAGCTAGAAGGCCAAGGTCAATTTGTTTAACTTCTTTGGGCCTCAGTTTCCTCATCATAAAGGTAGATAATAATACTTCACAGGATTGTTGTTGCTGTTGTTGTGAGAATTAATAGTCATGCCACATAAAAAGGGCTTAGAAGGAGTTCAGATAATCATTCCTTGCCACCGGATATCACCATCTATGCATTAGACCTGTGCTGTTCATTATGGTGTTAATCCTTCAGCACTTAGAAATGTGGCTACTTTGAATTGAAATGTTCTGTCAATTATGCATATCAATACAGATTAGACTCCAAAGACTTAGCATGAGAAAAGGATGTAAAAAGAGTATGGAGTGTTTCATGAATAATGTTTTACAGTGTTTGAAGTGAAGTGAAAGTCGCTCAGTTGTGTCTGACTCTGTGACCCCATGGACTATACAGTCCATGGAATTCTTCAGGCCAGAATACTGGAGTGGGTAGCCTTTCTCTTCTCCAGGGGATCTTCCCAACCCAGGGATCAAATGCAGGTCTCCCACATTGCAGGCAGATTCTTTACCAGCTGAGCCACCAGGGAAGCTCTTTATAGTGTTTACATGCTGATTATATGATAATATTGGGTACAATTTTATTTCTAGTGCTTAATACACTGGAATTAATTATTATAATTAATTTCACCTTTTCCTTTTGTTTTCTTCATATGGTTACTAGAAATTTAAAATTGCATATGTGGCTTGAGTTCTGCTGCTATTGGACACCTCTGTTTTGGACATAGGACTTATCCTAAAGGATTTCTAACATAGCAAAGCGCTCACCAGCTGGTGTCTCTCTTCCAGTCTATCTCCTCACTATGCCCACAGGATCTTTCTGAAGCACAGAATGTTTCTTTCTGAAACTCCTCCTTTATGTTGGAATAAAGATCGAGCCTTTCAGAGTACCTGATCTGTAGCCCATCTTCTGCTATTATCCTCCTTCCTGTCTATCCTCCTGAGCAATATGCTCAGTCATGATGACTCCTTGTAGCTTCTTGAACTCACCACATCCTCTTCCACATCATTATGATTCGTTCAATGAATAGTCTTCAATAATTAGCTGTGAGCCAGGTAGTGTTTTAAGCCTTAGATAAATTGCAGTGAACAATACAGATGAACAAGGACAGTCTGCTCGTTTAAAAAATTTTTATTGAAGTATAATTGATTTACAATGTGTTAATCTCTGATGTACAGCAAAGTGATTCAGTTATACATATACATGAATTCTTTTTAATATCCTTTTCTATTATGGTTTTTCACAGGATATTGTATATAGTTCCCTGTGCTATACAGTAGGACCGTGTTTATCAATTCTATGTTTACTACTTTGCATCTTTTGACCTCAAATTCCCTCTCCATCTCTTCCCCCACTCCCTTGGGAGTCATACATCTGTTCTCTATATCTGTGAGTCTACTTCTGTTTCATAGATAATTTCATTTGTGTCGTATTTTAAGTTCTACATATAAGTGATATATGGTATTTGTCTTTCTCCTTCTGACTTTGTATGATAATCTCTAGTTGAATCCATGTTGAAGCAAATGGCAATATTTCATCCTTTTTTGTGGCTGGGTAATATTCCATTGTATATACATACCACATTTTCTTTATTCAATTATCTGTTAATGGACACTTTGGTTATTTCTGTTTCTTAGCTATTATGAATAGTGCAGCTATGAGCATAGGGGTCCATATATCTTTGTGAATTATAGTTTTGTTCCAATATCTACCCAGGCATGGGATGCTGGATCACATGGCAACTCTATTTTTAGTTTTTTAAAGAAGCTCTATGCTGTTTTCCATAGTGGCTGTTCCAGCTTACATTCCTACCAATGGTGTCGGGGTTTCCTTCTCTCTATGCCCTTTCTAGTATTTGTTATTTGTAGACTTTTAAATGATGGCCATTCTGATCAGTGTAAGGTGATGTCTCATGGTAATTTTGACTTGTGTTTCTCTAATTATTAGTGATGTTGAGAATTTTCATGTGCCCTTGTCTATCTGTATGTGTTCTTTGGAGAAATGTCCATTCAGATCTTTTGTCCATTTTTTTTGATTAGGTTGTTGTTGTTGAGTTGTATGAGCTGTTTTTATATTTTAGAAATCATTATTTTTGAAACTGTTGGTCACATTGTTTGCAAATATTTTCTCCCATTCTGTAGGTTTTTTCATTTTGTGTATAGTTTCTTTTGCTGTGGAAAAGCTTATAAGTTTGATTAGGTCCCATTTGTTTATTTTTGATTGCCTTGGGAGACTGACCTAAGAAAACATTGATATGATTTATGTTAGAGAATGTTTTGCCTGTGTTTTCTTCTAGGAGTTTTATGGTATTATGTCTTATATATAAGTTTTTAAGCCATTTTGAGTTTATTTTTGTGTATGGTGTGAGGGAGTATTCTAACTTCATTGATTTACATGTGGCTGTCCAACTTTTCCAACATCACTTGCTGAAGAGGCATTTTCCTATTGCATATTCTTGCCTCCTTTGTCATAGATCAATTGACTGAAGGTGTGTGGGTTTATTTCTGGATTCTATTCTGTTTCACTGATCCATATGTCAGTTTTTATGACAATACTGTGCTGTTTTGATTACTGTAGCTTTGTTGTATTGTTTGAAGTCTGGGAGAGTTATGTCTCCTGCTTTGTTCTTTTCCCTCAGGATTGCTTTGGAAGTTCTAGGTCTTTTTGGTTCTAAACTAGAATTATTTTTTCTAGCCATGAGTACTTTGAGAGAGATTTCATTCAATCTTTAGATTGCTTTGGGTAGTATGGTCACTTAAACAAAATTAATTCTTTCAATCCAAGAGCATGGGCCATCCTTCTGTTTCTTTGACTCATCTTCAGTTTCCCTTATTAATCTTACATAGTTCACAGCAAACTGTCTGGAGTATTTTACTTTTTTTCTGATGTGATTTTAAAAGGTACTTTTTTTTTTAATATTCTGTTTTTGATATTTCATTGTTAGTGTAAAGAAATGCAATGGATTTTTGTATGTTCATCTTGTATCCTGCCTGCTACCTTGCTGAATTTGATTATCAGTTCTAGTAGTTTTTGTGTGAAATCTCTAGGTTTTTCTCTATATAGTTTCATGTCAAAAGAGACTGCTGTTAACTCCAATGGTGGAGTCATTGTGTGATTTCCTCTACCTAAAATGAATTCTCTCCCAACTCACTGGAGTCACCCCAGCAGGAAGTCTAAGGTCACATAGAATCCTTTCTCCATTTTTATCACTGCACTTACCCCACTTAATGGTATGTTAATTTATTTTTTAAGCTTCTGGTTCTTTTGATTTCCTAGCAGTGATACTTCAAACATTACTTTACCAACAAAGGTCCATCTAGTCAAGGCTATGGTTTTTCCAGTGGTCATGTATGGATGTGAGAATTGGATGGTGAAGAAAGCTGAGCGCCAAAGAATTGATGCTTTTGAACTGTGGTGTTGGAGAAGATTCTTGAGAGTCCCTTGGACTGCAAGGAGATCCAACCAGTCTATCCTAAAGGAGATCAGTCCTGGGTGTTCATTGGAAGGACTGATGTTGAAGCTGAAGCTCCAGTACTTTGGCAACCTCATGCAAAGAGTTGACTCATTGGAAAAAACCCTAATGCTGGGAAGGATTGGGGGCAGGAGAAGAAGGGGACAACAGAGGATGAGGTGGCTGAATGGCTTCCCTGACTCGATGGGCATGGGTTTGGGTAGATTCCGGGAGTTGGTGATGGACAGGGAGGCCTGGTGTGCTGCAGTTCATGGGGTCGCAAAGAGTCGGCTAAGCAACTGAACTAAGCAACTGAACTGAACTGAATTGAATACTTAAAATTAACTTCTTTATTTTTTCTTAATGCAGAGTACTTTTTCACTAAAAAACTGACATATAGTTGACATATGCCTTGTATTTGTTTTAGTGGTATGACATGATGGCCTGATATATATGTGTATTGTGAAATAATTACCAAATTAGATTAGCATCCATCATTACATATAGTTACAAAATTTTTTTTCTTGTGATTAGAACTTCGAAGTTCTTCTCTCATACCAACTTTCAAATATATAATAGTGTTAACGATAGGTCATCATTATGAGCATTATAGCCACAGGAGTCATTTACTCATCTTATAACTGGACGTTTGTAACTTTTGACTACCTGCATCCATTTGCCCATCCCATAAATAAAATGTTGATTTATTTTTTTAATCAAACTTAATTTTTATATATTTGTAGATTCATATGCAATTGTAAGAAATGATACAGAGATATTCTGTGTCCCATTCATCCAGTTTCCCTCAGTGTTTTTTATACTTAAAACTGTAGTACAATAGTATATTGTCAGGGTATTAACATTGATATAATTACCCATCTTGCTTACATTTACCCAGTTTTACTTAGATTTGTGAGATTCCCAGGTGGTGGCAGTGGTAAAGAATCTGCCTGCCAATGTAGGAGGTATAAGAGACAAGGGTTTGATCCCTGGGTTGGGAAGATTCCCTGGAGTAGGAAATGACAACCCACTCCAGTATTCTTGCCTGGAAAATTCCACAGGAAGAGGAGCCTAGTGGGATACGGTCCATGGGGTTGCAAAGAGTCGGACATGACTGAGCACATGCCTTAACTTATATTTGTTTATATGAGTATATTGATATTTAGTTCTGTGCAATTTTATTGCATGTTTTGTTCATTTATTTACAACCACAGTGAAGAAAAGAATGTTTCCACCATCACAAAAATCCTACATTTGCCCTTCGTAATCATACCCACTGCCTTCCTATCTCTGAGTTTCCTTAGTGAAAAGTGAAAGTATCAGTTGCTCAGTAATGTCTGACTCTTTGCAACCCCACAGACTGTAGTCTATCAGGCTCCTCTGTCCATGGGATTCTCCAGGCAAGAATACTAGAGAGGGTTTTCATTCCCTTCTCCAGGGGATCTTCCCAACCCAGGAATTGAACCTCGGTCTCCTACATTGCCAGCAGATTCTCTACCATCTGAGCCACCAGGGACGCCTTGACTATTGGCAACCCTAGTCTGTTCTCTGTCACTAGAATCTTATCATTTCAGGAATGGTATATAAATGGAACCATATGTTAAATATCTCTTTAGAATTGGCTTTTTTCACTCACAGTTCTCCAGAGATTCATGAGTTGTTGTGTGTTTGTTTCCTTTTATTGAGGTATAAGATTCTATGACATGGATAGATCACAATTCATTTAACCATTCACCTGTTGAAGGACACCTGAGTTGTTTCCAGTTTGGGGCTATTATGGATTAAGCTGCCATGAACATGTATGAACAGGATTTTTTGTGAATATAAATTTTCATGTCTCTGAGATAAATGCCCTAGAGTACAACTTCTGGATCATGTATCTGTTGTTTTATTTATTGCCCTTGCTAGATTTTGACTCTTTGGGGCAGGTTCTTATCTCTGTTCATATTTGCATCACATATACTTAGCCTCTGTCTGACACATGGTAAAAGTCAATAAAACATGGAAGAACAGAAAGAAGGAAAGATGGGAAAAAGTCAAGAAAGAGAAAGAGGAAGGAAATCTATTATTACTAGCTATTCCACTTTCCCAACATCATCTTTTTATTTTTAAATGAACTTGGTGACTCCAGTGCTGGACAGTGCCTGGCACATAGTAGTTGCTTAATAAATATGTGTAAAGTTATGTAATGAGAACTCTGGAGAGAAGAACAGCTCTCCATGTCTTCACTCTCCCATCACCCTGCTCCCATCACCCTGCTCCATCACTCAAGCAGGAGCATGGGGGCACACAGACATATGTCCGTACTCTGGGGCTGTGATCCTAGGAACCTTTTTCTGGAACAAAGCCAAATAGCCAATAAATGAGGTGCTGTTGCTTTGAAACTTAACTAACAACAACCTTGGCCTTGTGTGACTGCCTAGGGAATCACAGATGAAGGATTTGGGAACCCAGCCGCTTTGTGGACTCATTCCAATGAGAATGCAGGATACACTTGAAATAGAGAATGCTTCTTTGTGACTCATTAAGCTCCTCTCTATTCCTTTCTATTAGGCATGTGTCTGCCATGCCCTGCAAAGCTATGACATTCAAAAGTGGAAGAGTCAGGCGGAAATAAAAACATTCTGCTTCAGCGCCTTAATCATGTGCCCCTTAATCTGAAATAAACCTGTGACAACGGACAGATACTTCTTTCAGACAGTTGTGGAGAAAGGCTTGACTTGCCCTAGTAAATCACATACAGGCTTCATTATTTTTAGTCTCGTTAAAAAAAAAATAGTTACCAGGGCAACTGCACCATCATCTAGGGCAAATGCTATCTCTCTAAATCAATAAAATGAAGAGTTCCACAGATACCCAGTGCTTTGAAAGGAAGAAATGTCTTTTCAATAAAATTCATTTCTTCAAGACTTCGCCATTACATTTGTAATCCAAGATCTTCTTCTCCATCTAAATAAGGGATATTAAAAGTAACATCCAACTCTGTAAAGTCTAAAGCTGACCTTGCTTGAATCTATTTTCAGAAAATTGTGAATCCTGTCACTTCCTTGAAACACATAGCTTTATTTGTGGCTTTTTTACCCATCCTCAGGAGGAATCATGGCAATTAATTTGGCCCTTGGACACAGCATTGTGTATTCTGAGAGGACAACGAGGAGAAACATATCAGAACTTGCATGTCTTTTCTCAACTCTTCACAGATCATTGTAATCAATACAGCAGACAGTTGAGCTCCTGTGGGTATGCCGTATGCACTGGTTGGCTTAGTTACTTTGGCTCTATTCTTGGTCAGAACTGAAATTATTTCAGAGTATTCATGAGATTTCTTAATATGTTAAACCTTGTTACTGTGGTATACATGAAGTATGAGATTTGAATCTTATAAATTAAATCTAATCTGTCAGACTTTTCTCCTGCTTGCTCAGTCACTTAGTTGTGTCCAATTCTTTGTGACCCCATGGATTATAGCCTGCCAGGCCCCTCTGCCCATGGAATTTTCCTGACAGGAATACTGGAGTGAGGTGCCATTTCCTACTCCAGGGGATCTTCCCGACCCACAGATCAAACCCACATCTCTTGCATCTCCTGCATTGGCAGGTGGATATTTTACCAGTAGTGCCAACTGGGAAGCCCTTTTCCTACTTGAAAAGTGTTAACTTTAATGTCAGATCACAACACTACAGGCTGTGAGAAAGCACAGTTGGTACCCACCTATGTCTCCTGGTTTCAGGATGCTGAGAAGGTCTTCTAGCCCCCAAAGACTTTGCTTTCTCTATTTTCAGACTTGTATCTTTTCCACATTTAATACCTTTGAAATCAGGATATGCCTAATAATTAACAGACATAATTTTTTATTGGCAGCTTCTTTTTTCTTAGGGGTACATACAATGACAATGGGTAAAAAGAGTAAAATATTTATTGCCTGCTTATGAGGTATCAAGCACTGAGATAAACAATTTCTAGACATTATTTTGTAGAATGCTTACATAAACCCTTTGAAAAAGGCATTTTCAGTTTTGTGGAAAACCGAGATTCAGTGGGCTATGAGGCTTTTCCAAGATCACAAACTGGCAAGTGTCAGAGTCAGACAAACACAAATCTAGATGAGTTTATTATAATATGAACCTTCAGATTCTCTACCTGACTTGCCCTCAGCTTGTTAGATTCATAAATAATTTGCAAATCTTTAAGTTCTGGTGCTAGAAAGCACCTTATGAGTCGTAAGGTCTCCCCCATTCTTGCCCAAGGCAGTCACAAAAGAAGTTGTGCCACCAAGAATCAGCGTGGCCAAACCAGGGAAGAGAGTTACCAGGCTCTTGCAGCGTTTCCATCTCCTTCACTGCTGGTCCTCCCTTGTCTGGGGCTGCCCACTCTGGACCAGATGTCCTCAACCCTTCAAGGTACTGACACTCAGCTCCTCCCTCCTCTGTTGTTATGCTCCCCTAGACCTCAAGAAGATTGCTCTCCTATACCTCTTCTCTCCTCTCCTTACCCCGTAGGAAACCTGTATCTTGTGACTCATCCTCCAAGGTAGCAATGAATCCATGTGAAGATAATGTGACAAGATGAGAGAAGATTCTCTTGGACCTGTGCTTGGAGACTTTGCCCACATCTTTGCTGTATCAAGAGAATGGCTTTAATGGTGGGAACGTCAATGAAAATGGAAGGGAAGCCTGTGGATACAGATTCTGAGATGTTCTGTGGATATCAGGGCCTTAAATAACCCTTGAAATCACGCAGCAACCTCTCACTGCCTCTAGAGAGGCAGGTGGCAAGGCACAGTGCATGGATTGCAAAAAAGTGGCAGCCACATACCATCCCCTCTTCCTACACTCATGATGAAGTTGGTGGTCCACAGTTTTCTGTACTAGGAATGGATTCAGAGCCTTTCTTTGCTTATTTATTTATTTAGTTTATTTTTTGGTTGTAGTGGGTCTTTGTTGCTGCATGTGGGCTTTCTCTAGTTGCAGTGTGTAGGCTTCTCATTGCCGTGGCTTCTCTTCTTGTGGAGCACAGCAAGCTTCAGTAATTGCAGCGTGTGGGCTCAGAAGTTGCAGCTCGTGGGCTCTAGAGTGCGGGCTCAGTAGTTGAGGCATGCAGGCTTAGCTGTTCAGTGGCATGTGGGATCCTCCCAGGGCAGGGATCAAACTGGTGTCCCTTGCATTGCAAGGCAAATTCTTATCCACTGGACCACCAGGGAAGCCTGAGGCCTTTCTTAACAGAGTGTTCCAGGTGGTACCTTCGATTGACTGCAGTTGATTACAGGGATGAAACAAACTGATTTGCCATCTCAGTGTTTCCAAAGGTTTTGGAGACCGGAAGATTACAAAATAACTGAGGCTCTATTTCTTCCAATGGAAAAAGAAGATGAGATAGTTTGATTTACATAACTGATACAAGATTTAGGTACCATGGAGTCTGGTACCTAGCAGGTGCTCAGTGACTATAAGTGGTCATTCTGATAAGGTCAACTCTAGAATGCCACAGCCCAGCTGGAGAAGAAAGGTACTCCTTGGCCTTTCTTTGTTGTCTTTCTTTATCTTGTGACATTGCAGACACGGGTATGTATGTTTCCGGTCTCCTCCAAAAGGGCTGAACAGTCTCGGGTCAGGATGGCAGCTCACCACTGATTGGTTCAGCAAGTTAGGACAATCATGTCAGGTAAGCAGTCTGTTGCTATAGTACCCCAGGTCTGGTGATGCTACTCACAGTCTGAAGGGCTGAAGAAAGTCCTTTATTCCAAGCGTAGTTCAATTTCTATACAATATATACGATAATCTGACTCTAGAGATAGGTATGTTGATGATGTAGTGTGGATTCACTGAGTCGTTATATATTTCAAAAAAAAAATCAAACCTTTAATGAGTAGCAAGTCTAGTTAAAGAACACCTTTCTTTGTAGAAAATAGAAATATTTCAACTTTATTTAGAATCATATTTATTTAATGTACATCTTAAATGTCTTGAACTAGGTCATTATTAGCTATGATATGTAAACTCCTAAAGGCCAGAAAGATGTCTGCTTCATTAATTTTTTTTAGAGCACCCACAATAATGCCATGAACAATGATTTTTAATCCATTTACATGCTATAGTTACAGACTAGAATATAAACTGTGTCTCATATTCATAAAGAATACTATTTCATTCTTAGTTTAAACTTTAAGAACCAGAAATCGAATGAAGCAGTTCTATTACAACAGCATTGAATATCCTTACATGCAGCACAAATGGATAATTATTGATTTATTTTAATTTTTAAAGTATCAATATTAACTGACTTTCTATGAGAGAAGTCTGTACAAGTAGAAAATGTGAAAAGATGCTGAAAACTACATGGAAAAAATAAAAAGTCATTTTAAGTCCCATGCTGGAAGATAATCATGTTGAATACCTTAATATTTGTTTCCTGTGTGATTCATTTTAAGGTGTTATTAATATGCTCTAATACTTCATGCATTTTAAGACATTCAAATGTTTCTTAACATGATTTCCATCCTTTCAGTTAGTGATCCCATGTTCTTCCCAGGAAGAATTATTGTTTTGTTATTTTTCAATGCATTGAAATGTGATGTGAGTTAAAGGAAAGAGTGCTGTGAGCAGCTGGTGACTGCCTCCTGTTGAGAAGGAAAGTTGTGGTTACTGCAAGGGAAAATCTAATCCATCTTGCCCCAGTGCACTTGGTCTTCCAGAGCCAGGTGAACTACCTTTGACTGTTTCCCCAGGATTATGTCACCCACCAAGGTAACTTTCTTATTCAGTAGGCGATGTTAAGAAACAAAACAACACCCTTTAAGTTAATCACTTTTGGAAAATAGAGAAAGGCTTTATATTCCAAGGCTTTGATGTGTTTAGTGGTTCCTGTAAGGCTCTGCCTCTCTTTTCATTTTGATTGACAAGACCTTTCCTATATATTTGAGCAATCAAGCAGCCCAGACACAGAGGGAAAAGGCATTTACCCAGAGCAAACTTGTACCACTCACTGCGACTTTCCAAAATCTTGAGTACAAATTTCAGCTTTACAGGCGAGTCAGCTCCAGTAAGATCAGGTAAGTGCTTCTCCACACAGGAACTTCATTCTGCCTGAGGGTAAGTCCAGAGAGCCTTGCTAAGGTGACAGGTCAGAAGTAGGAACTGGGAGATAAGTTTGGGACTAAGTAACTCTGCAGTGTCAATCATAATGAATTGGGGGATGTTCTGTAAGTGGGGAGTCCACCCACATTGCAGTATTCAGGTATGTCTGTCTGGTGGGCCAACCATGAAGGAAGTGATTCTGGCTCCTGAAAAAGCACAGGAAATGATCAAGACCCAGGAAAGACCCTGATGCTGGGAAAGGTTGAGGGCAGGAGGAGAAGGGGGCAACAGAGGATGAGATGGTTGGATGGCATCATCAACTCAGTGGACGTGAGTTTGAGCAAACTCAGGTGGATAGTGAAGGACAGCGTCCTGTCGTCAATGGGGTCACACGATTGAGCCACTAAACAACAACAGAGAGGATAGACAGCAGATTGGTCTTTGAGTGGGGTTGTGTTTTAAATACCCCATGCTTCCCATCATTCAGATTTAAATTTAGTCACAGCAAGTTTCCTATTACAGTGGAGGCTTAGATCAAAGGGAACTTGTAGCAACTAGGACACATTTTTATCAATGGCCACCGAGTTGGATTTAAGGGCTGTTCTGCATATCCAAGTTTTATGGTTTTGTGCTGGGTTGGGTTAGTAACAATACACATGGGGCATGCAATTATTATTTATCTACCCCTCTCCATTTCTCATCCATGACATTAGAAATATAATTTTGAGTGAAGCATGTAGCACAATACCAAATACCTTGGTTCTGAAGAAAAAAAATTTGTGGGTGTTCATGTATTATGTTAGGATATGCATTACTTTTGGTGTTAGTCATATTCTGTATTCATTCTGAAGAGATTATTGGAACAAACTTTTTAAAAAAAATTTATTTATTTTCTTTACATTATTGTGTTGATTTTGCCATACATTGACATGAATCCGCCATGGATATACATGTGTTCCCCTTTCAGAACCCCCCTCCCACCTCCCTCCCTATTCCATCTCTCTGGGTCATCCCGGTGCACCAGCCCTGAGCACCCTGTATCAAGCATCAAACCTGGGCTGGCGATTCATTTCACATATGATAATTTACATGTTTCAATGCTATTCTCCCATATCATCCCACCCTCACCCTCTCCCATAGAGTTCAAAAGACTGTTCTATACATCTGCATCTCTTTTGCTGTCTCGCATACAGGGTTATCGTTACTATCTTTATAAACTCCATATATATGCATTAGTATACTGTATTGTGGAACAAACTTCTTTAATGCACAAATCCAGCAGTAGAGGCACCATAAGGAAAAGCCTGAGGCTACCCTAGGAGGGTTGAGTGTCTAGTGAACTCAGGAGGTCTGTGGAATCCATACTGGAGCCACTTAGAGAAAATTTTGGGCATCTGTGTTGGAGTTTGTGGGCATTTACAATTTCTTGGCTCATTTCTCCTGAAATTCTGAGGGCAGTGTCCCTTTGATAGCGACCAACACATTATCGAGGAGGTTGTTGTTACTGTTGTGCAGTGGCCTCGTCGTGTCCGACTATTCGCAATCCCATGGACTGCAGTACCAGGCCTCCCTGTCCTTCACCATCTCCTGAAGTTTGCCCAAGTTCATATCCATTGCATCAATGGAGGTAGCTAGATCTATTAATAAATTCTCCTTCCTTTCCTTCTCGGAGGAACAGCATGAGGCTGGTGTACCTTTTCCTCGGCCCCACGGCCCTCCTGCTCCTGGCTGGCTGTGGCTGTGTCCTCAGCACCTCCAGCGGAGACCTGCGCACGTTTGTGGGCTGTGCAGTGAGGGAGTTTACTTTCCTGGCCAAGAAGCCGGGCTGCAGGGGCCTGCGGATCACCACGGATGCCTGCTGGGGCCGCTGTGAAACCTGGGAGGTGAGTCCCCAAAGAGGCCCTGGTGGCAATGCCTTCCTGTCGCTTGGACTGATTCTAAAGTACTCACTTAAAAAAAAAAACAAACGTATTTCTTTGGTTTTGGCTGTGCTGCGTATTCATTGCTGCGCGCTTGCTTTCCCTGTTGTGGAGAGAGGGGACCACTCTAGTTGAGGTGCGGGGGCTTCTCATGGTGGTGGCTTCTCTTGTGGAGGAGTGGGGGCCCTACGGTGCATGCTCACTAGTTGGGGCACTTGGCTCCATTGCCCTGAAGCATGTGGGATCTTTCCAGACCTGAGATGAAACCTGTGTCCCACGCGTTGCAAGGCAGATTCTTAACCATTGCACCACCAGGGAAGCCAAAGTATTCAAGTTCTTCATGAAATGAGAGACAGCTGGGGTAGCTATGCGTTGTTATGGGTTAAACAAACAAAAAACGACTATTTGGAATCCCCCCAAAATAATCTGAAAGAAGCATGATATTGCCCTTCTAATGAAGCATTGGTAAAATTAATAATTTGATTGACATGGTGTCTATTTGGGAATCATCTCTGGGAGGCCAAGATGTGCGGTGTTTCTGCCCGTTTTACAGATGACATGCAAGAATTCAATTGGTAGCTGACTGCAGAGTCATGCATGGAGTCAGTGGAAAGTTTGGAATAAACTCTTGGTTCAAGCTTATAACCAACTCTCCCCTGCGTTCCTCCCCCTGTAAAATGCCAGCCAGTCACCAAGTAAGGCCCTAAGCTAAACAGCAGGTGCGAGTGCATCCTCAGCCCCTCCTTCAGCACCTTACCCTGCTCTCTTCTGTTCCCCTAGAGTGATTCCTGGGTCCCTCAGGGATCATCATAGACAGATCTATTAAGGCTCTTCATATACAATTATATCCAGCTTTTTTAGAGACAGTACATTTAAAATGGGATAAAAATCTCAATCAAAGTTAGAATGCTATTAGGCGGAGAGGAGGAGATGTTTGTTTGAGGAGTGAGGAGTTAGAGCGCCTTTCAGCACCCCGTAGGATCACACCATACAGTGACCGCTGCCCTGCCCACTGGGGCCTAAATTGGTTCCTAATGAAGTACTAGCTCTGATTTTGTCACCCGGGCTCCAAAAACCTTTAATGACCACCCACTGTTGCAAATCCAGTAACTAACTTTTAAGGTTCTCAGCAATATGACGTCTGCCTATTTTTCCAGGCACTTCGCATATTACTAGCTCTGCCTAAGAGACTAGATTTTAAAGGTTTTATTCAGTACTCCTCATGAAATCTTACTTTTGGTCCTTTTCTCATATTTCTGCTCACATTTATTCCTTGGTGCCTGTCTCCAGAACCAACTCCTCTAAGCCTTTTCTGCCTCTCTGGTCAGCCCATGACCATACTCTACCTTTTTTATCTTACTTCCTTCTCCACCACACATTAGGTTTTAAGCTTTTTGAGTGGAGAAGTTCATTCTTGTGCCTTTCATGGCTCTTGTCAAAAGACATGTATAAGCAAGGCATTCAATAAATGATGAATTAAAAGGGATGAATCTCTTCCTGGAGTTATACATCTTTTCATCAAATCAAGCCCATTTAGAAGCCTGGTAGCTAAGATGGAAGAATGTATCTGTAATGCAGGAGACCTGGGTTCGATCCCTGGGTTGGGAAGATCCCCTGGAGAAGGGAATGGCTACCCTCTCCAGGATTCTTGCCTGGAGAATTCCATGGACAAAGGAGTCTAGTGGGCTGCAGTCTATGGGGTCACAAAGAATTGGACACAACTGAGTCTAGTTAAGTGACTAACACTTAACTAGAAGCCCATGTGCACTATGAAAGGACACTGCCATTAGGAAAAATATCCTTCTATTCAGGGACTCAGCAACCTGTTATCACTTGGATAAAATTATTGGAATTGGATTATGGTAATGAAACCTGTAACTTTAAATGAAACAACTCCACCAAGTTAGCTTAATTTCCCCATCATTTGGGGGCTTGAGACATAACAGCAAATGAAAATTCAGTTGTTGCAGATACTGTGGCTGTCTCATGACAGCCAACTTATGTGAGAGACTTTCTTGTGTTCAGGGCATGGCCTGGCAGTGCCTTCTCCTGCTCACAGCTGTGTCAGGGCTATCTGGAGCTCTTTCTGAGCTAAAATCTCAAACTACAATTTCCCTTTGATTCAACCCATCTTCTTTTCCCCTTATAAATCAATGAATGGCTTTAAGTGGGTAGCGGTCACCCATAGGAGGTCAGGGACTGTGCTCTCACTGGAGCAATGGAAGCACTGAGACTATTAAAGAGAAAGAGTCTCCTTAGTGTCAGTCAGCTTTTATTTATGCCTTTTTTGTGGTATGAAAATGGAGGCTATGTCTAGAAAGTAAATAAAAGAATGAGGTTTATTTCGCCCACAATCTGAAAGTTTCTAATTGATAAAGCACTTATTTTTGGTAACTTAATGCTGGGGAGCATGTCTGAAAATAAGGATATTCATGATGACACAGTGGCTGGATTTACTTTGAAGGTGGAACAATTGCTGAAAATAGCCTTTGTTCCTGGCCTAGGTTTAGGGTAGCCAGAGTTAGCAAATAACCAAACCAATCAAGCCAGGATGCCAGTTATATTTGAATGTCACATGAACAACTCCCCCCTTTTTTTAAATTTTGGTATAAGTCTATCCCATGCAGTATTTGGGACATACTAAAAAATTGTTGTTTATTTGAAATTCAGATTTTACTGGGTATCCTGTATTTTATTTGGCAATGCTGCCTGGGATTCAAGGTTACTGAAGATAAGAGGACATGAACCAAACTGAGGAAGGATAAAACATTATCTGAGAAACAGCAGGAAGAAGTTGATATTGAATTTAACTCTTCTTCATGATCCTTGTTGAAGGCAAAGCCATATTCCCATGACATGTAAAATCTGCATCCTGGACCTCCATTAAACATATTTCATTTGCCTGGGACAAATGAAGGTGTGGGTCCCTGAAAGCTTGCTAGTTATTATTTTTATATTACTTTCTTACTCTTGTAATTGCTCTGATAAGAACAATAGACAACACTTACTGAACACTTACTTGGTGCTAGTCCTCTGCCATCTTACCATCTCCACAACAATGCTGGGAGGTAGGTATTTTGGTTTACAGATGAGGAAACTGATTTTCCAAGGTCTCCAAACAAGTGGCAGATCAGGGATCCAAGCTTAGTAGGTCTGACTGCAGGGTTTGAGATGTACAGGTTTCCTGTATGCTCTGTTTATCAAAATTATCTTTGAAATCATGATTTGTAAAAGGTAAAGGAAGGAAGTGAATCCTTTGATGTTCAGAACCAGCACATCGGGCACTAAGGAATCTGCCTTGCTCTGTTTTCTTTTATGGATTCAACAGGTAGTTGCTGAATTTGCTTTCTACTGGAAGGGAAACAAGTAACGAAATTAACAAATAAAGAAATGAATAACAAGCTGATCTTTTATAGTGATAAGTGGTACCAAGAAAATGAAACAGGATGGTATGTTCTAACGGGTTTTCTGTTTTCTACCTGTGGGGACAGAAGCCCATTTTGGAACCCCCCTACATCGAAGCCCATCATCGAGTCTGTACCTACAATGAGACCAAACAGGTGACGGTCAAGCTGCCCAACTGTGCCCCTGGAGTCGACCCCTTCTACACCTACCCTGTAGCGGTCCGCTGTGACTGCGGGACCTGCTCCACTGCCACCACGGAGTGTGAGACCATCTGAAGCTGATGTGACCTGCAGACATAGCTGGAGGGCTGCAGGCTCATGGACACACCTGCATGGGCAGCATGAGCAGCAACACCCCCTGAATTCAAGGACTGTTTAATTTTGACCCCACCTATGCAGGAGGCTATATATCTCCCTTATGCCCGGCTCAGGCACAAGGCTGAGGCAGCATATTCATGCTAAAAATGCAAAACAGTATTTGTGCCTTCCCTGACATAATTTCTCTGGTTCACCCACTAACAAATTAAATTTTCTTTACCTTGAGTCTCAGAACATAACTCGTATATCATAACCTGCCTCCAATATGGATTTATAGTAAGCCAATATTTTAAATGCTTTGGGCATAATTAGGAAATGGGGCTAGAAAAGCCTTTAAATTCTCATGTCTTATTTAATGACTGGTCTCCAACTTAGATTTATGATCAAAGTGCCAAGAATTAATAAAAGCCAATGCTGTAGTCCTCATGCCCTCCAAGAAAATCCAATTGCAAACTCCCTTAGAACTTTCTTTTCCTTTTAACTGAATGATTACCTACACAAGATATAGAGAGTGCTCAGATTAAAAAAGGGAGGGCAACAGTAGCTCAAATTGAAAGGTGTCTGGATTTAGAGGATTCTTTTCCTAAGAAAAATTCCCGAAGTCCCTTTTAGATCCTTAATAAAGAGACTCTTTTGTGATTAAAAACAAACAAACAAACAAAAAATCTCAGAAAAAATATGTAATCAGAGCTATCACTTGATCTTAAAAACTTATGAAACTAAATTTATGCATTAGACTCAAGTGATACTCTCCCAAAGCTATGTCCCAGATTATCAGAGTCACAAATATTCTTTCCAACTGAGCATATTTTAAATTGTAGTTTTTTAAACTCAAAAATGTTCTGTGTTTGTAGGGGTAAAACTGCACTGCTGACTCAGAGGGAAAAGTCTGTGATCGTCGAGCTCTTGCTCTCTCTAAAATCTTACAGCAGCTGATTCTCTGTGACTTTTCTTCTTAAAACACTAATGTTATGCAGGTGTCTTTAGTTCTGACATTTTGGGGGTTGAAATGAACCTCATTCCTTTTTCACATTGCACCAGGAAAATCTATATTAATAACAATAAAGCATTTCCTCTGTCTTCTGAATTCATGAAAACTTTCAAGAAAGTCTCTTTTGTCTTTAATACACTTGGAATTATAACAACAATCACACTTAAAATGAATTGCAAGGTTATCTTTACTTGCACATTTAAGATGCCATATTTAGTAAGGAATACAGACAGATAACTGGGTACCATGAGTCCCAACGGTGGCTCAATCTGTATTCTCATCCCTGGCATTTCATCACTAGGAATCAGGGGTTCTCCTTGAATGACGAATCAATGAATCTCCATGAAAACAGTAAAGCAGATGCTAGGATTGATGGTCCAGGATTGGGATGCTAAGGTGGACATCCCAGAACAAAGGGCATGAGCAAAATCCACCCAACCTTCAGTGCAGACCTATTGGTAGACAAGAGTTTCGTTCTAATGTGAAAAGTACGGGAGGAAGGGGATTAGGGATAAGACTGGATGGCACCACTCAGGTGTTTACAAACCATCCCTCAGATCTTCCGTCAGGATTTTCTGGGAGAAAGAGCTGCTTCTTAAAGAAATGTAGGGAAAAAAAGCAGAAGCAGGAAGGGTTTGCCAGAATTTGAGAAAAGGTGACTGTAGCAGGTGGCACAGTGGTGAAGAATCCATCTGCCAGTGCAGGAGATGCCAGCTGCTTGGGTTCAATACGTGGGTCAGGAAGGCTCCCTGGAGAAGGAAATGGCAACACTTTCTTGCCTGGAAAATTCCATGGACAGAGGAGCCTGGTGGACTACAGTCCATGCGGTGGCAGAGAGTTGGACATGACTGAGGATGCAGCATCTGTAAGGGTCCTGGTGGGAAACAAATAATATACTGCACTGGGATATTGAGGAGAATGAAACGAAGAGGCTCTTTACAAACATGAAGACAGAATTAAGGAGACCTACTAGGGGTGGTGAGACACTCTCAAACACTTGTGTGAAGCAGTGGGCAACCTAGGCTGAAGGACCAGGGGAAAGAGTGATTTTCAGATCTCAAAGAGAACTGTGGGAGAGGAATTCTTTGACAGGGGTTGTGGCTTTTCATTGGAGGATGTGGCCGTTACCAATATGAGGCCTGGGAGGGACGCAGGTGGTGGCAAATACTGCAACCTCACTCTGCTCCTGTGCCCTGATCTTCTGCAAATGGGAAGGCAGAGAATTAGGGAGCCCGTTGGTTCAGCTCATAAATGTTGGCCACCCAAGAAGCAGGTTGGAGAAAGGTGGGGAGTGAATCTAAGGGGGCCAATGGATAAAATCCCCAGAGGTATCTTTGGGAAACTTAGCCAGAATGCCATAGGTAATAATGCTGGCCTCAAGAGCTGTAAGAGGTGCTATAGCAACACAGTTACTAAGACTCTGCTGTGATGAATCGGGATGGGGTGCAGGTGGAAAGGTATGTACTGGTTAATATAGCATCGACAGCATCTGAGAGATGTGGGAACCATGGTAATGATCAGGACTGGAGGGACTGATTGATTGTTAAGTGCTATCAAAGTACTTGGGGCTTGGCATGAAAGCCACATGTGAAGAGATTCTTTTCTCCTGAATATAGAGGAACGAAGGTACTGAAAACCAGGCCCAGGCCTAATTGAAAGATCAGCTGAATCATCAGAAGGGCTGAGTCCCTCACCCTGGCAATCTCCTATCCTTAAGTTCCTCAAAGGAAAGTAGTGGGTCACAGAGACTGCAGTGGGGACAACCCCTGAATGAGCTTGAGGTTCCCTCACCAAAAAGGCTGCTCCTTCTTCCTAGAGGAGGCCAACCTCCTGGTGCTCGGAGACTAGGCCGAGGCCCCATCCAAGGAGGCTGCTTTATATGGAGATACCTGCCCTCCTCAAATACCACCTGCAACCCCTCATTTATTCTACGTGGAAAATAGCCTCAGGGTGACCCGGTTGGGGAAGGACTTTCCCTCTGGTGGGAGGAATGAGATTTTCCACTGAAAGAACCTCGGGACTTGACTAAAGCAGACAGGGATCAGGAAAATGTGCTTGGAAATGGATCTTGAGGGTGTCAGATGGGATGAGGGAGAGGGTGGCAGAATATAAGCCTGTATATCCCTGGTGGCTCAGTGGTTAAGAGTATACCTTCAATGCAGGAGACCTGAGTTCAATCCTTGGGTCAGGAAGATCCCCTGGATAAGGGAATGACTGCCCACTCCAGTGATCCTGCCTGGAGAATTCCATGGACAGAAGAGCCTGGTGGGCTAAAGTCTACGGGGTCCAAAGAGTCGGACACAACTGAGCGACTAACATTTTCTCACTTCAAGAAGAGCTTCCTGGGCATTCTCCCATGACTCAGGACTAGCACCCTCACAAGGGCACCTGGATTTCATTCCAGAGAGCGTTTGGGCTGGCTCCCTAAAGCTTGGGGGAAATGGTGGTTTACATGAATGAAGAGAAGATGCCAGACTGTCCTGGCAGAGTATTTGAGGACTAAAGCCTCAGAGAGAGGAGCCCTGATATGTTCACCTGGAGAGTTCAGAGGATCCTCCCTTCAAAAGCTTTGAGGAAGGCACTCAAGAGGGGCTTCTGCATCACAGAAAAGCTCAGCAGTGGCTGTCTTTGTAGACCAGGGTTGATGGGCAGGAGAAACTGGGCTTCATGGTCTCAGCAGAGGTGAGAGGGGTCTGAGGTGAGGTGGACGTAGTTGCCGTGACAGGAGGAGGGTTCTGATCCGCAGAATCTGCGGTGCTGGAGAGGAATCCATGGTGTTCCTGGGCCGTGGTGTTGCAACAGCTTCTACAGTAAGTATTTATTATAATCAGAAATGTTATTAATGAAAAGGAGGAAAATGTCTGTCAGTGATAAACTTAATTTTTTTTTCAAATCTCCTCTTCCCTTTTCCTGTGTCCCTCTTTGTTATTCTCTTTTCCTCCTTCCTTTGCTTCCACAAGTATTTATGAATTCCAATTTTGTGCAAAGCACTATGTTTGGAAGTAAAGATATAAATATTGCTACCATTTATGGATTTCTTATTATAAACAGGACCCTTTATATATATATATTTAAACTTTTAATTTTTATTGGGGTATAGCTGATAAAGAAACAATGTTGTAATAGTTTCAGATGAGCACTGAAAGAACTTAGCCATACATGTATCTATTCTCCTCCAAACTCCTCTTTCATTTAGCCTTCCACATAACAGTGAGTAGAGTTCCACATGCTCAGCAGTATGGCAGGACCCTTTCTATTAATTCTTTGTAATCTTGTGTCAACCATGCTCAAAGGCATTGTTATTGCCAAAGCACTGTTAATGCCATCACCATTTTACAGATGATGAAACCAAAGCTCAGAGAGGTCAAATAACCTCCCCAAGATCAGACAGCTGATTGGCAGCACATGCCAGGTTTCTCTGACCCAGAACCAAATTCTTTCCACTGGAGCACGATGGCTTTTTGGAGTGTTCCTTCTGAGTTGTTCTTGCCTGGAGAAGTCTCTGAGTTTATTGATGTCAGACTCTCTCTTATTGATTAGCATGCCTGCTGTCTCTCCTGGAGGTAGCTCGGTGCAAGCTTAGGTTGTTTTATGGAGACGGTAGTTTTTCTCTAGTTTCCTTTGTTACAAACCAAAGTTTATAACAGGAGAGACTGAGAGAGAAAAGAAGCAGAGCCTCAAAGGGGAATTCAAAGAGACTGCTATAGAGGTGAAGGTTGTATGCCCTCAGCTCGTCTCCCAGGCAGTGTGAACCCTAGCAGAGATGGTGGTTCATGCCCATTGGTGGGGGAGGGACTCTAGACAAACTGACTCTCAGCAACTCCTTACTCTTGGAGACATGTTTATTTTGCAACTAACAAAAGGTAAGGAGAAGGGGAGTTTCCTAGATTCCGCCCCCCCCATAAGAGTGTTTTTCAATGGAGAATGTGAATGCTCACAACACATTCTACTTCTGGGCTTATTAGTTGTGCTGATTGAATTCACGTTTTCCTTCTTCCCCTGATCAGGAAATGAAAGAGCCACCACAAAAGCACCAAATTCTGCTGCAGTGACTCAGCTCTTCAAATTAATTAAGTTTTTAATATAATAAAAACATTTCTGAGATAGTAAATAAACTGTATACCTAATCAAAAATAATGTGGCATTGATAAAAAATAAATTGCATTTCATCAAGTTTTCCAAGAGGACTGATTATCTTTTTCATTCAGGAGACATTTTCTTAAAAATAATATGTATCTTATCCTTCTTGGTTTTCTTTAACATGTTAAAGCAACTTATGAAGAAGCAACTTTAAAAGGATTCTTTGGAAAATTCTGAAAATATTTTCTGCTGAAAATTTCTACTAGAGAAACAGTTTGCTCCATATTGGCAAAATGAATCTTCTGGCATTTTCTTTTACAATGATCTCCCTTTGTTTTAATGAACAGGGTTGTTTGGAATTGTGTACAGGCAGATCTCGAAGGCTCAGTGGCTGGTTGTTGTGGCCCTGGAGTATCTGAAGGGGATGCTAAAGACCTCTGAGGAGGTAGGTGATATCTAACAACAGAGGAAAGAGATAGAAAAAGGATGAGAAAAATTGGATCAGGTGCACAGCACTGGAACCGGTGGTGTAAGTAGAGACTTGTTCCAACGTTAAGGAATTTAGAGGGATTATTTGAGTCTCTGTTCCAGGTCCTCATTAGCGGGAGAAAAGTAAACATTTCCTAAGCTCTTTGGCTTTGTTTTTGACTTTAAGTTCCTCTGACTGTAGTTCTTTAGCGTACTGAATAATTGAGTTAAAAAAAAAAAAAGGCTTCCTGATACACAAGATCAATTATACACTTTGATCTTGACTGTGGGCCATCAGGGATTCTGGAAAGTCATTCAAACCCTCAAACATACACACACCCTTCTTCAAAAGAGAAAAAAACATTTTGCTTTAACAAAGAATTAGCAATGTGGGCTTGATCTCCGGGAAGATCCCCCGGAGGAGGGCACAGCAATCCACTTCAGTATTCTTGTCTGGAGAATCCCATGGACAGAGGAGCCTGGTAGGCTATAGTCCATAGGGTCACAAAGAGTCGGACATGACTGAAGCAACTTAGCATACACTAACACATCAATATATTATCAAGATGATAATGGTAATTTTTTTTGGTGATGCTCAAGATATGATTACCAGCAAGGAATAAATATAACTATCCCTAAGTCATAAATAATAAATAACTTAACTTGAAAAAACATTTATTCACTTAAACTCTTGTTGTTGTTTAGTTTCTAAGTTGTGTCCTACTCTTTTCTAATTCCAAGGACTGTAGCTTGCCAGGCTCCTCTGCCCACAAGATTTTCCAGACAAGAATACTGTCATTGGTTGCTGTTTCCTCCTTCAGGGGATCTTCCTGACCCAGGGATCAAATTTGCATCACTTGCTTGAGAAGTGGATTCTTTACTACAGAGCTCACCTGGTAAGCCCACAATAAACTATATATATATATATATATATACACACACACACACACACAATAAAGGGTACTGATGAATTATTAATTGTCATTATCTCTATGAAGTACACATGCAGAATTATACAATTGAAATGGAAATTTAATCTTGTGAGGTTGCCAGTTCTTTGCATAGGAAATGCATGAACAGATCACACTTCCTTGGCCTCACTCTTTTGCTCATATAGAGGTTATCAACACATGGAGAGGTGCACCCTTGAAGGAAGGTGCTCTAAGCTTCTAGGCTGTTCTGAACCCCCATCTTCCATTACTCTCTTGGCACCTGCATATCAGAACTAAAATATTTGGGGGGACCGATTTTACTGAGTGGAATGACGACATCCAGCATTTTAAAATATGTTGGAAATGGCTTTAAAACGAAGATTTTGCTCAGCTTTTAGCTCCTGTTTGAATAAGCTGAAGATGCTAATGCAAAAATATCTCCCCACTGAAACATACACATTAGTTCATGAGAAAGCCCAGCTGAAATCAGTGGCAAATTTCAGCATGAAGAAAATCTGAGCCACCTTCGAGACGAACCAAAAGGAACTAATGTACCGTAATTTCACTCAAGCCTCTCTCTATGCTGCAGGCTGCTGGCCAGTGGAGTAGAAGAAAGTGGGTTGTCACCAGAGGCTTCTCTCCTTTGGCACTTGATTATTTCAATGTGCTTAATTCAGTAGAGGACTTTCCAACTTATTGGACTGGGATTTTGTTTTGCTGTTGCAATAAAGGGAGTGGGAATCAGACATTTAAAAATGATAAGTAAATGGATTGTTAAAGAGAGATTGATTGTTGTTGCCAGTGTTCTTGCCCGATTAGTTTCTTATGAGGAAGATAAAACAGGCTCTATTTTGTGGCCTGGGGAAGGGAGTGAATGGGGGTGGGTGTAGGGCCCTAGGAGGAGATACAGCCCCTGGTGTAAGAGGTGCTTTTTGGCAGCTGGCACCAGTGGTTATGAGTAAGAAGGTGCAATAATGAAAATCATCTTTAGTAAGATTCTGTTTTTGGGTTTGTCTAAATTCTTCCAAGAATGCTAGCTGCTTTGGGTAGCCAAGCTGCTCCCAGATATAAAAACTGTCCCAGTTTAAAAGCTATACCCAGATTAAGGATATCTTGGACATAGGTGGTTCCTGCAGCCTTGAACATGAAGGAATAGCTGACTGACAGGACCAGACTCAGAGCTGCAAGGGGCAGAAGGTGGTCCTTTTCAGAGGAGGTGGTCCTTTAGTGATGGTACCTGCATAATAGCATCAGTTTCTGATTCTGGGATGGAGTCACTAATATTGTAGCTGGAAAATTAGTAGGCCATTTGTAGGTACAAAAGAAGTGGTGATCCTTGTGTGCTTTGTTTGAAAGTAGGTATGATTTGCCTTCAGGTCTTCTGGAGCAACAGTGGAATGCGAATAAGGTAATAGGCTTAAGCATTGTATGTACAATTTTCAATTTTTAAAGGGCTCTTGTACATGAAGTAGAGTATGGGTAGAGTTAACAAAGCATGGTCCCCTGTGACATTTAGTAAAAACGTGTTGAATAAGTGATGACAATTCTGGTCTGTGCTTAGAGCAATGAACATATAAATCAGGGAGATGCCCTCCGTAGAGGTCAAGTTGTAGTCAATTCTTATTCTGGCCTCTAGCGAACTGTCTAGAATGTTGTCTTAAACAGTGAAGAATGAAGTTTTATGCCTCAGATAACCAAAAGTTTTATGTCTCAAAAATTTGTTTTATCTTCATTTTATAAGTTTATAATGTTATATGATATAAATCTTTCTTATTTCTTGATGGGAAATCATTTTGGAGGTTTTTTCCCTCTCCCTTATAAATGCCAGAAAGTCTTTCGGAAAAGAAGTTCTTGAAATTTATCAGATCTTTCAAACCAGATGCTGCTTTTCTGCTCTGGATTCCAAAACATGCTGTTTCTTTTACTGCAGCTGGTAAACACATGAAGAGCAAATGAAAGGACTTCTGAAAGTCTCTTTTTTTTATCCAGTAAATGTGGACAACTCAAATATTAGCCTAAGATGGCATGAGAGAGACAGGTGAAGCCGATGGTTTCACCATCTGGCAGCTACATGTTTGGGTGTAAAGACTAATGATAAAATTGGTTGTCTCATAGGCCTGTATTCTCAAATTTTAAAGTGAACATAAGTCCCCCGGGGTCTTATTAAAATACAGCTTCAGATTCGGTAGGTCTGGCCCAGGACTGAGTTCTATAGTCCTAACTAGCTCACAGGTTGTGTCCATTCTTATAGTCCCTGGACCACACTTTGAGTAGCAAGTTTCCCATTCTAACAAAGGCTAGAGAAGGCAGTTTTCTCCAGTGGCTGGAGGGGACACCCTCAGATAACCCAGAAATGAGAGTAGGAAAAAAGACTGTATAATGAATTAAAAGTCAGAAAACAGCACAAGATAAACTTCAAGGTTACAGCACAGGAAATGACACTCTGTTAATTGCAAAAAGTGAACACAGAATAGCCATTACCAAGAAGCAGATGGTAAGAAAGCCAATCTGCAGGCAGCTCAGCCATGCTTCCCATGTCTATCATTTTCTCTGTGGAGATTACCTGAGGAGGAATGTGGACTGTTTCCATTGGGATAAAATTCTCCTGAGATGTACTTAAACAGCAATTACTGTGTACTCAGAGCAAACAAAACAATTTAAGCCAGGTGATGAGAAGAATGTAGAATTCATTAACCTTCTGCCCACAGCCCCTCTGTGAGAAAAAAATCTGATTGCTGACAAAAATTGATTTAAAAAATAGCAGGTGGTGGCACTTTCAGTTTTGTATTTACAAAGCGGTCCCAACATACCACCCTGCTATGAAAGAGTTTCTGTTTTTTCTTTAAAGAATTAACATAAACTCAAAAAGACTGACTTGTTCAGGGTCTCTGGGAGGCGAAATGTGCTTCCAGGCGAGACTCAGCTCTGGGTCTTAGGGACCCTCTCCTCAAATTACTCCAGACATCATATCCCTAAAACACTGATCAGACCCTGTTCATCCATGGTAACTGCATATACCGAGAGGCTTGGAGGACATGGCTGAAAATACAACAAAATTATAGCAGTTATGTATCATAACGTTTTTGAGTCACTGCAGAACTCAGAACAAAATGAAATTTCCATGGTAGAACGTGTTTAAAACATGCACAAAATGACTCTAGATTTTAACAGAATATTCCCTAAGGAGAGAAAAAAAAACATAGATTGTGACCAAGATTAATCATGCAGCTTTTCCTCTAATTTCCTGTAGTGGAAGTTAAAAGCCAAGAACTGTTACTGAACTTGCATCCCACGAATTCACAGATGAGCCAAACCCTCCTTGATTCATTCCTGTCCTAACCCCAAGAGATCTCCCAAGAGCAGAGCTGAGTCTTGAATGCTTGATGAGCTTGTGTGTAGAGCTTGGTGCTTTAATTTCCTTTTTGCTCTTTGTTGACCATGGAAGCACCATGAACTGTTGCCGTATCTCATATTTTTGTGCTCTGTTATTGCTGTTGTGTATTTTATTTTTTTGTTTTGGAGTTTAGAAATGTTTTATTTTAGAAAGGTAACACCATTGTCCATTTTAAATGCAATCTATTTAGAGTTATTCTGCCAAGATAAATAAATATTCTTCATACAAGTAGCTGTCTTTCCAGATATCCCACAGTCGTCCTTTTCAGGTTTTAAGTCATGTTCATTCTCAAGAAAACTTTCAAACTGATTTATTCATATTCACTCATATTTCTCGGTAAGTTTCCTTTGCCTGCCCACTCCATGTTAGAAGGTTTGAGGAGGATGAAGAAGGAGGCTTGAAGGGGGATGACCTCAGAGGAGGTTTGAGAGAGATGATCTGCATCACTATTAAAAACCTGTCCAGAGAGCCCTGTCCAGCGTCTCATCCATTTTTAATGAATCATGAGGTGGTAATACCTAGGATTACCACACAATTAATTCTGTTGGCTGACTTGGCTTAGAAACCCAGAAACATAGAATGCTCTTCATGAGAACTGCTCTGCTTTCTTCCCCATGGCTCTAGAGACCAGGCAGAAGTTAGTGATTCTTTAGGAGGACTGTCAGATATGTGTTTTTGCCTCTTGTTTGGTTTTGGTTTTTTCTCTCTTCTCTAAATGTTTCCTTTTTAAGAGTACCTAACTTTCTTCGCAAGAAGTTTGGTTTTCCTGACCTCTCTCACTCTCTCTTTTTCTGTTTCTAATGGTTCTTGAAATGAAATGTTTTCTTGAGTTTTTCTTTGGGCAGCCTACTCAATAACTCTTAAGAGAATAGCTGGTGACCTGTGGTTCTCTCTGCAGAAGAGAATGCCCATTTTGTATTCTGGCCTCTAAACACAGTGGTAGATTTAAAAATGAAAACACAAGTGGTTAATCATCTCCAGCATGGTGTCAAACATTCCTTTAAAGCTAAAACCTTGATTTTTAATCTTCCATCACTTTGGTCTTATGGATGAATCTGCATTTATGAAAGCAATACTGCCTCTTTAAAGGCTGACCTCAAGTTATATTGGAGAAGGAAATGGCAACCCACTCCAGTATTCTTGCCTGGAAAACCCCATGGATGGAGGAGCCTGGCAGGCTACAGTCCATAGGGTCACAAAGTCGGACATGATTGAGCGAATTCACTCAGGTTATGTATTTCTTCTTGAAGACCCTCTACTTTGTGAGGTTATAGGAACTAACACCCCTAATGATGATCTTTATGTTGGCTTCACATTCTGGGTTTTATGAAAGCTGTATATATGGTTACAGGCACTTCATCTGGTACTTCTCTTACAGACCAGAAATTTTCCAAATGGTTCTTTGCAGGTTATGATCAGACATATTGAAATCTCAATACCAAATCTCTCTTCCTGTCATATGTGTGTGACAATTTTTGATTTCCCAGTTTAGTACTTTCTTGTTGAGAGTGCTGCAGTTATTGCATTCAGCAGTTGCTCTTTGGGTATAAATTTTCTTGGCAGAAAGCAGCCCAGAGTTCTACTGTTAACATGGTTTTGACTTGAGTCTTCCAAATAAGTCCATTAATTCCCAAACAACCAACCATCTGATTGAAAAAAAAAAATCTGTCAAACTAGCTACTTGATAAAACCATGAAATTGAGATTATATTACACTGTATGTTTATATCTTGTTATAGTGGTCCACATCATATATTTGAAATGTGGTTAGGATCTATAGGGTAAACAGATGCAACTCAGGTAATATAACTACAAAACTCCAACTTAATATGTTGATAATGAGTAGATTCTAGTATGAAAGTAAAATGTTAGTCGCTTAGTGGTGTCTGACTCTGCAACCCCAGAGACAGTAGCCCACCGGGCTCATCTGTCCATGGAATTCTCCAGGCAAGAATACTGAAGTGGGTTGCCATTCCTTTTTTTTAGGGGATCTTCCTGACCCAGGGATCGAACCCAGATCTCTCGCATTGCAAGCAGATTCTTTACTGTCTGAGCCACCAGTATAGATTACAGTATGGAGATGAAAGGCACTGGATGGGAAGCAGAAAAGCCGAGATTTGTCCAGCTTTGTCACAACATATCTCTTGTAACTCATCTGGGCTTGCATCTTCTCATCTGTACAATGAGGAGATTGGATTATAGCTTCTTCTATCTCAGAAAAGTCAAGGCTACACCTTCAGTAGCGATCTGCTGCCCCTTCTTGATTTTGAAGATGGTGTAGACCTTTATAAGGGTCCTTGTTAAGATTTCTATGTCTTTTAATCTTTGGTTTCAGAATATAGTTTTATTCAATCTTATGGCAGAAAACTTTTTTTTTTTAAGAGAAATGAACTATCTATTTCCATGAAACAAGGGGATACATGATCAATTTGGTGGAATGACATGAACTCTTTTAGTTGCTTTGTTCTTCATTATTTTATTCAACAAGTAGCTCCTAAAACCTCTAAGAGCTTGGGTTCCACACTCACATTGTCTCTCCATGTTCTGGTTCTAGGCAAGAGAGAGATCTCCCACTATGAACAAGTTACTCTCTGTGGCCCATTAGGGAGGTGATGACCTGGGGAACCATTTGCCTGTTGAGTGCACACATCTGGAAAATTCTCCTTGGCAGAGCAAACACACTGTTGTCAATTTTTCATCCAGTGAGGAATGGCTCTTTAGCAAGATGTAACTACACAATAATGGAACAAAATCAGCTACTGGCACTTCATTTATTATAAGGCTAAATGCTCATTATTGTTTGTAAAGGATGAACTCATAACGTCTGCAGTTACAGTTTATACATGGTTGATTTCCATTTACAAAGAGAGAATGTCCTTGGTTTCTCTAAATGTCAAGCTTTGACTTACAAAACTCCCGTTTTCTTTTAGGTGGGGTGTGTGTGTATTCAAGAAAATGTTCAGCAACTAGATGGGGGAGAAGAGAAATAAAACTTGAAATGTAGAAGAAGGGAAAGCACATTTCAAAAATTCTAAAAAAATAAAACCCAAAAAACTGAGGGGGTGTCATGGAAGGTCTTCACAGAAAAAACCAATACTGTATGCTTCTTTTTAAATGTGCTTCCTCCAGGAGTAGAAAGAACTAGAAAGACTGGATTTTTCCAACTGGATTTTTTCTAGGAGTGTGTATCTAGAAATTCTTAAACTAAAATTCGTGTAATTTCATGCTGCAAAGAGGCACTTTGCTCATGCAATTGAAATAAAAATAAAGTGCCTACCTGGGTGTTTCCAGGATAACTGTAAGCAAATAAAACTAATTAGAAGCCTTCACAGTCTCTAATTAAAGCTAGGAAATAAATCACTCTGAGATACAAGAATCCCTGGATGTTTGGAAGAGTCTCTTCCCCAAGGCCAAAGTCCCTGTTCCACAGAGCACATCACTTTGGAAGCAGGGCATAGATGGATCCAGAGCTTGGTACTCATGGGCGACCAAAATACACATTTGGGACAATGAGCACAGGAAACAGGGAGGGGCGATGTTTTGCACCAGTTATACTTAGAAAATATCATTTAAAGAGAATGAGAGCTCCCATGGGACAAACTGAGAAGCACTTTCAGTTGAAGTGAGAGGGAAAATTGAGGCACTTTGGCTTAACCTTTGGGGACTTTTAAACGCAACTTTTTTACATCCCATGATCAGATCTTTCTTTGGAATCAAGTTATTATTGGGTGTGGGAGACAGTGTGAAATCAAGAGAGGAAAGAGGCATGCAGTGGGGAAGGGAGGAAGCAGGAAATTTCACTTTAATGAATAATAATTTTTTTAAAAGAGAGGTCTGCCATATTCTCTTCCTAATCAGTTTGATTGAAAAGCAGAAATCCTACTTTCTTAAAAGCATAGTTCATTTGAAATTTTGAAGAGCCAACTCATTGGAAAAGACCCTGATGCTGGGAAAGATTGAAGGCAAGAGGAGAAGGGGGAGACACAGGATGTGATGGTTGAATGGCATCACTGAGTAAATGGGCATGAATTTGAGGAAACTCTGGGAGATAGTGCAGGACAGGGAGGTCTGGTGTGCTGCAGTCCAAGGGGTTGCAATGACTCAGACCTGACTTAGTGACTAAACGACAACAATGACAATATAATGTGGAAAAAATAAAGTGACCAATCAACGTAAGCATTTCTAGGGGTGAATCTTAGGCAACAAATGTGGACCTCCAACAATTCAGATGGTGTTTCTTTCAATCAGGTTCAGAAATTGTGGCTTCATATGTTTCCAAAAGTTTCAACATTTCCTTGTATCTTCTTACAGTCAGGCATTCAGAGGTACATGTTGGTTTTAATAGCTTTGGTAGAAATGTGCTGAAAATAGGAATGAACATAAAACCCTTTTTCTTTAAGATGGTTTGGTGTGGTTTTATAAAGCCTGAGTAAACTGGTAAATTAGTAATTTCTTAAAATAATAAAAATTAATGTAAGACACATAGTAGAACAGCAGATTCAAGAAAAAAAAAAGGTTAGTATCATATTCCCATGTTTTGTAAAAGACATCACGTAAGGCCACCAATACAAGAACTAAGTTCTTTTTTTTTTTTTTTTCGGTTTTCCTATCATTCTCGTTCTTGGCGGGGATGATGGAAAACTCAAGATGGCCTTTGACTTTGTTTCCACGTGGTCAGTGGTGGCACTGGCTGGAATCTGGGCTCAGCATTCTCGTGGAGTGTGCAACGTGGATGCTTCTGGCTGGTATGGAGGATGTGGCAGTTGGCTGATAGTGTGCTGCGCTTGGGAGGGCTCACGGGCGGAGGGGCAAGCCTCTGGGTCAGGGATGTCCTCTCTGGTCATGCCCTCCTTTTGGCTTGAGCTCATCACAGAGATTGGCTGCCGTTCTTACCCTTGGTTGGGTGGAGGTGGGTCTCAAGCCGCCTCAGATAATTGAACAGCAGCTATGACACTGGGAGCAGTGTTTCTTCTTTTTCTTGGGATGGAAAATGGTGAGGATTGCTTCATCAAAAACTGCTTTGAGACCTTTCTGGGTCAGGGCCGAGCATTCCAGGTAGCACTGTGCTCCAATCTAAAACACAAAGAGAGGCGTGAGGGGAGAGAGAGAGACGCAGCGGGGTCTGCCCTCTGCCCAGCCTAGGGCTCCCGCTGCTTGTTTCACAAACGGCCTGGGGGTGGTTTGGATCCTGGCTTTTCCTTCTGTGTTTCAGCTTGCATCTGCTTTTCTTTTTGGTATTTTTACACATTTTGCTTTCTGATATTAACATTAAATGACTGTGGATTGCTTCTGATAAACAACAAATTTATTCGTAAGTATAAGAGTATAAAACATAAAAATTAAGAGAGGATTCAAAACCAGTGATATGGTTTAAGTATTTTTTGTGAACTACAGGGTCGTGATGTTGTTTTTAGTGCCTTCTCATTTGTATGCAGGACATGGGAATGTGGTACCAGTGAAATGAATTCCCTTCTGTGCATAGTAGGGCAGGGTCTCAACTTGCTTAATAAAGCTCATAGAAAGAGAGTGGTTTTATAGAGACTGATATGGTTTTATAGGTCATTTTTTATTAAAATGCACTTCTGACAAGGTATCTCTCAGGAAATTAATATCTGATGGGTTATATTATTCAGTTTTAAGATACATTAAAAGGCATATTTTAAGCAGTTAAAAAACTCCCAAAACATATAAAAATAAATATCATAAAATGTATCTACTGATACCCTCTTTGTCAATATACAGTCTATATGTATTTAAATGACAAAATATCTTGTGCTTGCCTAGGGCTTTATTTCAAAGCTTTTGATGATTTCATATTATGATATATTTGATAATCACAGATCCCTATGAGAAATAGAAAAATTCAGGCCAGAGCTACAGATTCTCATTTTAAAAAATTGCAGGTAGAGCAGCCCATGTTTGGCAGTCAACTTCATGAGATAATTCATGTGAGCGAGACCTGGGGTTTTAATTGCTCCCAAGCTCAGTATGAGCTAACAATTTGATGTGGACTTTTTAATATTAAGGCCATCTGGAGAAATGCTTCTATTATATGCTTCACATTATAAGAATAACTGAAAAAAAAAGAATAACTGAAAAATTAAAAGTGTATCCAGAAGAGGGTGGATGGATGGAGAGCCCCTGGAAACCAACAGATAAATGACTAAAACAGGGTAGCAAAGTCGCATGCTGATTAGGGCCAGTAGCTTAGGTAACTGAGTAAAGTAGGGCTGGTGCCAGACAACAGGGAGAGGTGGAGACTGCGGCGTGCTGTGGGTGCACACCCCTCTAAAGCTGGCAGTCTATTTGGCATTGTCGCGCAGGAATGTTGGTTCATTGTTGCCATCTTTGTGTTTTTGAAGAGGACGTGGGCATTTGGATTTTAATTAATATTTACCAATTAAAAAACACTCTATGGGCCAAGCAAGACACTAATGTGGGGTGTCTTGGGCAGCAACCAGCCAGTTTGTATTGCTTAAGGACATCCAACTAGAAAGTGAACAAGCTAGACCTAGAATCTGGGTCACCTGATGAGTGTTCTTTTCCTGGTTTCATGATGGAAACTCTGACCTTCATCACTCAACTCTGGTCAAGTTGACAATGAAATGAGGCTGCCCACCTGTTTGGAAGTCCACAGATAAGAAAAAAGCATGAAGTAAAATTGTTCTGGTGGGGTCCAGAACCCTAACCCTAGCCCTTTTTTCCTACACGGTTATTGGTTACTGTATAAGCCAAAAAAAAAAAAAAAAAATTCCAAAGGAAGGATGTTACATATTGAAAACTTATTTTATGGATTCGCTTTGACCATGGTCTGGATTACAAAATAGCTTTCTTATATAATTAAAAACAACTGAATATAAGAGAGGGACAGTGAAGTGAAAGTCACTCAGTCTTGTCACTATACAGTCCATGGAATTCTCCAGGCCAGAATACTGGAGTGGGTAGCCTCCAGGGGATCTTCCCAACCTAGTGACTGAACTCAGGTCTCCCACATTTCAGGCGGATTCTTAACCAGCTGAGCCTCAAGGGAAGCAAGGGGTAAGGATTAGAAAAAATTTTCCTAATAATTTCCTGAAATGTCATCTCTTACAGTTTGGGATTTTATTCAGGACTCAATATTAACACATGTGAAAAGCACACCAATTTAATGAATGTGTCTACTGAATGAGTGCTTGTAATGTACTGGCTCTTGTCAGTCATCCTGAAAAAAATACCCAGAATGCGCCATGGGGCTGTTGTATCTAGAATACCTACCCCCCAAAATCACAAGCCTCGATTGACTCTGGAAATTACAGGACAGCTGGACTGAGCTGGGTTCACACATGGAATTCTGGACCATCTGGTCCCGCAAGACGGGAGAGTGCACATTTTCTCCTCTTGTCTCCCTCCCGCCCCCGCCACAGTGCTGCTGACAACCTATCAGAATTTGCCTTTTGATGGTGCAAGAGGAGTCCAAACTTGTCTTTCCCAATTCAGACATTTCTGAAGATAATCAAACAGTAGATCAAGGCATTATTGTGTAACTGGGTTAATATAGCATTATTCTGTACTGATAGTTACAGGAAAAGTAGCAAACAGATTTTGGGTGTGATTTGGGAAATATGTGTGAGAAGCAGAACCCAGTTGTGAGGTCAGTATTGCTAACCAAGGATCAGGTTCTCTAATGGTCAGAGGAAAGAATTCATCCTGATGCAGGTAAGACTTATTCCCTATAACACAGCCATGTTATAGGGACTGCTGGAAAAAAAAAAATGTGTGCCCTCCAAGATGGAAAATGCAAAACCATCCTAAGGAAATATAGCCTCTTTTACAGCAGCAACTTCATCTGCCTCTCAGAGCAAAGTGACCTACACTGTCAAATATTTAGAATCCATCTGCAAGTGCTCAGGATTCACAGATCTTTGTTTAGATACACATGGTAGCAATCTGGGACATACTTTACCAAAATGATGTGTTTTCAGGAACAAAATAGAGACTGAGGAATGTAAACTGAGAGAACATTTTCTTGATAACTTTATAATAGCTGTAACTTATTGTTTCAGAAGCTGGGAAATTTATCAGAGATATACAGAACATAAAAGAGTCTGACAAGAAGAAAAAAATAGGCAAACAAACTCACAGTGACCAATCAGGCAAAAGAAAACCTAGTGTTTCTTCCAAGTGGTCCTTGTGGAGGTGGGACATGTTCTAGAATAAGACAAGGCGTAACTGGAAGGAATAAAATGGCAGATCTGCCCAGCTGCAGACATGTCTGAGAGGACACCAGTGTCGCCAACAGTGCTACCTAGATGAGCTAGACCTTGTGGTAGGTACACTGGCTCACTTAGCTGAGAGGTTAAGTCTCTCACCATTTTCCTTTGTAGCTCAGAAAACTGATGTCCAGAGAGGTAAGGTAACCTCCCTAAGGAGGTTATGCACCTAAGAAAATGGCAGAGACTTAAATGTGTCTGTCTCCTGAGCCTAAGTCTTAACCATTCTGTTGAGGTCTCTCTAGCAAAGGTAAAGAAATGTGATGAAAGAGCAAAATAAACAGATGGAGATTTTGTTATGACTGAGCGACGATGGGAGAAGAGGAGGAAAAGGAAGGCTGGTACTGTATGTGAATAGGGAGAAGAGCTGTTAGTACAATAAACAGAGTAAGCTGATATCTAGAGAAATGGCGAGTAGCAGAGAAGTTCCTTATTTAAAATTTAGGAAAGGTATGCAGAAGGAAAGTTCAACTTGAGAGCTATACGACAGAAAGAGAACCAAAAGACTTGTGAGAGAGGTTTCATCTCAGTAAATTAGGATGATGACCAAACTGAAAGAGGAAAAGTGTTTCTACACTGGATGCACTGGCTGCTAATTTTTTTTTTTTTCAAGAATTGGTAGAAATTGCCAATTCAAGGGTGAATAATGTGATTGCACTGCCTGAGTGTAGGTTATTATGAGGTGGTGGGGATTGTGGCTTACTGAACTGTATATATTGGCTCAGGTTTTTCTGTACCATCTTATGGGAACACCTTAATGAACTTTCAGGCCAACCCAATGCCTTCTTTAAAAAAAACTGTTTAAAAGCTGCAATTGATGAGGAAATGCTGGATTGTGCTACCAGCTGAACTGATTTTTTTAAGAAGTCAGAAATGTGTATATTTACATGAAACTTCCAAATTGCTCCATGTTGGCCACTAAATCACATCAGAAATACCCATGTTGGTTGATCAAAACATTTGTGGGTGAAATCTGGGCCATCACTTGCATGCATCAGTCTCCCTATTTGGAATTTGATCTCCCCAGCCCCCTCATTTTGTCCACCTGACAAACTTCTTATCCCGGCTCAGTTGTCGGCTGCTCCAAGAAACTGACTCTGAGTCCTTCTCCCCAAACGTGTCCATCACTCTCTCCCCTCTGCTACCCCAGTCCTTTGCACATGTGTTTATTGTATTTGTTCAGCTGGTGCGCTTTAGCTTGCCTGTCTCTTTGTCTTGTGGGCTGTGGGTCTCCAAGGGCAGGGCTGTCTCCCTCTGATCTCTGTACCCCAGATACCAGAGGTGAAGTGACTGATTTCCCATGACTGCGGGACAAAGAGGAAATGGCTGGCACATGCGAAAAGGAGGGTAATGGTGGTCCTCACAGTCAGAGGGAGGGTATTACAGACTCCGTGAGCATTGATGGCAGGGTTTTTGCTGCAGTTTTGCTGCTTTAAACCCCACTGGGGCAAGTCAAAAACCCAAGAGACGGGTGCTAAGACAAAGAGTGAGAATAGCAATAAAAAAGGCACAGGGTGAAGATGACAGGAGAGGCCAAAGGCTGAAAAAAGGAAATGGTCCAGTGTTTTATTCAGAAATACCTTAGGAAGACTGGGCTTAGAAAACCAGGTTTAGATTGAATCCGGAAAGAGAATGCACAAAGAAGCATTCTCTTAGAGCTAAAGTGGCACAGATTAGGTATTAATTATTGCCAAATAAGTCCAGTAACAGTTCAGACATACACAAATGACAAAAGCGTGGGAAGAGCAGGCTGAAGGTTAAAAAAAATAATGAAGAGGAAGGATAAAGCAAGTAAAGGGATAAAAATGACTAATATAAATCGATTGAAAACATTTACATAAATGTAGTTGACTACTTTTAGAGTGTAAATAATAGGAAATATGTATGACATGAAAATGTCTCATAAATAAAATGTCCTTTCAGATCAAAAAGAGATGATAGATGAAAAACATTTTGGAAGTTGAGAAGTACTGAACAAAAGCATATAAAAAATCTGAACTTGCAAAGCATTGAAATTATGGAGAGAAGAGACACATTAAAATAGGGGTCTTCAGGGACTTCCCTGGTGGTCCAGTGGTTAAGACTTCACCCTCCTGTGTAGGGGATGCAGGTTCGATCCCTGGTTGGGGAGCTGATACCCAGCATGTCTCACGGCCAAAAAACCAAAACATTAAACAGAAATGATATTGTAACAAATTCAATATAGACTTTAAAAATGGTCCACATCAAAAAAAGTCTTTAAAAAAGATACGGGGCTTCAGTCTATAAACAAAGAAGCCCCAAACCTAAGGGTTTCTTTCCAGATTAGAGGGGCTAAGTGGAAGAGCATGGTGGTTAAACACAGCTTCATATCCTGGCTCTGCCACTTCCTGGGGTGGGGGGTGACCTTAGCTTCTCTGAGCCTCAGTTTCCTCTAGGAGAGTGGAGGTAATAATATGTACACCTTGGGGGGTTGCTGTGAGGATTAATTAAGACGAGGCGTGTAAAGCGCTTGGCATGAAGCCCAGTCCACTGCAAACACTCCACAAATGTTAGCTGTTATTATAAACGACTTGACAGGAAAGTCAGGGAGCAGAGAAACCTAAAGCATCTCTATAATTACATGAATTGTGATGAAACAAGTTAAACTCTTGCTTGGTTTTCTTCTAAATTGGATTTTGTAAGCTAAACATGATTTTCGCTGTATCTGAGAGCAGTTGCTAGGAGAAACTGGCAAAAGGCAATGAAGTGGTGAACTCAGCCATTGTGCCTAAAATAAGTATGAAATGAGATGGGAGGCTTTGGAACGACTTCTTCTCAAAGGGAGAAAACAGCTTCCCAAATGAGAAGTCAGTCTAGGACGTTGACAGGCTGGTGGTGGGAGAGACTCCAGAAGCAAGAGACAGAGAAAACAATTCTGCAAAAAGCTTGCGCTGAGCCTTTGGAGCCTCCTTGCTGTGAAAGATATCTAGCTGGGAATCACATACAATCATTTGCGGAACTGTATGTTTAAGTACTTTAGGGAGTGAATGGAAGCTGGATGTTTGAGGAAAAGGAAGAAGAACCTGTAGAAACGTGCCCATTTCTGAAAAAACATTTTGGCTGTATCACATGGCATATGAAATCTTAGTTCCCCAAGGAGAAATTGAACCTGTGTCCTCTGTGTAGAAGTGTGGAGTCTTAACTGTTGGACCACCAGGGAGGTCTGACTTGTGCCCATTTTATAGGTGGGAAAAGAAATGGTTTGAGGAGATGGTTTACAAAAGGTCAGGTGCATGGGGGTGGGGAGGTTGGGAAGATCCCCTCGTGGATCTTTAGCCCACCAGGCTCCTCTGTCCATGGAATTTTCCGGGCAAGAATACTGGAGTGGGCTGCCATTTCCTCCTCCAGGGGATGTTCCCAACCCAGGGACCAAACCTGCATGGATCTTCTACATAGGCAGGCGCCACCTGGGAAGCTCCCTAGAAGCATTCGGTTTCTCAAATATTTGTGAGATGTTCTCATGTATTACATCCATAGAAACAGAATTTTATTTAATTCATTTCTATTCAAATGCATCACTTAATTTTGTTGCCTATAAGAAAGGTTTAATAAGAGAAATGCATGCATTTTTAGTCACAAAAAATTGGTAATTAATGTGACTCTTGACCTATTTAAAGGCAGGTGACCCCAAAATCTGCCCCAGGGCATGCATTTGCAGAGTTAGTTAAATAAAGTGAAAGAGAAATTTCTGAGACCTTTGGCCTGGCTTGATGGATTTGTGACTAAGTCAATGAGGAGGTTGTGGAAATATGATTTATAAACCTTTTGCCTCTGGTACCTCATTCTCTCATGTACATGTTAGTGTCTGCTTTTGTGCACATCTTGGCAGTAAATGGGAGACAGATTTGGTCTAAACTGTTTTCCCAACAAAATCACTCTTTAGCTCTTAAGAATGAAGAAAGGACCATGGAAAGGATCATGGAAACTGTTTCAGCTGTGAGCAAGTAGCTATTATCTGTGATTAGCCCCTTGGATTCTTCGACTAGTTACATTTTGGTCCACGTTACTCTTTTAAGATGCTCTTGATGACATAACCCAGCTCCTCTAAGTGGCTACTCATTATAGGGTGAGAAGGACTAAACAAAGATAACCCTGCCAGATGCAGATCTAAGTTTCTAGCAGGAAGATCACAAAATGCCTTTTATGGAGTCATTTAAATGAGCTACATGGATAATAAGCAGTGAGATTTACAAATACCTAATGACTCCCTCTATTCATACTCAATATGGCAAATGGATATTCTAGAGGTTGCTAAATCAAATGATAAGGGCTTCAGCTGTTTAAATTCATCAAGTTTCTTTCTTAATGAAAACCAGACAGTGCTGGCTGACAAGAATGCTAACCAAATGGTCCCTTCCAGCCTGACTTGAACAGAGGGAAGTGTATAAAGCAGAGAGATGATTTTGAACACATTGCATTTTAAAGCAAAAGCCTATGTAGCTCTTCCATTCTAAAGCATGCAGCAAACTCCTCTCTCAGAAACCATTGAAAATGAAATTCAAAATCAGTACCGCTTTTGCAAGCTTCACACCATGCTCGTAGGTGAGAGGTTTCTCCTTCATATACAGCAAACGGGCCAAAGTTTTGGGGTCATCTCGGAGATCAATCTGGCAAAAAACACACATGCGATACATTTATTCATTTTTTCAGGTCTCACCAGATATTTCAAACTGTGACATAATAGACATGTTTTCCCACTTGACACCCATGAAATTGCTGAATTTTCTTTAAGGAAGCACATACACATGGCCATATTATGTCTAGAAATTAAAGTGAGTTTTTGTATATGTATACCCCCGGCTTTCCTTATAATTTTCCCTTCAAAACTATTACCCTGGGAGACTGCTCTATCACCACACATCGACTCAACTCAGTTCTTCGGCCAACGCCACTCATCCTTCAAGACCCCCGGACCCGCTGGGGCTGGACCCCGGCATGAGTAACAGTGAGGAAACCTAGACTCATCCACCAGAAAACCACACAAGCCTTTCCATCCAGGAAACTTCGACAAACCACGCATCCAACCCCTCCTATAGAGAGGAATCCCCACAATAAAGGGACAACACAGCAAGATAAACAAGATGAAAAGGCAGAGAAATACCCAGCAAGTAAAGGAACAGGATAAATACCCCCTAGACCAAACAAAAGACGAAGAGATAGGAAGTCTACCTGACAAAGAATTCCGAATAATGATAGTGAAAATGATCCAAAACCTGGAAAATAAGTTGGAGTTGCAGCTCAATAACCTGCAGGCAAGGATTGAGAAGATGCAGGTAAGCTTTAACAAGGACTTAGAAGAAATGAAAAAGAGACAAAATACAATGAATAATGCAATAAATGAGATCAAAAACACCCTGGAGGGAACCAACAGTAGAATAACAGAGATGGAAGACAGAATAAGTGAGGTAGAAGACAGAATGGCAGAAATAAATGAAACAGAAAGGAAAAATGAAAAAAGAATTAAAAGAAATGAAGACAATCTTAGAGACCTCTGGGACAATATTAAACGCACCAATATTCTAATCATAGGAGTCCCAGAAGAAGAAGACAAAAAGAAAGACCATCAGAAAATTCTTGAAGAGATAATTGTAGAAAACTTCCCTAAATTGGGGAAGCAAATAGCCACTCAGGTCCAAGAAACACAGAGAATCCCAAATAGAATGAACCCCAAGCGGGACACCCCAAGACACATATTAATCAAATTAACAAATATCAAATACAAAGACCAAATATTAAAAGCAGCAAGGGAGAAACAAAAGATAACTCACAAGGGGAATCCCATAAGGATAACAGCTGATCTCTCAACAGAAACGCTTCAGGCCAGAAGGGAATGGCAAAACATACTTAAAGTCATGGAAGAAAACAATCTACAACCCCGACTACTGTACCCAGCAAGGGTCTCATTCAAATTTGAAGGAGAATTCAAAATTTTCTCAGACAAGCAGAAACTGAGAGAATTCAGCAACACCAAACCAGCCCTCCAACGAATGCTAAAGGAACTTGCCTAGATAGGAAACACCAATGGGATAGATAATCTGGAACCCAAAACAATAAAATAAATGGCAGAGAGATCATACTTATCAATAATTACCTTAAATGTAAACGGGCTGAATGCCCCAACCAAAAGACAAAGATTGGCCGATTGGATACAGAAACAAGACCCCTATATATGTTGTCTACAAGAGACCCACCTCAAACCTAGGGACACATATAGACTGAAAGTTAAAGGCTGGAAAAAGATATTCCATGCAAATAAAGACCAAAAGAAAGCAGGAGTGGCAATACTCATATCTGATAAAGTAGACTTTAAAATAAAGGCAGTGAAAAGAGATAAAGATGGACATTACATAATGATCAAAGGATCAATCGAGGAAGAAGAAATAACAATTATAAATATTTATGCACCTAACATAGGAGCTCCACAATATGTAAGGCAAATGCTAACAAGTATGAAAGGGGAAATCAACAACAACACAATAATAGTGGGAGACTTTAATACACCACTCACACCAATGGATAGATCAACTAGACAGAAAAGTAACAAGGAAATTCAAACTTTAAATGAAACAATAGACCAACTAGACCTAATTGATATCTATAGGTCATTCCACCCCAAAACAAGGAATTTCACCTTTTTCTCAAGTGCACACGGGACCTTCTCCAGCATAGATCACATCCTGGGCCATAAATCTAACCTTGATAAATTCAAAAATATTGAAATCATCCCAAGCATCTTTTCTGACCACAATGCAGTGAGATTAGATATCAACTACAGGAGAAAACCTTTCAAAATTTCCAACATATGGAGGCTCAACAACACACTGCTGAATAACCAACAAATCACAGAAGAAATCAAAAATGAAATTCAGTTATGCATGGAAACGAATGAAAATGAAAACACAACAGCTCAAAACCTATGGGACACTGTGAAAGCAATGCTAAGGGGAAAGTTCATAGCAATACAAGCTCACCTCAGGAAACAAGAAAAAAATCAAATAAATGACCTTACTTTACACCTAAAGCAACTAGAAAGGGAAGAGATGCAGAAGCCCAGGTCTAGTAGAAGGAAAGAAATCTTAAAGATCAGGGCAGAAATAAATGCAAAGGAATCAAAAGTGACCATAGCAAAAATCAACCAAGCCAAAAGCTGGTTCTTTGAGAAGATAAATAAAATTGACAAACCGTTAGCCAGACTCATCAAGAAACAAAGGGAGAAGAACCAAATCAACAGAATTAGAAATGAAAACGGAGAGATCACAACAGAAAACACAGAAATACAAAGGATCATAAGAGACTATTATCAGCAACTATATGCAAATAAACTGGACAATTTGGATGAAATGGACAAATTCCTAGAAAAGTATAACTTTCCAAGACTAAACCAGGAAGAGATAGATACTATTAATAGACCCATCACAAGCACGGAAATTGAAACCGTAATCAGAAATCTTCCAAAAAACAAAAGCCCAGGACCAGATGGCTTCACAGCTGAATTCTACCAAAAATTTAGAGAAGAGCTAACACCTATTCTACTCAAACTCTTCCAGAAAATTGCAGACGAAGGTAAACTTCCAAACTCATTCTATGAGGCCTCCATCACCCTAATTCCAAAACCCGGCAAAGATGCCACAAAAAAAGAAAACTACAGGCCAATATCACTGATGAACTTAGATGCAAAAATCCTCAACAAAATTCTAGCAAATAGAATCCAACAACACATCAAAAAGATCATACATCATGATCAAGTAGGCTTTATCCCAGGGATGCAAGGATTCTTCAATATTCGTAAATCGATCAATGTAATACACCACATTAACAAATTGAAAAATAAAAATCACATGATTATCTCAAAAAAAAAAAAAAACTATTACCCTGGGAAAGTGAAAGTGAAAGTTGTTCACTGTCCAACTCTTTTGTGACTCCATGGAGCATCAGTCCATGGAATTCTCTAGGCCAGATTACTGGCGTGGGTAGCCTTTTTTCTCCAGTGTATCTTCCCAACCCAGAGATGGAACCCAGGTCTCCCAAATTGCAGGTGGATTCTTTACCAGCTGAGCCACAAGGGTAGCCTAAGAATACTGGAGTGGGTAGCCTATCCCTTCTCCAGTGGATCTTCCCAACCCAGGAACCAAAGTGGGAGCTGAAGACTTATTCAAATGATTCGGCAGCTGTTTAAAATGCATTTGAAATTTCCTGTTTATTTCTAGACCCTACTTATAGGATATACAAAATAATCAGTCTTATTACTTTGCAGTGATGCCTCATTTGATCTCTAGTTATATTACCAGTTCTCTAATAGTTTATTTCCTAGCTCTTAGTATAGGTATATTATATACATAGGCTTTTCCAAACCAAATCTTCATACTCAAAAGTGATGAAGATTTGTCATTTGTGAGGATATTCTAAAGAATGTGCTGTAGGCTCTGAAGGCAAGTTCTAAGGAGGAATTTACAAGGGGCTTGCTCAAGGAATAAACATTAATGTTTTCAAACATAGAACTACTTCAAAAATAGCATCCATGTGTGGATAAAGGTTGAAAATTTAAATATTTAAGTTGCTTTAATCTTTCACTCTGTGTGTGAACCCATGCACACATGCATGTGTGTCAATATGGGCACATCAAATCTTGTGTTTTAAAGAAAAAATAACATCAGGGTTGCCTTTGAAAGCCCATTTCTCAGCTTTACTACTTTGTGAGTGGGTTTTATTTTTTTGCCTTAATTTTTCAACTTAGTGCCCATGAGTTATAAAAAGGATTTGGATCATACAAAGATGTTGGCATGTCCCATCATATATTTTCTTACCAAATCGTCAAACATTATCATCTAGAGTTAAGGCAAATGATTTTATTTAAATAAATAATTATCTTTCAGAGCAGAAGTGTTAATTGTATTTATGGATCTGTTAGTTCTCTGTCCACATATTCTCTTGGAAATATTTTCCTTTCTCTTACTCACTTAAAAATTTCTCGTGGTCAAGCAGAATGTAAAATGAGAAATAGAAAGCAGCTGCATATGAAACAAACAACAATAAAGCTCTTCAGTATCATTACATTTCTATGATTTTGGGATAGTAATTTGGGTTTTAACATAGAAAGAACAATCTATTTAAAACTATAAAAAGCTAGAACAATCTCTAATGTGTTTGGGAACTGGCTTACTGTTGGAAATTCAAACTATGGAACTTCATTAGCTTTCAAAACACTTAAAGTCTTTTACAATTGCAGCTTTGTCTGATATATATCTGTTTTAATAATATTTCTAAGATCTGAAAGGCTGGGGGCCTTCAAGGGAATAGGGAACAGTGAATTTCTGTCTTCCTTTTCAAGGACTGTTATTGAGGAGTTTCTGTCATAATGAGCCTATTCTGATTGCTGCGGTCATTTTGACATTCACACCTATTTTGTGACTTTCAAACAATTGTGGATTTTAGATATTAAAAAAAATTAGGTAATGAGTGTAATTGACATCTACACCTCATTCCTTTGACTCAGAACTGGAGAAGAGTGTCTGTTTAAAAAATGACTTTGTTTTTTAAAGACAAAAAGTGGAGAGAAGAATTTTTAAAGGCCCCACGTAAACTTCCTGTTACATATACAATAGCTCTCTTGTCTTTTCAACCGTGGGCTAAATAACCACGTGGTTCATGATAAAGGCTGTTCATCGGACTGTTGTTCCTGAGACCCCTCTATTCAACAGTGTTTGGTAGAATAGGGCGTTCAGGAGATGTCTACAGGGTCTTTCCATTTTGGTAAACCCTCTACTGCCACCCTACCCGGCCATGCCGCCTCCTAACCTGGGTCCCTATGAGGACGTAAGGCACGTGAGGCATGCAGTCCTTCAGCTCCGGGACCCACTCCTCCTGGACGTTGTGATAAGAGGCAGGGTTTACGACAGAGAAGCAGATCAAAAACACATCAGTGTTGGGGTAGGAGAGTGGCCTCAGCTGGTTGTAATCCTCCTGTGGGAAAAGCAAAGGGTCAGTGTGTTTGCATTGATGCAACAGGGTGAGCCTGTGTGGTTCCAGGAGTGATGCGGCCTTTAGATTCCACCGCAGCGCCCTCTGACACCGTTCCTTCCCCGACCCCGGAATCTGGTGATTCCCTGTATTACCAGAAGTAAAGGAGCCATCGGTCAGGAAAACACTTCGTTGTGTACAGAGCAATTATGAATTGCCCTCTTTTAAGGTGAACTAAAAAAAAAAAAAAACCAACCCCCTTAAAAACATTTTAAAATAGCTTTAGTGGGATAATTTACATATTATAAAGTTCATCCTTTTACTGTCTATAACTCAAGAATTATTGCAATTCTTGTGTCTATGGGAATTGTGTTGTATTGAATATGGATTTAAATTAGTGGGCCATTGGCCAAGGCCCAGAAATTCTCTCCTTATGTAATTTAAAAAAAAATCTATTGAAATTCAATTTGGAATAAGCTAACTCAAATGCAAAGCAATGAGTTGTTGCCAAAGCATACACCACAATATTTGAAGAAATATATTGTGTGAGGTGTTAGAGCTAAGAATTTGGGATTTGTTTCTAAATCTACCTAAAAGCCATATTGTGACCTAATAAATAAGATACCAAATTAATGATTTTTCTCCAAAGATTTTTCACACCAGAATATGCTTTGGTTGAAGAGCTTGTGGTTGCATAAGAGGTTTATGTATATGCTATTTTAGTGGGAGATGATACAGACAAATAAAAATGTTGGATCATCTCAACTTTGGGAAAAATCAGCAAGTACCTTCTATTGTATGTAAAATATTTTAGGAGGTCCAAGGTAAAATCTGCTATTTCATAGAACTTGGTAACAAGTGCACAGTACCTTTATGTGTGTGTATATATTGTATATGTATATCCTATATACACATATTAATACATGTTCTTACATACCACAATATGACACAAATGTTCATACACACTACAGCATACTTCATATACATATACATACTACATATAAGCACACATTATACATACATAGTTGCAACCAAATCTGAATATGTTCACACTTACACATAAGTACATAGAAATGGACAATGTATCAATTCATTTATTAGGGTCTGTCCTTACCACTCTTTCTAACATTAAAAAAATTATAAAACATATATGCTCATTGTAAATATTCAAACATTATGTAAGGACATAGAAGTAGAAGGTTGCTTCTACCTAGCACTTTATCTTAATAGTTTTTCCTCTCTTCCCAGATGAAGCCATTATGTAACAGCATCCTTCCAAACTTTTAACATTTATTTACAAATGTAACATATACATGTTTATTTAAAAATTAATTGATTATATAGCTTAAATTGTTGTGTGATTCTTGCTTTTTTTTCTTTTTAATTTTTTGTTTATCTATTTGGCTGCCTCAGGTCTTAGGGAGGCCTGCAGGGTTTTTACTGCACCATGTGAGGTCTTTTATTGCAGTGTGTGGACTCTCTAGCTGTGGCCCAGTCACTTGCTTCACAGCATGTGGGATCTTAGTTCCCCAACCAGGGATTGAACCCACGTCCCCTGCATCGCAGGACAGATTCTTAACCACTGGAATACCAGGGAAGTCCTGATGCTTGCTATTTTAAACTTAATATGTGTGGATATTTAAAAATATCGACCTCACTATCTTTCTGTAGACTCTAATCACATCTTTATTAAAAGGGGGTGCACGTGGCCATGTACACGTGTGCCTCGAAGGAAACCCCTTGGAATGTCAGGTATGGCCATCTCTGGTTGGTCACATGCCTTTATCTGTCATTTAGTGTCCAACACACAGGGGCTCAGTACACTATTACTACTTCTAATTCTATCACAGCCTAAGCAACATGCAATGCAGGCTGGCAAGGATGCTGAATAATCCTAAAATCCTAAAAAAGTGAACTAGGAGCACACAAAGAGTCAGTTATTGTGGCTCATTTACCACATTTCTGTTAAAGCGATTAATTGAGAGTTGAATATGTCGCTTAAAAACTGATTGGGCCAGGCCTACGACTGCGTCTCAGTCAAGCTGCACCCATGTTTGTGTGTGCATGTCTGCGTGCTGAGGGTGGTAGTGGTGGCAGGGCACAACATCTTTTATCAGCACCTCCTCCTCTGTACACAACTAGCCCTAAAAGCCACACCTCTCCCACAGTCTCTCTGCCCTCTCTCTTCTCTCTCACAGAAGCTGAGAAGTCCACAAGCTAAGAACTCTCCTTCCCAGCCCATAACCTACAGCTGTTTGTGACACGGCCTGCTCCCTGTCACTTCATCCTCTCATCTGCTTTGTCATAAGTGGAGTAGGGGCTGTGTTGTTTTTTTCTCGTACCCCACTTACACTCCGTCCATAGCAAATATTCCATAAGTGCTGTTGACTGACTGGATGACACAGGGTCTGCTGTGACCTGCAAATGAATACATAGCTTTTCTATGGATCATTTATTGTAGTTTTCATAAGAATCACCTGGGAAGCTTAAAAAACCTTCCGATGCCCTGCTAGCCAACTGCCTGCCTCTTCCTTCCCTGCCTCTTCCTTCCTTCCTTCCTTCGCTCCCTGGGATCAGTGAAATCAGAATCTCTTGAGAGTGGGTTTGGGTATCTGGTATTCTGATTTCACTGGCCTGAGGTTGGCATGGAGTTGAGAACAACTGAGTTACATCACCTTGACTGCCAACAGAAGATATGTCAAGGGCTTACTACTAAGGGCCAGGCACTGTTTCAAGCTCTTTCATACATGATCTAGTTGAATCCTCTCACTAGCCCTGAAAAGATGGTACATAAACATCCAAATTTTATAGAAGAGGAAATTAAGGATTAAAGAAATTTAGCACTGGACCAAAATTACAGAGCTTAAACACGAGGATAGTATATTTAGCTTGAATCCAGCTCTAGCTCTTAACTGTGAACATGTAATTTGTTTCAGCCCAGAATTTTAAGTGACAGATTAAGCATTTTCTTAAAAATTCAGTTCTCTAGGAATCTTAATAAGGACTGATGCTTTACCCAAGGATCTAGGTAAAGAAATGTTAAACCACGGTGTGGGTATAGGCCTATCTCTAGGCCTGCAGCTACCAAGAAGTACCACCAGATGGCAGCAGACACTGTACATTTAAAACCTCAAAGCCTGAAAAACAACACGATTGGGAGAAATGTCACAACTAGATTAGCAAGTAACTGGTAGTCTGAGGGGATCATGTTTACTTGATTCTTTACCCAGAAATTCTCAAAGGAATTCTACTTACATTATGGGAAAGTTAGGAAGACCCTGGGTTGCTGGATTAACTGTAGGTGGAAAGGTGACAGGAGTTTGGTTTTTGATAATTTTCCTCCTAGTAGGTCCAGCTGGGTGACTTCTGACTGTGTCCTTCATTGGGCTTTATCCTGCTCTCTATTCTGGATCTCTCTTCTGTGGAAACTTTAGTGCTGCTGTATTGTACTGTGCTGTGTGCTTAGTCATGTAGTGGTGCCCCCACTCTTTGCGACCCCATGTACTATAGCCCACCAGGCTCCTCTGTCCATGGGGATTCTCCAGGCAAGAATACTGGAGTGAGCTGTCATGTCCTCCTCCAGGGGATCTTCCCGACCCAGGCCTTGAACCCAGGTGTTCTGTAGTGCAGGCAAATTCTTTACCACTTGAGCCACCAGGGAAGCTCAGCCCTGCTGTATAATTCCAGTTAGAAAAAATTGATTAATTTCCTACTGAATGCCTAGCATATAGCATTAAGGATGCTATAAGAACTACATAGAGTAAGAATTGGAAATCTGGTGGGAAAAAAATGAAAATATAGGAAACAATTCAATTTACATGAAAGTGAGAGGTGAATTGTCTCTTGTGTTAGCATCTCAGTTGTGTCCAACTCTTTGTGACCCAGTGGACTGTGGCCCACCAGGCTCCCCTGTCCATGGGATTCTCCAGGCAAGAATGCTGGAGTGGGCAGCTATTCCCTTACTCCAGAAGATCTTCCCAGCCCAGGGATCGAACCCAGGTCTCCTGCATTGCTGGCAAATTCTTAACCACTTAGCCACCAGGGAAGTCTCGCTTTTAGTTAACTCTCTGATAATAGAATAGGTTTTGACTGAATTGGGAAAATACAATTCCAAGGCTGGAAGAGGTCTTAGAGATCATTAGTGCAGTGGCTCCCAAAGGAGCATGGGCATCACCTGGGAGCTTGTGAGGGATGCAGACATCACCTGGGAGCTTATGAGGGATGCACATTTCCAGGTGCTGCCCAGCCTTCTGAAACTGAGGCTCTGGGAGAGGGCTGCCCACTCTGTGACCTAACAGGTCCTCCAGGTGAGTTCATTGTAGACACTAAATGCTTGAATCAGGGCCACAGAGCAAGCATACCATTAAAGAAGGCTAACACCTGGGCTGGCCTGACTCATTTCAGCTCCTCTTCCCCACAGACTGCAGCTATGAAACACTGCAGGGGCTTCAGGCTTAATATAAGTAAGTGTTCCCTCAGACTGAGGGCTGGGGACTGGGAGGTTGGGGGACTTGAATTTGTACCAGCTGATAACTTGATTCCTTTTTTTTTTTTTGCAACAGAACACGTTTCGAGTGGGAATCCTTGGTGCTGCTGCTGCTGCTAAATCTCTTCAGTCATGTCCGACTCTGTGCGACCCCATAGATGGCAGCCCACCAGGCTCTGCCATCCCTGGGATTTTCCAGGCAAGAGTGCTGGAGTGGGGTGCCATTGCCTTCTCCAATCCTTGGTGGCTCAGAGTAAAGAATCTGCCTACTGGTACAGGAGGTGCAAGTTTGATCCCTGAGTTGGGAAGATTCCCTGAAGAAGAGAATGGTAGCCCACTCCAGTATTCTTGCCTGGAGAATCCCATGGGCATAGGAACCTGGTGGGCTACAGTCTATGGGGTCACAGAGTCAGACACGACTGAGTGACTAAACCACCATGACCACGTTTTGAATCTTGGTTGGATGCACACATGTTGAGATGATGTAAAGGGTCAGTGGTCTATCTGGTATTTGAGTCCCCTTCCAGTGTTGTAACTGAGAATGGAAGACTGCAACAGTGACTTGAATGGGGCTTCAAGGGCTAAAGTAGACAAAGAGGCTGGGGTGGGGGTGGAATGTCGTAAAGCTAGGCTTTTGAGCGCTTTTCACCCAACTTCACTCTGAGGGCAGGGTAGTGTTTGGTTTGAAGGCAAATCTCGTGTTCTGGGGCTAACTATGGGTGATTATCAAACAAGACAAGCTCAGGGACAGCCTCAGCCTCAGACAGGCTAAACACTTGTGTTTGAAATACATCTGGATCAGCCACACCGTGATGGCACAGGTGGTGAGTAAGTGAAACCGTTAGACCAGCTCTCCTCAGAGTTTACGTGTGTTTAAATTACCTGGGGATCTTGTCAGGATGCAGATTCTTACTCAGCAGCAGGTCTGGGATGAAATCTGAAAAGGTGCATTTCGAGTGGGTTTCCAGGTGGTGCTGGTCCTGGGACTATACTTTGAGTGGGGAGGAGAGGAGAGTAGCACTGAGCAGCCCTTCACCCCTCCTCACCCTATACCCACGTCGAATTGGAAATAGAAATTTGTTTCCATGTCCTCTTGGTTTAATATTTACCCCAGATTTTCAGCATGGTCTCACTTTTATATTCTTCCATAAATGCACTTGGCTCTTTCAGGCTTGGTTTGGAAAATATGGGCAGTACCCAGAGGGCAGGGATGCAGTTTAGTGCTTAAGAATGTGGGCTAGACAGACCTATGCACAGGCTTCAAATGCCAGCCCTGCCTGTGGCTACTGTGGGACCTTGGGCAAGTTCTCTCTGCCTCAGTTTTCTTATCTGTAAAATAGGTTGATGATAGTGTTGCCCTCAGAGGGTTGCTCTGAGAGTAAAATGTGTTAGTGTTTGTAGACCACAGACCTGTGTCTTGAACACAGCAGGTTCTTGAGTGGTTGAGAGTTCATCCTCCCTACAGCTCCATATTTCATGAGAAGAAAAGTATGATTGTGTCCTGAGATTTTTCTTAACCAATAACTTGTCACATGGGTCAACTTCCTCACCCCCTGCCCCCCAGTTTACACACTTCTAAAACCACATTAAGAGGCACATGAGCAAGAAAGTTTGAGTTGCTCATTGAGGAAGAACATTTGTTCTGAGGCTTTAGGCAGACTTTCCATAGAGAGTTGATGTTGGATTCTGGGCTCCAGAGGGCCCTTGGGTCAGCTGATAAAAAATGGGAAGGTGCCTGTCCTTCCAAGTGGGCCCTGGGTTATTGCTGTTAATGAACCCCTGATGTGCTTGCCTTCCTACCTGGTCATTTGTCTCTCTTTCCAGCCCCTGTGGAGGTGTAGGGGGTGCAGAGTTTCAGGGAGAGGGGAGGAGAAAGGAAGGTTTCAGGATTCAGGGCATTGAAGATGTGTGGTGTGCGGCCCTGACTGAGTGAGTGGCATGGCTGATGGCTTTCCTGCTCTCCCACACTCATGGTCACGGGGGACAGCTGAGCTGCTGTGGTTTCTCTGTGACAGACACCATTCTGTACTTGCCCACAAGCAGACAGCCCTAATCCAGTGGTACTCATGTGCCGAGAACTCAGGGGTTATCTTGCTGAGAAGCCAGGCTCCTGACACCAGGAGAGTCTCATTTCTCCCTGCAGCACAGCTAACTGCCAGTTTTGCAAATGCTGCCTTTGAGATATGTCTGTCCTGGCGTTTGCCCTGAGAAGCTGTAATTGCAGCAGGGTTTTACTCACATTACTCCTGCAGGCCAGGGTCCACGAAAGGAAGAGGTGAGGTGTCTTAGTACCAGGACTGGTCCTCCTCTAGGGGTCGGGGTCGGGGTGGGGGTTGCCTGGTTCTGGGCCGTGACCTGGGAGAGACCCCTCTCCCATTTTGGCATTTCTCAGCCAGCAGATGTCCAGGCTTGCAGCAGCATCCCCCCTACCCTGCTTCCTGCTCTCCCCTAGTCTCTCATGCAGTTGTTTAGTCACTAAGTCATGTTGGACTTTTTTGTGACTCTCTGGACTGTAGCCTGCCAGGCTCCTCCATCCTTGGGATCTCCCAGGCAAGAATACTGGAGAGGGTTGCCATTCCCTTCTCCAGGGGATCTCCCTGATCCAGGAATCGAACCCACATCTCCTGCATTGCAGGTGGATTCTTTACTGCTGAGCCACCGGGGAAGCCCAGCTCTCTCATGAACATGCTTTAAAACTGGCCTGTAAATGTGTTGTGAAAAAGTCGGCTCCCAACTCTGTAGTCAAGCCAAAGACCTGAGCTCTAGAAATCCCTCTCAGAAAGCCTCTCAGCCACACACTAGTGGCGCATGTGTTGTGTAGGCTGGGTGGGCAGGACCTAAATAGATTTGGCTTACAGACCTGGGCCTTATCACCCCCCTGGTGTGAGCTGGGACGTACCATGCAGAGTGACCCTGTGAAAAAGCCCCTCACTTCATTGCCTAACTGAATGTTTGGAATTCTGTTGAACAGATGAACCAGAGTTCTGAAGACTCTTTGTCTTCCAAGAGCTCCACTCAAAGCCCAAGTATCCGTTTGTTTCAGGGGTTTGGAGAGAGAGCTAATGTTTGCTAGCAGCTGCCTCATGCTGGCAGTGTATACACGTGGCTTCATTACAAACTGTCTTGAGCAGATGCTGGGCTGGCTATGTGGTGCCGGAAGGTGGGACTAAGGTGGCACCCGAGGTGGCGAGGTGTGGCAAAGTGGAGGGAACCAGGTCAGATGATTTTGTCCAGGGCTGACTTTGAGGGTAGAGGTAAAATTTTCTTGCCACTTTATCTTTCTGAACACATGTGCTTCTTGAGGTTGTTTTTAACTCTGAGCTCTGGGCAACTCAAGACAAAGATGAGGGGGCACTGTTCCTGAGTTTGTTCGTGTACAAAAATCTAATTATTCACAGCCAGGTGGAACCCTATAGCCAGGTTTGGAGGCTTGTTTTTTTTTTTGTTACGGCTCAGGGATCAATCAATTGGTTCTGAGAGTACCTCTCTTTCTTGTTAGTAACTCTGATCAAATGAGTAATTTTGAATTAGCCATAGATCTTCCTTAGCCATGTGACCTCAGCAACATTTGTGAGAATATAATTGAGGAAGTTATCTTCCCTGAAGCTGGGAATGGAAATTTTGGGACAATGCTTCTAAATGAAATTTGTCACAAAGCCTTACTGGCAGAGTTGTGGAGCCATGGGAATCAACTTGGGTAACGGTTATTTTCCACTGCATCCTCCTAACATTAGGAACAATGTTTCAACCAACAAAGACTCCAGTTTTAATGTGCTATCAATCACCAGGGGATCTTCTTAAAATTTATTTTCAGATTCAGTAGGTGGGGGATGGGGCCTGAGATTCTGCCTTTCTAATAAGGTCCCTGGTGATGCTGCTGGTTAATTGTCCAGACTCTGAGTCCCAAGGTTCTAGAACAGTAGTTCTCAAAGTTGCCTGTCAGAAATTTAAGTGTGTGGGCACCATCCCAGAATTGCAGAGTCAGCAGCTCTGAGGCTGGGGTCCAGTGGCTGGGTTTTAACCAGCCCTATATGTGATTCTCATCTCTGCTCAAGTCTGAGAACCAGCGTTCCATGTAATGAGTTACGTGACTCCTTCAGTGGAATGCATTCCAACACCTCACAGCCCTTTACTGCTAAAAGGTCTCCCTTAGGTCTAGCCTCCAACTGTTTTTGCTTAATTAATCTGGTTCTTTAAGGCACTATTTAAATCATTTTCAAAGGTCCTAATCTTAGAATTTCAGTTCTATAATCGACTTTAAGATATATTCTGATTTCTTTTCCCCACTTTTTATATTCCCCTATGAACCTTGTCTACCTCTGGGCTTTCAAAGTAGCTGGTAGAAAGCATTAAAGTGAAAGTTGAAGAATTATCTGTAACCCATTTGTTGTTATATTCTATCAGCAATTATCACTTTCTCTTGCATCAGAGTTTTGGGTCAATTTGGAGTCTAAACATGTTTTTTCCACTGCTGTAGAGTCTCTACTCCCATACTAGTATTATTTTTAAAATTTTCTAAAAAGATGGGGCAGTGGGAAAGGATAACTAAACTGGTTTTATGCAGTTTTGTTGGATTTGAAATTAAATAGAGGTCAGGGGAAGCTGTCCAGGGGACAATTAACACACAGAAGCTAACAATTGTAGTGGATTGCTATAGAATTAGTGAGAACTGGCTGGGCACAGGGCAGGGGGCATAGGGAGATTTTTTAGAAGGCAAGAGAAACAGGTTTCAGAGTCAGGCAATAATCCTTGCTGTGTTGAACTTTTCAAACTGGATTATATTCATAAGATATGATTATGTATGAGAAAGGTGTACACTTTCTTCTTCAGGCTGTGAGTCCTGATAAATGGGGCACCCCAATGACTGTGTGATTGAACGAGAGTAGGCAACTCCAGCCCAAAGAGCAGCCTCCTTCTACTGCTGGAATGCTTTCTGGTGCAGGGGCAGTCAAGCAAGAGCTGCGCTGAAGCCTGGTACCTTAGCACAGAGGAGCCACTCACTTTTCCAATCTGTGTGTCTGTGGGCTTCTTTTCCTAGTCGTGTGTCTTGGTATTGATGTGAGAGGTCTCCTCCACTTTCTAGTTCCTGAGGGTACCTGGCTAAAGCACCCATCTACCAGTGAGGGGAAACTAGATGCTTTTAGGATCTTTGAATCTGCTGCTAGATTTTTCCAGTTCCTCACTGCCTGGTTCTGCCTGTCTGTGGAACACCCGCTTTTGATGTTCCATAGACATTTATATTATCTGCGCTACCATCATCTGATGTGAATAGCCGACTTATTGGAAAAGTCCCTGATGCTGGGAAAGATTGAAGGCAGAAAGAGAAGAGGGCATCAGAGGATGGGATTGCTAGATGGCATCACCGATGCAATGGACATGAACCTGGGCAAACTTCGGGAGATGATGAGGGACAGGAAGCCTGGCATGCTGCAGTCCATGGGGGTTGCAAAGAGTCAGGCACAACTGGGCCACTGAACAACAACAGCAAGACATTTATACAGTGGTTCTTGCCAATGCACACAGAAATCCCAAGGAGAATTTAATTTATTATGACTTTTTTTTGTTTGTTTTCAAGTTGAGCAAAAAGACGTATCTCCAGATAATTGTGAAAAAAAAATCTAGACAAATGCACAACTGCATATAACAATTACTGGGAGACTCACAGTGCAAATAAGCATGATTAAATGTTCACTCCAAAGGACTTAAGATGTATGAATTTGGACAGACTGAAAAACCCACTGATTTCGACTTATTAAATAAATGACCCAGGATGTATGGTAACAAAAGCTCTGTCAAAGAAATTGGGTTACAGCCATCAATTACTTAACCACTGCCCCTCTAGACCATGAACTTGTAACTTTAGAAATTTTTTGTAATGACATATGTGATACAAGGGAAAAAAGATCAGATGACATTTTCACCCTAGCAGAGAATGTGTTAACTGGTTTAAGAATTGAGGGCTCTATTGCTTTACATATTGGTTGGCCAAGATCTCGGACTTGAAGAAATGTTTCTCGTAGAATGAGCATATTTCAAGAATAGAGAATTTAGATTCAACTCCAGTTGTTCAGGGGTTGACCTTCACTTTGGGAAAACAACCAGGGACCTGGTTTTTTCTCCTTCTGATACTAAATCCATCTTTTTTCTATTCCCTGACCCCCTTGTAGCTTATTAGGCTTTTTAAATGAAGAGTGGGTAAAGAATTCAACATGGAAAAAACATAGTGGATGAAACTAAAATTTATGAAATTGACTCAGTAACCCTGGATCTGGAATTGGCATGGGTTAGAAGAAATTGGAACTCTTCACCAAATATGTGACTTTGGTTAGTGATAGTTATCAATCAATAGATGAAAGGGTATTTGCTTATCAATACCTTGAATCTCATAATTTAGTTTTCTGTTATTACAAATATTTTTAAGATATTAAAAATATTTTGGTTGTCATTTAGGTATATGATAAATTTGCCCCAGGTCATCAGAGGAGGTAACGTTTATACTATCAGTCCCCATAAACGTAGTCAAATGGATCATTCTCCCCCCATCCCAAACCCTTCATGAATCAAGATAAGAAAAACATACCTGTCCTGCGGTGTCATACAGTCCGAGCAAGTGTTGCTTGCCTCCCACTGTCACAGTAACTAGGGAAGAAGAGAAAAGGAGAGTCTGTAAATGGGAGCTTCAATCAGGATCCTTCACATTTCTCTACGCCAGCCCTGGGCAGCGAGGCCAAGCATATGCCTCACCCATGTATATTCTAAACTGAGTTGACAGCATGATCGCCAGATAAAAGCCAACCTTGGGCTGCAGTGAGAGCAGATGGGCTGAGTCAAGTCCAAATTTCTCAACCAAGGCAAATACTGCTGGTGCCACTATGGCACTCTGCAGGCTGTTCATTAATCCTGATTAGGCCTTGTAATATCAAGCTCCTGAAGGAAAAGGATGCTGGAGTCGTTCTTGGTTAGGTTATTTTCTTCTTTCATTTGGTTTGAGCTACCTTTCAGGATATAGACTCACGTAACCCAAAACCTTGGCTTTTATTTGTTGTCAAAATGCTGAGAAGCCCTGAAAACAAAGGATGTTAACCCACCTGCCTATTTTATAATTTATAGCAAAGCTGGGGCTTCCCAGGTGGTGCAGTGGTAAAGAATCTGCCTGCCAGTGCAGGAGATACAAGAGACACAGGTTCAATCCCGGGGTTGGGAAGATCCCCTGGAGTAGGAAATGGCAACCCACTCCAGTATTGTTGCCTGGAAAATTCCATGGACACAGGAGCCTGGTGGGCTACCATCCATGGGTGTTGCAAAGAGTTGGACATGACTAATCACAACAGGATCAGCAGGAAGGCAAAGGTAATAATGAAATGAGAAGGGCTTAACATTTATTGCAAAAAATGTTTTTATTCAATATCTCTCTGCCTTAGCTCAACTGATTCAACACAGTTTGAAACTTAGTTGCAGAAGGAAGTGTTGTATATGGGTTTCTTCTAACATAACTGAAGCATATATATAGAGTGAAAAGTAGAGAGTTTGATTTACCCAGTAGGCTTATAGCCTCACCAAGCAATTATGTCCAAAAGTAAGAGGTAATAGAGGAATACCAGCCACTCTTTACATGGCTGGAAATGAAATAAAGTCTCAACTTGAAACTAAACTGACATAGAACAGATTGAAAGCAAGAGTAATGCAATTTTCTTGGTAAATGGAAGGAACAAATTTAAATTTCCACAAAAATTTAATTCCTTTTTGGAAAAAAAAAGTAAAATATGAAGGAGAATGTGGTTTTTTCTATTTGATTAAGAAGAATGCACAAGTGCTACAAATGCAGGGGTTTATTTTCAATATCCAGTAATAATCTATAGTGGAATATAATCAGAAAAAAAGTGAATTGCTATATGGTACACCTAAAACTAACACAATACTGTAAATCAACTATATTTTAATAAAAAATGTGCAGGTCCAACATAAAAGTGATTTTTGATTCCTCCTGCCATTAAATGTTCAGGAAATGAAAAATAAATGGAATAGCAACCTTTCATAACCACATCTCTAAAATATGCTCGCCAGATTCTCTAGTCTACTGCTCAGAGTTACTGATTTGGTATTGATTTGAGTTTTATTTGTTTTCAGGTTCAGGGGCTACATGTGTTCAAAGTGCTTCTTAATGGCTTTTTCTTTGAAAAGCACTTGTTTAAAAGCACTGCCTCCCCAGACACTGGGAATAATTTTTCTAATCTTCTCAGATCAACATGTGTTCAGCTTGATAACATGGCGGCAGCCACTCAGATGAGCTTTTAAACGTGTGTTTTTAAGTGGTGAACTCAGCTCCATCCAATGCTAGTGACAACACAGAAGACAGGCATTTAAACATTTTCCTTTCATAAGCCAGGCTAGTGATGGAAATGAAGGCGAGATGGGGCAGCCCCCAGCTCTTTGTCCTGTTATGTTTTCCTCTTACTGCAGACTTGGAGCCTAGTCAGATGTTCCTAAAATCTGCCTAAATGATTTCTTTAATGGCCCATCCACCACCTAGTCATGGATCAGGAATGAAAGGAAGAAAGCCAGCCATTACAACATGGAACTTCCTGCCTCTAGTGAGCCCAGTGCACACAGGTTAGGGCAGCTGCTCAGAGACCCCCTGGGATAGCCCCCTGACCTACAGACCCAGGGCCATCTGTGGAGTGAGCGCTAGAAGTTGCCTCATCCTCCTGGCCCCACGGGGCACTGCAGATGTTCCAAAGTGATGGCTCCGACCTTCATCACTGGAGCCCTGAAGATCATGCTTGAGTTTTCTCAGGGAACAAACATTCCTTCCAGCCTGCTTTTCCTCAGACCTCACCCTCTTCTCCCTTGGCAGCTCTGATGGCAGGGAACTGTACCAGGCCTGAGGCCAGGGCCAGCCTGGGAAGGAAGCCTTTGGGCCGAGAGTCTGAGCCCAGTCTTTCCTTTCCTCTGTCCTTCCCTTCCTCTAGGGTTTATTGGGTTCCAGGACTGCGCTCAGGGGTGAGGAGTGTTTATGCTCCTGGGAGAGACATGTCCTGCTCTCACAGAGCATGGAGAGGAGGGTACAAGGCAGTGTGGTGGACACTGCAGGGGCAGTGTGGATGGGTGTGGGAGCAGGCAGAGGAGCACTACCACATGCACGCACACACACAGCTGAAGCGTGGTTCAGGAAGGCTTTCTGGAGGACATGGTCCGAGCTGAGTCCCAAGATTGCCGAGAGTTACCCATGGTGCCCTGTGAGCGGTTCAGGAGCTACCCAGCATGCACTGGAGGAGATGGGGCTGAGGAAGTGAGCAAGCAGGCTCAGGGCCTCCTAAGTCACTAATACAGGCTTTATGCTGAAGGCTTTGTTATGCTGTGAAAGTCCTGAATTCTTCTCTTCCCCAAAGGCAGTACAAGGGAAGGAATTAAAATAGCTTTCTTGGGTGTAGGCAAAATGGCAAGAGGAGGGAAGATGAGGTTTTTGAGGTGGAAGCCAGGTTGGTTCTGAGCTTGCTGTGCAGTGGCTGCCTGCTCTTTTGGAGGAATCCTGAAGGGACAGGGTGGTGCTTGTGCCCCCATCTCTGGATACCATGTTTATTCTCTCTTCTCTGCCCTTTGAGTCTTCCATTTTATCAGAAGGGAGATGAGGGGATCACAGGGTTGATGGTGGAGAACACCACAGGACAGCCAGCCAGAGACAGAGCCAAGCAAAACTCACACCTTGTGGGACAGGCAGATGGCTTTGTGAGTCCTTATCTTGGATTAGCAATGGAAGCCTTATCGCTTGTCAACCTGGCTCTGTGAGGCTCCTCACCTTGGAAGTGAATCAGATCAGCACGGAAAGAAGGTGTGCTTCCTTCAGAGGAATAGTCAGAGGAAATGCAGAGAGGATGAGACAGTAGGATCTTGTAAGTCAGATGGCTCTGCTTTCGAATCCTATCTTTCTATTCACCATCTGCGTGACTCTGGGGAACTGACCTAACATCTCTGAGCCTCTCTTTCCCTATTCATTAAAAGACAGCATCACCCATCGAAGAGAATACTTGTGAGGAGGAAGTTAAAGGAGAAGATGCCTGGCACATAGCCTGGCCCATAGTAGGTGCTGAACAGCTGTTGCTTTCTCTCCTTCAGTAATGGGGATGGGCGTGACAACCCACTCCAGTATTCTTGCCTGGGAAAGCCCATGGACAGAGGAGGCTGGTGAGTTATAGTTCATGGGTTACAAAAAGTCGGACATGACTGAATGACTAACCTCTCTTCAACAAATGCTTATTGAATCTCTTCTAAGTCCAGGGCCAGTCTGACTTTTTTCCTCCCTGTATATGTGTACTCAATGCACATGACGTGGCACGACAACTTTATATTATGTATGAACTGCCAGTCACTTTCGACCCTAAATGGTTGCTATTTAGATCAATGTCTTGTGTCTCTGATTGGACAGGAAGACCCTTGAGGAGACAGTCTCCATAACCCATGCCCTGCACGGTACAGAGCACAGCTCCTGACATTTGTAGTAGATGCTGAATCCACAGAATGGAAGTGAAGCCTCAGGGGCAACTCAGGCAGAAGGAGGCCCTTCAAAACCAGCAGAGCTGCAGCTTTGCAGCTTCAAGCTCCCTGGCAAGACTTTAACTGCTGCGAATTGCCTGCAGCTAGTAAACCTGCCTGGCAGACAGTGGTCAGGCTAAAATCCCAGATCACCTTCTATTCTTGGAGCTTTCAGAATTGCTTTTTTTTTGAGCTTAGAGAGGTTTTAAAGAGAGTGGGTCAAGTGACCTGCTAATGACTCAGATGATTCTCTCAATAAAGTGTGAAAAGTTGTCAGTGACCTGTTAAGTATATAAATTGAAGGCCTTCCTCTCCAAATGCATTAACTTCTTTGCTTCCTTTTGTTTGTTCTTGGTGCAGCTTGGATGGTTAAATTTATGAGCTGGAGTGAGTGAGGTGCTAATGAAGTTGAAGTCATGTTTGCTCTCCTGAGGGTTGGTTGGTTTCACCCAGAGAGAAAATATCCTGGCAGGATGTGAGCCCACCCCTGCCCTTCAACTCTAGCATTTCTGTCATCTCATGAAACAGTATGTCATTTGTAAACCTGGGTAAGGAAGTGTTGGTCATTCCCTGCAAGCCAGCTCTGACCACCAGTCCAGCTTATCAGCAGTGCTAGGAACCTGGTTCATAGCCCCTGCCCTGTTGGGTGGTGGACTGGTCATCTCACCTGCCAGAGAAATCTTTCAGGGTCAGTGTGATGAATATATATGAATCTGAGAACTGGCATGGTGGAAATGCCAGATCAGTCATGAGGAAACCTCCCAGTGCCCTTCCATTCCCAGCACAAGGCCAGCTGTCCGCATCACTCAGGTCGAATGTACTCTGTTTGGCGGGTGAGATGAGGCAGACCTGACTAGGTGTGGATATAATTCCATAGAGGTCCTAGGGCTTTCTTGGTAGTTCAGATGGTAAATAATCCGCTTGCAATTCAGGAGATTTGGGTTTGATCCCTGAGTCAGGAAGATCCCCTGGAGGAGGGCATGGCAACCCACTCCAGTATTCTTGCCTGGAGAATCCTATGGACAGAGAAGCCTGGTGGGCTACAGATCACAGGGTCACAAAGTGTCAGACACGACTGAAGTAACTAACATTTTCCCTTTCATTCTCACTATTATGGAGGAAGAAACACTAAATTTATAAGCATAGCAATAAACAGAATTTTAAGAAAGCTTGAACTATCCCCTCTTGCAAATATAGACTGATATTATGTCAAAGATTTATTAACTCTTTATGAGAGAATTAGTAAGATAAGAAATCTTGTTTGAAGAGCATTTTGAAGAACTGGGCATTTATAGGTACTAAAAAGCAAAACGTCGGAATTATCCTATGGAAAGATAACCTTTGGTGTTCTGCTCTCTTAATAAATGACTTATTTGCATCTTGACCCAACAAGATTTACAAGGTAACATGCAACTTTAGAAAATCTAAACTTTTAGTTAGTAGCAGCATTAAACAAAGATGAATTCCCCTAGATCGCTAAGCCTTGAGGGAAGGTGTTGAACAGTGCCCCAGCATGATGTTGAGAGGTGAGGTGCAGGCTCTTGGCTTTATGTCCAAGTTTCTGATCGTTTTTCTTTATGTCTGAATTCAAGTCCATACTTAGCCTTCCACTCATTTGGTGAGATGTCAGGCAGGTCAGTAGGTTTCTCTCTCACCTGGAAAATAAACATATTGCCTTTACCCTAAAAGGGTCTGTGTGTGCTAAGTCACTTAGGTCATGTCTGGCTCTATTGTCTGCAGCCTGCCAGGCTCCTCTGTCCATAGGATTCTCCAGTCAAGAATACTGGAGTGGGTTGCTGTGCCCTCCTCCAAGGGATCTTCCTGACCCGGGGATCGAACCTGCATCTCTTATGTCTACCTACATTGGCAGGCAGTTTCTTTACCACTAGTGTCACCTGGGAAGCTAACAGAGTGTAGAAATTCTTTATAAGCTGTTCCAAAGTAGTCATCACTATAATTTGTCTACCTCTGGGGGCTGCAAAAAAAACAGAGAGCTTAAATGAAAAATCTCAATTCTGGCCCTTGTCATGCTTGCTGACAGGATATTTTCACTGAGATTTTCCCTTTCTGAATGGACTGTTGCCTCTTGTGCTTCCTCCTTTCTAGAAGATACCATCTGGGACAGTGACTCACCTAACTCCAGAGTCTGCTCTGAGGAGTTGCTTGTCTGTATGTGTTATGTGGTGTCCACCTCACAAATGAACATGTTCATTCTATAAGGAAGAAACTCAGAGGCATCTGGGATGACATTCCCCTCAAAATAAGTTAGAAAATAGAATGAAACTAGAAACAGACACTACGTTTTTATGAATATGAATGGTGGTGAATTTCTCCCTAGTGGGCTTTGGTCCTTCCAACTTACATGTTCCTCTTAAGGAGGCTTGAAAACTGTCTCATCCACCTACACTGACCCCCCTCAGCTAGCTTGTTTCCCTTCTTTGCAGAGAATGCCTCTTGTTTCCTGAGGAGCAGCCTGTGTGTGAGCACGCATACATGTGTGTATATGTGTGCATGTGAGAAATGAAAGTTGTTCAGGCAAGTCTCTTATTTGATGTGCTGGTGTGAGTTCCTGTTTCTGGAGAAGACTGCGGAGTAAACCAAACAGGTTCCCTGAGAATCCAGTAGGATTCTGAGCTGAGGATTTTCTTTGGTTAGGTCTTTATATTTGTCCTACAGTAATGAAAATTCCATTTGAACAGGGTAACATACATCTGCCGTGCATCTTCCATCCCTGGTCATGTTTCTTTTTTCCTTTAGGTACACCTATGTGACAGGGGATTTGGTTTGTAGTCATTTGGGATTGTAATCACCCCAGAGTTTAAGGCAGAAGGATGGGTTGGAAGCTTGAAATCACTGTGAACAAACTGGGACCTTGAGCAAGTTTCTACTTCCATAAGTCTCAATTTTCTTGCTGGAAGTTTGAGGAGAAAAGGAGATCATGAGCATAAACACAGTGTACAAGAAAGCTACTACAAATATAAGGTGGCATCACTAAGCAGATGGCTTCTTAATAATACTTTTGGGAACAGAACCTGCTGGAATGAAGTTGGTCAGGAAAGGTCTGCCGTTCTCGGTCCTTGTTTGATGATGGAGGAGGAGGCAGATGAAAAGCAAGAGGAAGGGGAGGTGCTTGTGCAGTTCCAGGGCCCTTGGAACTGACTAGGGATGCAGCAAAACCAAAGACAGAGCTAAGATTTCATGACATCCACATCCTGGGATTTTAGAGTCTTAGTACTTGGCCTCACCCTTCCTTCCTCAATGTTCATTTGGTGTCTCCATCCTGCCAGTTCTACCTGCTAAATATCTCTAGACTCGAACTCGTCTTTACCATCCATGTAGCTGTCCCCATGCAGCTCTTTACCCCCACCCTTGTCAGTTGCAGAAGACTCCTAATCTACATTCCTTTCTTCGGGCTCCATCTCCTGTTCTCCTTTGCCTCACTACCACCAGAGTAAACGCAACTATGGCTCCCAGTCATTTCAGATAAAACTCAAATGCTTTCCATGAGTGTGCAACCTCCTTGTAATCTGCCTTGTGGTTTACCTTTCCAGATCTTTTATTTTTTATCCTCCTACAACCCAAACATCCTGCAATCTGTTATACTTACAATGCCTTTGCTGAAGTTGTTCCCCCTGGAGATCTGGAAAAGAAATTTTGGAATGCTTTCCCCACACCCGTCAACCTGGAAAGCTTCCATAACCTGGAAAACTCACTTCCATAACTCCTCCTTGATGCCCCTCCTCCCCCCAAGCACCTAAAACATCTTTCCATGCTTACTTGCCCATTGGCCTTAAAGTGCTCTGTGCTGTTTACCCTCTTGTACCAACATCTGGCATGGGCCTGGCATGTGACGCCATAAATATTGGTTGAGTGACTGTGAGTTAAACTCCAACCAAAATGGGCATTATCTCTGAGGCCTTTCCCAAAGGGTCATCATAAGCTTTCCTAGACATGAAGTGGCAGGATGGGGTCAACAGCAGTGGTGTTCTGTCCTAGAGTTGGCCTACCTATTAGGAGGGGATGCCATGGAATTGTGGTTCTGCTGGGTGGGATCAGTGCTGGGGCCTCTCTGTCACTTTTCCAGGCAACTTCCACCATCTACAGGGCTGCCGGACTCCCTCTGTGGGGCAGAACCAGTGCTGTGGCCATATAAGCCACCTTAGCCAGTCTCCCTGGCATTAGCGACAGAGTACAGGGGCTCTGCCTTTTGATTAAGACTTTGGCGACAAGTGACTGAATTATAAATGAAGCCTGTATATGGAGAGGTGTGGTCTGCAAACCAGGCTGTGCTTTATGCAGGACCCCCTGTTTAAAGAGATACTTAGAAAAAGAAAGTTAGCTCTTTCAGTCACATTCATACATCACTAGAAACTTATAATAATTAAGCTGACATCGAGGTATGGTAGAATAAATACCTAACTTAGAGGCAGAACCTTTCAGCCTTGGTCTTGACTTGGTTGAAATCAATGTTTCATGGCAGCCACCAAAGGAAGCTGGTTTAAAAACACAAATTCTCTGGTTTCACATCCCATACCTAAGATTCCAGGAAGTAGGTCTGGGATGGTGCCCAGAAGTCTGCATTTTTATCAAACTCTCTAAATGACTAAAATCTGAACCTCAGTTTTCTGATCTTTAAGATGAGAATAATAATAACGCTTACCCTAGAGCATCCAGTTCACTTTAGACAGTTCTGTGAATATCATATGAGGTATGAAAAGGAAACAAGTTACAGTTTATAAAATGCTACACAGATATTATCTTTTTTGATCCTATCTGACACACAATACAGGCACAAGATGGTATGTTTGTAGCAGTCTTCTCCCCTCCTTGTCTAGAAGTAATCACTAAGGAAATTCAAACACCTAGGTGATGATAAAATAGAATAATGTGTTCCTGTGAGGAGTGTTCGAAGAATTATTAGGTTCATAAAAATTCTATCAGGTGCCAGCTCTAACTACTTAGAAAATATGATAGAAAATATCCTTCTCACAATAACAACAAAAACTATAAAATGTCTTGTAATGGGAAGACCTTTATGAAAAAAAGCATAAAAAGCACTTTGCTGAGACACATAAAAGAATAAAAATGGGGGAACAGCTCATGGTCTAGGGTGGGAAGCACTGTACTGTAAAGATGTTAGATCTCCTGAGTTTAATATGTTTATAGTAATTTCAATAGAATTTTTGAACTGGGCACATGCCAGAGTAATTATAGCAGTTATATTCAAAATTTAGTTGGGGAGAATACCTAATAACTTTAAAAGAATGACAGGTTAATTGTGCTAATATGTTAACTTGTAATATAAAGTTATTAAAGCAGACTAGCATCAGCATAAGAATCAATGAACCCGAACAAGAATCTCAGTCACTGAACCTATGCTACTTACGTGAAGATTTAGTGTATGATAAGTGGCAATGGGGAAACATGAAGTAGTCACTATATGGCATTTAGATAATTGGTTACTATTTGGAAATAAAAAATGACTCTGAAAATATAAAAGCAAGTGAAGAAAACCATAAAGAAAATTATTGATATATTGACTAGTCACATATGATACAGTACTGGGAATTCTACTTAATGCACCTCGGTGACCTGGATGGGAAGGAAGTCCAAAAGGGGGGGGATCTATGTATGTGTGTGGCTGATTCATTTTGTTGTACAGTAGGGACTAACACAACATTGTAAAGCAATTATATTAAATATTAATTTAAAAAGTCACATATGTTCACATATATTGTGAAAAATGGTCACAGTGTATGAGGGTCTAGAGGTTTATTATCTTTGATGCATAAGGGTGCTTTCTGACTAACAAGAATAATAATCCAAAAGAAAATATATAAAGAATATAGAAAATTTACAAATAAGTAAAGGGCCAATGAATATTGGAGTAAAAAAAAAAATCAAAAAAGATGCAACCTTTGGCCTGTCAAATTGGCAAAGATGAGGAGAATGGCTCCCAGGACTGGTGAGGACGTGGCACCTACATACTGCTGGTCTGTGAAACGTGAATTGGTTCATGTTTTCTGTCAAGTCATTTGGCAACAGAGATCTGAAAAATGTCTAACCCGGGGTCTGCCTCTGACACCTATTTCTGCAATGTATCCCCAGGAATAATCATATAGGTGCATAAGAATATATATGTATAAGACTATATATCACCAAAAAGTTTATAATAGTAAGAGTTGGAAACAACATACATGTTCAGTAATTTGGAGTTGGCTTTCAACAGTTATGGAACAACTGTACAATGTAAACTTTAAAGAACATCCAGGTAAAATAATTAGGATATAAAGTCTAGGGAGTAGGACATAACATTCTATACTGAACATGCAAAAATACTTATAGAGAACACTTCTTATTTTTTCCATACTTGGTTACTGTGAACATGTAACTCAGGAAAAGAGATATTTAGGTGTTCAACAATTCTACTTACCTTGCTGTTATTATTGCTGTTATATGTAGATTGGATTCAATGTTAACTAAGTTGTCTCCCATCACATGAGTTCTACCATTTCTTCTTGGTTCCCTCTGTAATTCTGTTTTAGGCTTACCCAGACTTATTTTAGGCTGTAGGACCAAGTTTGTACTTTTACAAGGAGGACCGTGTGATGAATTGGTCTACCGCAGTGAAGGTTTATGAACTACGTATTGCAGAGCAACTCAGCTTTTTCAGAGAATTATGATGAATCACTAATGCTCTACCTATATTTGCATTTCAAAGATACCAAGAAAATATTGTGCATTTTGAGGACGGTGGAATCTGCTAAATGTATTAATTGTAAACCAAAAGGAGTATATGAGCTGTAAAAACAACAGCAGTAAATTGGTTTTAAATATAGAACAATGTCTAGGCAGAGTGAAATAAACTAGCCAAGTAAATATTTACAATGTGCATTTCTGCTCTCAATAATTTCTTTTCCTAAGTATTACAAGATAATTTGGAGAAAATTAAGTGATTTTTCTGTTGTCTACTTTTGTGCATGGTTGCTGTTCTGAATTATATTTACTCATCTGCCTCTTTGCTATTCAGGATCTTTGTTACATATTTATAGTTTTCTCCCTTTATTTATTTCATTTATTTTAGTCTAATATGGGGTTCTTTTCAGGTAGCAACTTTATTTTCTAGTTCTGAAGAACTGTCAAGAAATATTAATAGTTGCTGGTTAATTATGATCAAAGGAGGATGTGTGACAATTTGAGATAGAACAGTGCTTGGATCTTTTCTGCAATGAATATCTAAGAGACTGCCTTGTATAACTATTGAGTATTTTCTCAGAATTTCCGTAAGGTAACATCTACTATTTGTATGTCCTTGTTCACCTATTTTTCCCCAGTTGTTTTTCTTCAAACCATCTAAAAAGAAAAGTATAATTTTGGGGATGCTTATCATCAATGTAAACTTCATTGCTAGTCAGTCCTATTAAGGAGAGGTTCATAACCAGTAAAGGAATGCTTTGAATGACAGCTACTCTCAGAGCCCGTGGTATGCATTGTCACCCAAATCTGGAGAAAGGTTTCATGAAATGCTTGGCATCTGAGTTCAACTAGGTCAGAGGATTAACAATATCAGGCTTTGAATTTTGTTCTTGGTTTTGCTGATACTTTTCTGTCAGGTTTTAGATGAGATACCATTAATTTAGTAGAGTTTCTGTACATTTTCAAGTATTTAAAAAATGTAACAAAAGTGGAGAACCATGTGGTATGGTGTCAGTGTGGTTTCACATTCAAGGACACACAACACTAACCACCCAAAGTCCTCATAGACCATTTTGACCTTAAGTAAAAGATAAAGGGCCCAAAGAGGGATTTAAACCATCAACCACAGTGTGCATGCATACTCAGTCATGTCCAGCTCTTTTGCAACTCCATGGACTGTGGTCCGCCAGGCTCCTCTGTCTGTGGAGTTTTCCAGGCAGGGATACTAGAGTAGGTTGCCATTTCCTCCTCCAGGGGATCTTTGCCACCCAGGGATCCAACTTGCGTTTCCTGCATTGGCAGGCTGATCCTTTACCACTGAGCCATCTGGGAAACCCATAAACCACAGCACTGCCTCTTAAAAATCATGTTTTCTCAGTATTTTCCCTAGTCTACCACAGCCCGTGAAATTTTGCCCCTTCCCTTCGTTCATCACCAGCACACCTTCCTAAATATATAGCTTTCTGCCAATACAGGAAAGCCAAGGCTTGACTGGTGCTCTCCTTTGGGCTTTGGAGGAGAGGAAATCAGTAGCCAAAGGCACTTTCCCTCCTCAGGAGAAGAGGGGAGGAAGTGAGGACGAGGGGAAACGGAAGGAAAATAAACATTTATAATTTAACTTTTGCTTTTGTGTCCTGATACATTTATAATGCAGGTATTTGTTTTATAAGTTAAGGGGTTGTTTGTCAAACTCTTGGTATAGTAACACCATGTCTTTCTGCTGGAACCCACAGATAATCAGCAGTTTAAACAACCACATGGTCAAAAACACCATAGGAAGATGGAACTGCAGACTCTGCTAGACAAGAAGGTGAAAGACTCAAGGATAGAAAGGGGATACAGATTAGATGATGGTCCTCTTGAATCATTACTAATTTGTTGGAAGCAAGGAGTTTGTACCCATGGCAGCCGCGTGGACATGGGATCAGGGCTGTATGTGTGAAGGGGTGTGAATACTATAGTACTGTGTTTTAGAGAATGTGAAGTTAGGCAGTCAGGACCTGCTAAAACAGTGGAGCTGGGGAGGCTTTGCCATTAGCTACAGAGAAATAATAGGAGTATTATGAAGTATTTGAAGACCAGACATTTAGTTTGGCATTAGTATCTCATAGTTCACGTTACAAAGGGCTCAGAAATAGTGGCTGAAACCTGGGCTTGAACCAGGGACTTTTAGCTCTTCATTCGACACTCTCCAAGCTATTTCAGCCGCCTGTAGGGAAGGAGGTGGATTATTCTGCTGCTGCTGCTGCTAAGTCAATTCAGTCGTGTCCGACTCTGTGCGACCCCATAGACGGCAGCTCACCAGGCTCCTCTGTCCCTGGGATTCTCCAGGTAAGAACACTGGAGTGGGTTGCCATTTCCTTCTCCATTGCATGAAAGTGAAAAGTGAAAGTGAAGTCACTCAGTTGTGTCCTACTCTTCATGACCCCATGGACTGCAGCCCTCCAGGCTCCTCTGTCCATGGGATTTTCCAGGCAAGAATACTGGAGTGGGTTGCCATTGCCTTCTCCAGGGGATTATTCTAGTTGACATTGATCTTCAGAAGTCCAGTGTGGGCCCCATCCCAGCCACCCCAGGGCAGTTCCAAGAGCTGCTTTAGTTGAGATACTTAGGCGGTTTAGGTGTAGTTCAGATCCTCCAGGGTTGCTCTAAACTGATCTGGTCACCCAGGGAGCTCTCTGACTTGTGGCTTCTCTGTTCTGCTGATGGTCTTGACCTGTGACTTTCCAACCGGGAAAACCCAAACCTATTCTGAAGGATGAGTAAACTCCTGATTTGAGCTGGCTATGTCAGGAGGGGCATATGGACTTGGGCTCGGTCTTGAGTGGCTAGCCATCAGGGGTGCCTATGACTGGGGGAGAGAAGGCAGATAAAGAAACCCTTGTCACTTCTGTCTGGCCTGTTCTCTTCTGGATGGAATCCCACTCTACTGAGTCCTGACTTTATGAGAGCACTGGTAAATGGACAAAGGCAGATGAAAGGTGTTGTAGAAGACCAGCGTGTTGGTGTGGTCAGGAGAGCCATGCCCACTCATGTCATGACACTTGCTGCAGTTTTGCTATCCCAACTTGTGATGCTTGGGCTTCTCCCTCTCCTCTCATTATGAATTCCTAATAAGGGCTGCGATGATTAATTTTATGTGTCAACTTGGCTGGGGCTTTCCCAGATGGCTCAGTGGTAAAGGATTTGCCAGCCGATGCAGGGGACACAGGAAACGCAGATTTGGTCCCTGGGTTGGGAAGCTCCCTTGAAGAAGGCAATGGCAACCCACTCTAGTATTCTTGCTTGGAAAACCCCATGGACAGAGGAGCTTGGTGGGTTGTACTCCATGGGGTTGCAGAGTTCAAAGAGTTGGACATGACTGAACGACTGAGCATGCATACAACTTGGCTGGGCCATAGAATGTCTATATAGTTGGTCAAATATGATTCTGTGTGTTTCTGTGGGGATATTTTTGAATAAGTTTAATGTTTTAATCAGTAAAGCAGGTTGTCCTCCACGATGTGAGTGGGCCTCATCTAATCACTTGAAAGCGTGAATAGAAAAGACCAACCCTCCTTGGGTCATAATGACTTCTCCAATAGACTGCCTTTGGACTCCATCTGTACCACTGGCTCTCCTGGGTCTTAAACCTGCTTGTCCACACTGTAGATCTTGTCCTAGCTTCTATAATCCCTGAGCCATTCCCTAATAATAAGTCTCTTTGTCTATATATCCACATCTTATTGTTTCTGTTTCTCTGGAGAACATTGACTAATACAAGGGCTCTTGTAGGACTGCACAGTCTGATCTATAAGCTCTCAGCTAGAGGACAAGTATATAGTATAATGTTTGGACTAACACAGAGATTCACCAAGTGGATTATAAATAAAAGGATATTTTTCATGACAGAGTTGGTTAGGTGAGGACTGATATCAGTACCAGTTGGCGAATAGTATGGCAAGTAAGGGACCCAGGGCATGAGATTGGTAAATAAAGGTGCTGATTTGTAAATGGCTTGGTCACCAATGACTCAGAACATCCTTGTCTGAATGGTGGGGGAAGGCATCCTTAGTACAGTCAAGGTGAGAGCTCCTTCTTCAGGCTCCAAGAAATGTGGCTCCAAAATGGAGACAGAAAAGACAGTGCAGGTAGCAGGTGGCCCTCCTCTGAGTGTGAGATGGGTAGAGACCAAAGTGGGAGCTGTTTTTATCCCCTGCTATTATCAAGAGGCACACCTGAATTATGAGGATATTGAGGGAAGGATGGGGAGGTTGGGTTGCGTGGTAATGATTATTATTAATGTGCAGATTCTGAATCAGTTGGTCTGGGTGAGGCTTGAGAATTTACATTTCTAATAAGCTTGTGGCTGGTGCCATTGCTACAGCTCTGCAGGCCACACTTCAAGTGACAAGGTTCTTATTCTCCCTTAAATACGGCATATATGCATTGCAGGTGGATTCTTTACCTACTGAGCCACCAGGGAAGCCTAGATATATCTAAAAATATATATGTAGACACACCACAAAGGCATGTAGAAAGGAAACTGAATCTGGTCCACAACTGTCATACACACTCTTACCTACTCTCTCACTGCGATTCAAAAATTGAAAAGGTGGAGCATGGTCACCTTGGTGATTTCGTTGCTAAGTCATGTACGACTCTTGCGACCCCAGGGACTGTAGCCTGCCAGGGTCCTCTGTCCATGGGATTCTCCAGGCAAGAATACTGGAGTGGGTTGCCATTTCCTTCTCTAGGGGATCTTCCCGGCCCAGGAATTAAACCCAGGTCTCCTGCATTATGGGCAGATTCTTTACCAACTGAGCTATGAGGAAAGCTCAAAAGTGGAGGTCTCAGTCATGTCCGACTCTTGGCGACCTCATGGACTATCACTTTACCGGTCCTACAGAAAGCCAAAGCACCTGCCATGAGGGAAGCCTCTTGATGGGGCTGCCAGTTTCTGTGGTGGGGATTTGAGGCATAGAAAGGACTGCAGCCAAAAAAGAGGACTGTAAAAAATGGAATTATAAACAAGTAATCTTGAGGCTTGGAAAATTTTGTCTCACTCCCCTGGGTCATTACTGAGGGGAAATTGACCTCAAAATGTGAGAGGCAAACGATTTGGGCAAATTGAGACCATGAAAAGGGCCAATTTTCTCAGTCATTTATTTCAATATTTCAGTAGATTATACCCAGCAGCTTGGAGTATAATAAAAACCAATGTGCTTGCTTCTATGTGGGGGATTTCTGAATGTCTTTTTGAAGTTCTGTGACCTAATTTACAAAAGTGTGTTTCTGGACCTATGCTATTGTAAGGGTCTTTGTGGACATGTCTAAAGCCCCATTTTGGGGCAGTTGGTGAAGTCAGACAATTTATCTTCTCTGGGTGAACTCCCTTCACACCACTTCCTCTTCCCTGGCCTAGTAATTGGTATCTTTCTTTCCTCTTCTTATCAAAATCTATCCTCTTTTCTCCCCTCCCCCCCAACACACTGAGGTTCTCCAAATGATTAATAGCTGAATAGACTGTGAACTCCTTACGTAATGTCTTGAAAGTAATGGTATTAAATAAATGAATTCCTTGAATAAATGGATAACTTATGTCTGCCCCCTCCACAACAAGAGAGAATACTTTTTAGAGGGGACTACATCAAATTGATAGATCTCTAATAGGTATGTCAGGAGCATCTGGTGTGGAGGGCAGGGGAGTTTGTGTGAGACTTGTAGCTTTCCTAGCACTTGGGAAATCACAAAGGGAGGTCCTGGGAGTACTTTCTGGTGTGGGTGACAGAGACACAGTTGTTGAATTGAAACTGATCAATTGTAGGAAACAAGGAACTTATTGAACCCATGGCTTGGGTACACTCCAAGATAGACAGTGATCAAGTGTTTGGCTAGTTCCCAGCACTGAGAGTTGAAACAACCCTGATCCATGCTTGTGTGACATAAGGCAGCCTCTGAGGTTGTCAATTTCATAGTCTTGGGGGAGCAGCCCAAACCCTTGACTCTGTCTCTGCTGGGACTGGTTCTACCATCGTTCCAAGCACCATGCTTCCCGGGGCGCTGTTGGGGATGGTGCTGGAGTGGCAGACTCTGCTCCCAAATCTGACCTCCAGTTAGGAGGTGGAGAGAAAAATGGCCAAGCACACCTGCTAAATGTGTTACAGATTTTTAAAAAAATCTAGAATTAATGAAAGTAAATGAACATTAACTTTCATTAATTATACCTCCTGAGACAAATTCAAACGGTTAAAAAAAATCATCACAATGGCTGATCCTTCAACTGTCTGCAAAATGTTTTCTCTTTTAGACTTTGTCTAAGGACCAGTTCTTCTGGCTCTCTGTGAGACATAGCATTTGTAACTAATTATTTTTATATACAATCTCAAGAAGGTTGAGAAGGGAACAGCCTTACCAATCAATAAATGCTGACTTGCCTGAAACTAAAAATGCCTGGAGAAAAACAAAGATAGGCAAGAAGACAGCAGTAGCTTATACCTGTAAAAGAAAATGATTAAAAGTATTATCAGAAACCTATGTACTTTTGACGAAATTAGGAATTGGCACTCATAGACATCTATTAACAAATATGTATCTGTTGAATATCCCTTAGCATGGCACTACCTTGGCTTCTAAAGGGATTTCACCTTGAGAATTACAGAGCTATTGATTTTTTGGGGCTTATAAGTAAGTACAAGAGTAAGGAAAGGCAAGAGAAATAAAAATATGTATGTATGTATATAACCTAGACTTAAGAGTCAGGCTAGAAAAATTGTCTAAAGATACAGACAAATTCTTCTTGAACAATTATGGAGAATTTCCTAGTTTCTCTGTTAAATATCATCTCATCTTCACATTACTGTTCTTAAGAGATGCTTCTCTTCCCATCTTTATGACTCTGTTGCATTTCTGGGAATGAAAGGAGGTTGGGTGATTCTAGCGGTGGAGGGGGCAGGGAGGGTTTGGGAATGGTGAATTCCAGGCAGGAGGACTAACAAAATAGCTTCTTTCATCACAGTTGCATACTAGAGAGCTATTAATTGGGAAGGAGTGATGCTTTTCTTAGGGCTAAAAATAGGAATATCCTTGAACTACTTTTCCAGAGTGAAAAAACATTTTATGAACTGTTGGACTACATGAACTGATTTGAATGGATTGTACCAGATAGTGGAGACGGTCCATTGATACGGTTTTAAGCATACTCCAGATTGATACCTAGGGGCATCCATGGATATCTAACTATTTAGTACAATAATTGTAGGCAGAATAATGGTTCCCCAAAGATGCCTGCCTCCACATTCCCCAAATCTGTGAATATGTTACCTTATGATGAATGCAAAAGGAACTTTGCAGATGTGATTAAGTTTAGGATTTTGAGTTGGGGAGATTATCCTGGATTACCTGGTGGATTCCATGGAATCACAAGGATACTTATGAGGAAGAGAGAGAGAGAGAGAGAGCAGGAGAGTCAGTCAAAGATGGCAGGATGGAAGCAGAAGTTGGAACCCTGAGTCGAGAAATGAGGGCAACCTGTAGAGGCTGGAAAAGGCAAGGAACGGACTGTCTCATATAGCCTGCAGAAATGCAGTTCTGCTGAAACCTTGATAGTAGCTTGTGTGTCTGTGCTAAGCTGCTTCAGTTGTGTTTGACTCTTTACCACCCGGTGGACTGTAGCCCTCCAGGCTCCTTCTGTCCATGGGATTCTCTAGGCAAGAATACTGGAATGGGTTGCCATGTCCTCCTCCAGGGGATGGAACCCACGTCTATTATGTCTCCTGCCTTGGCAGGTGGGTTCTTTACCACTAGCCCCCCCTGGGAAGCTCCGATTGTAACACATTTATGGAGGTCAGAAAGAAGATAAGATGATAAGCTTTTGATAATTTGTTACAGAAGCAATAGAAATCTAATACAGTAATTTTTTGTTATAAAATATCTACTAGCCGAAATAAATGTTATAAAGTCAATAATGTTTGTGGAGAGGGAGCATCTTTTCCATTGGCTTAATGCTTTCACGTGAAGGCATCACTAGGTATTAACACTTTTGGCTTGATTTGGCCCATGGGAGTGGAGACAATGGTTTGACTGGCAAAACTGAGAACAGTAACTGGGCATGCACTGCTCAGCCCTTCTTTCTGAGATCTGTCTGCCACGGATGTGAAAGCTCTATTTTTCTCTTTTCATCGAATAAGTTATTCTTTGTTATTTAATTTATTTACTATGTCTTGCTTAGTTCCAGAGAGTATTTACCATGGTTTACAAATAAATTATAATTAAAAATGAGGAGCTGAAGGGAAAAATGAAGGACTGATTAGATTAAGCTGTAGCAAGGTGAGAATGCAAAGCCTGTATTAGGAGAGTCTGTTCTGGTGCTGGGTGGCCGTTCGGTTGGGGAGGGTTACAAATTTGGCTCTGAGTTTATCAGTAAAAGCAAAGAGGGAAGCCTAATTGGTTAATGATTAATAGAATTATTATAGAATCAAAATAGAATGATTTATGGAACATGGTAGCAGAACACCAACCGGTTACTCAAAAGAAACATAATTACTCCTAGAACTGAAACTAAAAGCTCTCTCTTATTGCTTCCTAAACAGAACACTTATATGATATAATGTGGTGAATGGGATTCTAAACATCCTCTTGAGTAAACATGGCAAATTGTTGTTTGGTTACTAAGTTGTGTCTGATTCTTTGTGACATCACGGACTGTGGATGTCAGGCTCCTCTGTTCTCTGCTATTTCCCGGAGTTTGCTCAAATTCATTTTCATTGAGTTGGTGATGGTATCTAACCGTCTCATTCTCTGCTTCCCCTTCTTCTTTTGCATTCAGTCTTTCCCAGCATCAGGGTCTTCTCCAATGAGTCAGTTCTTCGCATCAGGTGGCCAAAGTATTGGAGCTTCAGTACCAGTCCTTCCACTGAATATTCAGGGTTGATCTCCTTTAGAACGGACTGGTTGGATCTCCTTGCAGCTCAAGGGACTCTCAAGAAAAAATCTGTCACTGCCTCCACTGTTTCCCCTTCTATTTGCCTTGAAGTGATAGGACCAGATGTCATGATCTTAGTTTTCTTCATGTTGCATTTCAAGCTAGTTTTTCACTCTCCTTTTTCACCCTCATCAAGAGGCTCTTTATTTATTTATTTTTATTGTTTTTGCCATACAATGCCATGATATCACCATGGGTTTACATATACTCCCCCTCCAGAACCACCCTCCCTCCTCCCTCCCCCCGCCCCGGGAAATCTCGATGCACCAGCCCCGAGCATCAATCCTGGGCTGGCAATTGATTAGACATATGATAATTAACATGCTTCAATGCCATTCTCCCATATCATCCCACCCTTACCCTCATCCACAGAGTCCACAAGTCTATTCTATACATCTGCGTTCCTTTTGCTGTCTCGCATGTTGGGTTCTCGTTACTGTCTTTCTAAATTCCATATATATGCATTAATATACTGTATTGTTGTTTTTGCTTCTGGCTTACTTCACTCTGGATAATGGGCTCCAGTTTCGTCCATCTGAGTAGAACTGATTCAAATGAATTTTTTTTAATGCTGAGTAATATTCCATTGTGTATATGTACCACAGCTTTCTTATCCATTTGTCAGTTGATGGGCATCTAGGTTGCTTCCATGTCCTGGCTATTGTAAACAATGCAGCGATGAACATTGGGGTACACGTGGCTCTTTCAATTCTGGTTTCCTCGGTGTATATGTCCAGCAGTGGGATTGCTGGGTCATATGGCAGGACTATTTGCAGTTTTTTAAGGAACCTCCACACTGTTTTCCATAGTGGCTGTACTAGTTTGCAATCCCACCAACAGTGTAAGAGGGTTCCCTTTTCTCCACATCCTCTCCAGCATTTATTGCTTGTAGACTTTTGGATGGCAGCTATTCTGACTGGTGTAAAGTGGTACCTCACTGTGGTTTTGATTTGCATTTCTCTGATAATGAGTGATGTTGAACATCTTTTCATGTGTTTGTTAGCCATTTTTATGTCTTCTTTGGAGAAATGTCTGTTAAGTTCTTTGGCCCACTTTTTAATTGGGTTGTTTATTTTTCTAGAATGGAGCTGCAGGAGTTGCTTGTATATTTTTGAGATTAATTGTTTGTCCATTGCTTCATTGGCTATTATTTTCTCCCATTCTGAAGGCTGTCTTTTCACCTTGCTTATAGTTTCCTTTGTTGTGCAGAAGCTTTTAATTTTAATTAGGTCCCATTTGTTTATTCGTGTTTTTATTTCCAATATTCTGGGAGGTGGGTCATGTAGGATCCCACTTTGGTTTATGTCAGAGAGTGTTTTGCCTATGTTATCCTCTAGGAGTTTTATAGTTTCTGGTCTTATGCTTAGATCTTTGATCCATTTTGAGTTTATCTTTGTGTATGGTGTTATAAAGTGTTCTAGTTTCATTCTTTTACAAGTGGCTATCCAGTTTTCCCAGCACCACTTGTTAAAGAGGTTGTCTTTTCTCCATTGTATATTCTTGCCTCCTTTGTCAAAGATAAGGTGTCCATAGATGCATGGATTTATTTCAGGGCTTTCTATTCTGTTCCATTGATCTATATTTCTGTCTTTGTGCCAGTACCATACTGTCTTAATGACTGTGGATTTGTAGTATAGCCTAAAGTCAGGTGGGTTGATTCCTCCAGTTCCATTCTTCTTTCTCAAGATTGCTTTGGCTATGCGAGGTTTTTTGTATTTCCATACAAATTGAGAAATTTTTTGTTCTAATTCTTTGAAAAAGACCTCTGGTAGCTTGAATTGAATCTATAGATTGCTTTGGGTAGTATACTCATTTTCACTATATTGATTCTTCCAATCCACGAACATGGCACATTTCTCCATCTGTTTGTGTCCTCTTTGATTTCTTTCATCAGTGTTTTATAGTTTTCTATATACAAGTCTTTTGTTTCTTTAGGTAGAAATACTCCTAAGTATTTTATTCTTTTTGTTTCGATGGTGAATGGAATTGTTTCCTTAATTTCTTCAAGAGGCTCTTTAGTTCCTCTTCACTTTCTGCTATTAGGGTGGTGTTATCTGCATATCTGAGGTTGTTGATATTTCTCCTGGAAATCTTGATTCCAGCTTGTGGTTCATCCAACCTGACATTTTGCATGATGTACTCTGCATGTAAGTTAAATAAGCAGGGTGACAATATACAGCCTTGATGTACTTCCTTCCCAGTTTGGAACCAGTCAGCTGTTTCATGTCCAGTTCTAACTGTTGCTTCTTGACCTACAGACAGGTTTCTCAGGAGGCAGGTGAGGTCGCCTGGTATTCCCATCTCTGAAAGAATTTCCCACAGTTTGTTGTGATCCACACAGTCAAAGGCTTTAGCATAGTTAATGCAGCAGAAGTAGATGTTTTTCTGGAATTCCCTTGCTTTCTCCATGATCCAGTGAAAGCTGGCAATTTGATCTCTGGTTCTTCTGCCTTTTCTAAATCTAGCTTGCACATCTGGATTCTCAGTTCATGTACTGCTGAAGCCTAGCTTAAAGGATTCTGAGCATAATCTTGCTAGCATGTGAAATGAGCACTATTGTGTGCTAGTTTGAACATTCTTTGGTATAAAAACTGACCTTCTCCAATCCTGTGGCAACTGCTGAGTTTTCCAAAGTTGCTGACATATTGAGTGCAGCACTTTAACAGCATAGGATTTAAAATAGCTCAGGTAGAATTCCGTCACCTCCACTAACTTCATTCATATGTGTGTGCCCAGTTGCATCCAACTCTTTGTGACCCCATGGATGGTGGCCCACCAGGCTTCTCTGATCTTGGACTTCTCCAAGCAAGAATACTGTAGTGGGTTGCAAGTTGGACCATAAAGAAGACTGAGCACTGAAAAATTGGTGCTTTCAAAATGTGCTAGAGAAGACTCTTGAAAGTCCCTTGGACAGCAAAGAGATCAAACCAGTCAATCCTAAAGGAAATCAATCATGAATATTCATTGGAAGGACTGATGCTAAAGCTGAAGCTCCTTGGGCACCTGATGTGAAGAGCTGACTCATTTGAAAAGACCCTGATGCTGGGAAAGACTGAGGGCAGGAGAAGAAGGGGGCAACAGAGGATGAGATGGTTGGATGGCCTCATTGACTCAATGGACGTCAGTTTGAGCAAGCTCTGGGAGATAGTGAAGGACAGGGAAGCCTGGCATGCTGCAATCCTTGGGGTCGCAAAGAGCCAGACAAGACTTAGTGACTGAGCAACAGCTCCAGGGATCTTCCCGTCCCAGGGATTGAACGCACATCTCTTGCATCTCCTGCATTGGCAAGTGGATTCTTTACCACTGGGCCACCTGGAAAGCCTGGAAAGTTCATATTAATGCTTCCTAAGGCCCACTTGACTTCAGTCTCCAGTATGTCTGGTTCTAGGTGAGTGACCATGTCATCATGGTTATCTGGATAACTAAGACCTTTTTGTACAGTTCTTCTGTGTGTTCTTGCTATCTCTTCTTAATCTCTTCTGCTTCTGTTAGGTCCTTGCTGTTTCAGTCCTTTTTCGTGATCTCCCAATTTCTCCCAAATATTGCCAATTTCTTGAAGAGATCTCTAGTCTTTCCCATTCTATTGTTTTTCTCTATGTTTTTGCACTATTCATTTAAGAAGGCCTTCCTATCTCTCCTTGCTATTCTCTGGAACTTTGCATTCACCTGGGTATATCTTTTCTTTTCTCCCCTGTCTTTCATTTCTCTTCTTTCCTCAGATATTTATAAAGCCTTCTTAGATAACAACTTTGCCTTCTGGTATTTCTTTTTCTTTGGGAAGGTTTTTGTCACTTCATCCTGTAATATGTTATGGACTTCCATCCATAGTTTTTCAGGCATTCTGTCTACCAGATCTAACCCCTTAAAATTATTAATCACCTCCACAGTATAATCATTAAGGGATTTTATTTAGATCATACCTGAATCGCCTAGTGGTTTTCCCTACTTTCTTTAACTTAAGTCTGAATTTTTGCAATAAGGAGCTGATGGTCTGAGCCACAGTCAGCTCCAGGTCTTGTTTTTGCTGACTGTATAAAGTTTCTTCATCTTTGGCTGCAAAAAACATAATCAATCCAATTTTGGTATTGACCATCTGGCGATATCTATGTGTAGAGTTATATCTTCTGTTGTTGGAAAAGAGTATTTGCTTTGACTAGCATGTTCTCTTGATAAAACTCTGTTCGCATTTGCCCTGCTTTATTTTCTACTCCAAGGCAACCTTGTTTATTATTCTGGTTATCTCTTGATTTCCTACTTTTGCATTCCAATCCCCTATGAGGAAAAGGAGATCTTTTTTTGGTGTTAGTTCTAGGAGGTGTTGTACAGTGTATGTAGGTCTAATATAGCTATACTTGCCTTTAGAAGCTATTGTTTTTACAGTATCATTCAGTGGAAGTAAATGGTATAATAAAACATTTCTTTCTTTTACATTGAATATTTATTGGGAATCTACTCAATGGGTTGAGAGTGATGCTTGGTACTGGGACATACATGGGAGAGCAAAACAGAACCACCTTTGTTTAGGCAGCTTACAGTCTAGAAGGAGAGCCAGATATTATACAAGTAACCCCATTCTAGGAAGATAGAAAATCGGGAACTAAGAGTGTATAAAGCAGAGGAGTCACTTTATATTAGGGATCAAGGGCAGCCTCTTTGAGGAAGTGACACACAAGCTGAGACTTTAAGTGAGCAAAACAAAGAATGTGGGTGTAGTGGGAAGAGATCAGGTGTGTGTGTGTGTGTGTGTGTGTGTGTGTGTGTGTGTGTGTATAGAGCATTCTAGGCAGAACAATAACACAGAAGCCCCAAGATGGAAAAGATAAGGAAGAAATGGAAGGTTAATGTGGCCATTGTATAATGAATGAGGGGGGTGAGCAGACAATGGCCTGGAGAACTTGTGTATTTTTTAGCTTAAGCAGTGGGAATCCTTTGAAGGTTTTTGAGGAAGGAAGTGACATGTTCTAGTTTATATTTTCAGAAGCTCACTCTGGCTGCTGTGTGACTGCAAGCAAGAAAAGAACCAGGAGCCTCCTGCAGTGGCCCCGGGAGATGTTGGTGGCTGAGACCAGAGGGTGGTGGTGTAGAGGTGGAGATGTGTCTATGGTGATGGGGGCAAAAGCAGGCACAGAGAGGTGCTTTGCTGTTGATTTATGGAATGCTTCTCCCTATTTATGATTTGATTTCATCTTAAATCAGCTTCAACTCTTTCTTAACTGATTGGCTCTAGCATCTAAATTAATTGCATGTGCAAATTGGGCAGATTTCCTAGGAGACATATTATCATCCATAACAAGATTCTGCTTAGAGCCATGGCTCTTAACCTTGGCCATACCCTGGACCAATGATCAAAAATTTCTGGGGCTGAGACTTAGGCACAGACATATTCTAAAGTCCCCCAACTGCTTTCATTGTGTGGCTAAGATTAACAACCGCTACTATAGAACATAAGATTAATGATGAGATGTAACATGTGAGATTAGAATTAAGTCCAATACTTAAGGTTGTAAACAAGATAGAGAGGGAATTTCTTTTCTTTTTTTTTTTGCTAATATGAGATCTGAATGGAGCCAACTATGTGGTTTTTTTTAACCAGCCCTACATGTAGAAAATTAAATCATGATGAACTGAGGAGAAAAAAAATCCTCATAAATAGTTTAAATTATAGCAGCTCTTGTCAAATTCATCTGAAACCTTGAACTTTATAAATAAAGAAAAATTATTAGGCACTGCATGAACCAAAGTATAGGCTAATTGGACATGAAACATTTCACCTCTAAGTCAGTGTCAGAGGCCAGCAGTTCTGAGCATATGGTGGCTGCTTTGTGGGAGTTTTTAACAGAACAACAGCCTGCATCCTGTTGCTATGGGAAAGTTCCCAGGCTACATACTTGTTAGTCCTCAGGTATGAGAAATGATTCATGCACATACTGAGTTGGTGAGTTCCCATCATCCTGCTGCTTCTGCAGAGGCCATCAGCTCTGTAAGGACTGAGAATGCAGTGAATGTATCTAGTTCCTTCCAGCATCCATTTCATACCTTCCTCTGTCTTCTGAAAGTGCTCTGAGCTTCTCAGCATCACACAATGAGCTCTGACTGGTTCTAAGAGTGAGTTGTGGTTACCATAAGCCTGTCATATACCCCATAGAACAGATCACCTTGTTTGGTTGGGAGTTGGCACATGACCCAGGTCAGACCAGTTGGGACCAATGAAATTCACTTCTAGGTTCTTTATTTGAGGTATAAGGGAATGGACCCTCTTTCTGATTGAAAGTGAAAGTATAAGGAGGTAGCTGCTGTAGGCGATTTTGGAACTGTGAAAAGAAATCTCTTTGAGAATGGAGCCAATCCTAAGAAAGCAGGGCTGACAGACGTTGTGTAAGTCATGGATAAAGCTTCATCCGAAGCCAGGATGACCCCCTATAACTTGCAGTGATATAAGGACTGTGCCTGCCTTGTTCATTGTGGCTCTAGCAGGACAGTAAACATTTGTCGAATGAATGAATGGTAAAAAGAGGAAAGACAGCAGTGTTAGGAAATAGAAATCAATATTGAGTTTATGTAATTACAGAAGAAAAGACCATTATCTGGGAGGCCAAACTCCCATCATTTTTCTGATTCTGACATCAACTTGAAATAGCAAAATATGGAATTTTCTTCTGATCACCTTACAATGACAGAGGAAGCTTAACTGGAAAAAAGTAGCAATAAAAAATAAATTGAGCTGGATGGGAGGGAGAAAATTCTTTTTCCATAACACTGGTATCAGGGGAAATCTGACTCAGATTTAAAGCATGTATGTCAATGATTTCCCAAACTCAAGTATTTTATTTATTATTTCTTTAGCGTTACAAATGGTTCACTTAATTTAATCACACTTACCTTGACATAGATTATTAAAATTTTGCCCATATTTGAATTTGTAGAATTACTGTATTATGAAAGAAAACACATTCACATGTTTCAATATATCAATCGAAAGAGAATCATATCTAGTCAATGATCTAAATCATAATTGTTATGTGATACTTTCCTGGGGGCTACATGCATATTTTATATAGTAGCTGTCCTCAACCTTTTTTGCACCAAGAACCAGTTTTGGGAATACAGGGGGGATGGTTTTGGGATGATTCAAGAACAGTACATTTACTGTGTACTTTATTTCTAGTATTATTTATTATTATTACAGCAGTTCCACTTTAGAAAATCATCAGGCATTAGATCCTGGAGTTTGCAGACCCTTGTTATATAGGAAATCTATCTTATTTCAGATATCACACATGGATGAGAAGAGGCAAAAGAAAGATTTAGCAGTGACCTCTGTGATGATTTTACTCAAGGGCATATTCAAATATGAGGAGACAATTCACTTTTGTAAATGGAAAAAAGATAGTTTGTATTTATTACAGAAGTTTATATAGTTTCCTCCCAGACAAAAAGCAATGGAATTTTCCATCATTTCTTTCCTTCTTGATTTTTGTTTTTCTTTTTTTTTCTTTTTTAACCAACTTACTAGAATATACTAGATTCTAGCCCTATAGGCAAGAGGGAAGTAGAAGAGTGATGAAAAGAGTCAGCATAGAGGAAAGATTTTCATATCCAATTTCATGCTTTGGAAAATTCAGATACATCTGGTGAGCAAGTAACAGCCACTGGAGATGCTGCTCTAGAACTGTGTACTGGCTACAGGATGTACCCTTTCAAGTCCACTGCTCAAGACCTGCTAAGGTCTGCAGTGTCAATGCATACTGAGCGTATCCACTGAGAAAGCCTCAGTGTGTTATTTCAACAACACAGACTAAGCTTGCTTAGTCTCTTTGCTTAGTCTTTGCTTTGGTTACTCCCTTCTTCATTATATCTAATAATAACAAGATCCTTAGGCCTCTGAGGAGCCTCCCTGATGAGTAGTTCTGATTCCAGCCTTGTTCTGCAATTGTTCAAAGCCTTGTTCCCTTTCCAATTTTATCTCCCCTTCTCCTCTTGCCTACAACCTTTCCCAGCATCAGGGTCTTTTCCAATGAGTCAGCTCTTCAAATGAAATGACCAAAGTACTGGAGTTTCAGCTTCAACATCAGTCCTTCCAATGAATATTCAGGACTGATTTCCTTTAGGATGGACTGGTTGGATCTCCTTGTAGTTCGAGGGATTCTCAAGAGTCTTCTCCAACACCTCAGTTCAAAAGCATAAATTCTTCGGTGCTCAGCTTTCTTTATAGTCCAATGCTCACATCCATACATGACTACTGGAAAAACCATAGCTTTGACTAGATGGACCTTTGTTGGTAAAGTAATGTCTCTGCTTTTTAATATGCTGTCTAGGCTGGTCATAACTTTCCTTCCAAGGAGTAAGCGTCTTTTAATTTCATGGCTGTAGGCACCATCTGCAGTGACTTTGGAGCCCCCGAAAATAAAGTCTGGCACTGTTTCCATTGTTTTTCCCATCTATTTGCCATGAAGTGATGGGATTGGATGCCATGATCCTAGTTTTCTGACTGTTGAGTTTTAAGCCAACTTTTTCACTCTCCTCTTTCACTTTCATCAAGAGGCACTTTAGTTCTCTCTTTCCTTACCTCACCTCAATGTTTAGGTTTCTAGGCTAGCCCATGATAGCATATAATAAAGCTGAATTCTTATATATATATGTGTGTGTGTATATATATATATATGTATGTATATATATATAAAACAGTAGAAAATTTTAATATTCTATACACCATTACAGAAAAAATTTGTTAAAATTTTATCTTTAATCCTAGTCATCAAAGAAAAGCTTAGTTCAAGAAATAGCTGGAGGGTGATAACAGGATTAATAATAGTTAAGATTCCCTGCATACTTGCCATGTAGACACTGTGCTAAGTGCTTTATATGAATTATCTTATTTAACTGCTCTTTAATAGTTAAAGCATAAGGAGTCTCAGGTTATACTATTTTTCTAAGAGCAGCTGAGTAGTAAGACTCAGAGTTGGGAGTAGAATGTAAATTTGTCTGATTTCAAAGCCCAGGCTTTACCTGCTATGTGGTTTCTGTAGAGATCCTGAAGACAACTTCTGGAAACTTACGAGGCTCTTGATGTCACTGGCTTATCCTTAAGCCCAATTTTCTTAAGCACTCAAGACTTCCTTTAGTTTTTCACTTCATGTTGTGCTTTTAGCTTACACGCGATTTGGGAAAGGAGACACTGAAAGAGAAATATTTTGAAGACAGAGACGAGAGGCAGGGACTAGAGATGAGTGGTGAGAAGTAAGAACAAGCGGAGAAGGGAGGAGGGGCAAGTGAGTACTTGAGGTGATGGGAAACAGACTTGGGGTTGGGCCTTGCCTGGATTCTGGCCCAGTCCCCTGGGTGGTTGCCAGGAGAGAGCTAGGGGTGGGGGAAGGAAGCGTGAGACACTCCTAAACTGGGTCTTCGAAATGACAGGAATCCCTGCACTATGCAGTCTCCTTTGGATTTGTAAAAAGATCATACACCTCTCATAGCAACATTAGCTACACAGGTAACAGGTGGCAAAACCAGGATTAGAATCCTGTCTCTTGGACTTCAAAGCCAGGGCTCTAGCTGCCTTGTTCTTTTATGTTTATGATGATTTGAACTACTGTGTGTGATTGTGAATGTCTCCTATGAGGTCCTTGCCATTGGTAGGTATGGGTTTTAGAAGTTTTCCAGACCCTTCAGTTTGTAAGCATTTACCTACAAAGAGATCATAGTCCTAGATTTTGGTTTACACTTAGGTCAGATTCATATAGTTTAACAAATACATAGTTTTTCTAAATAATATACACCGTGTACCAGTGTGGCCGGTTGTGTCTTTTGCCTTTCTTTTCAATGAGCAAGATAACCTTGAACATGTTTGCACTGTTGGGTTTGCTCGGTGATGACTTGGAGGTGAGGCAAAGTCATGGTCAGAAGCACCAGCACTGTAAGAGTTCAGTTTGGTTCAGTTTCCTGAAGCACAGAGTGTTCTATGGAACTTGATGGGAACACTTCAGGTTTACTATTTTCATACGTGTGATTGAGGTGATACGGAAATGTTTGATTGTTTAGTTATTCAGTGACTTGATATTACATTGTACTGAATCCATTATTTATCAATAATTGGTAAAGTATTCAATTTTGGGAATACTGGGTATTTACTCTGGGTATTTTGGGTATTTACTGGGTATTTTGTTCTTTATGTGTCAATTTTATGCTTTTCCCGAAAGGGTTTAAAGGTTTGCCAAAAAATATAAGATTTTTGTAAAGTGAAGCAATCAAGGTGAAAAGAAAATGTAGGAAAAATTAAGTGAAGGCAAACAAGATGTTACTATACAAAACGCAGAGTGTATGCCCCTGTATACTGACCCGTGAGAAAGAAAACCCAAATTTGGTCCCGCGGTTTCTGCAGCCACTGTGACGAGGGTTGAAGGATGAGTCACAGTGTCCAGGAAGCAGAATCCTCTATTTTATCGTTAAGAATCCTGACGGACAGAAAAGGGCACCCAACTAGTAAGCCCTGGACACTGTATTTAAATTCATGACTGTCTGGCTCCAAGGCTCACACCATTCTCAATAAGCTCTGTTGCCTTTGTGGACACACAAATGCCCAGGTGTGAGTGAACTCAATCAGAGACAAGAGGAAGGACATCAAAGTGAAGGCTTTGCTTACCTGAAAACATCTTTATTTGTTGAAAATTAATTTTTTCACAGTTTTGTGATCTTGGGCAAATTTCATTATTGTTGTGGAGCATGGAGAACAGCTAGCAGTCTAGGTAGACAGTTGGCAATGCCACTACTGCCACGTTTTTATCTGCTGAAGCAAGTCACAAGGCTGGACCAGATTCATGGGTAAGGATTCTACCTCTTGAGAGCAGTTACTGCAAAATCAGGGTGTGGATACAGGGTGACATGAGCAATTGTTGTGACTTTTGTACCTCATCTACTACAACTTCAGCCTGTGAAATAGAGATAGTAATTTCTACTTTATAGGTAGATTGTGAAAATTATATGAGACAATATGGATGTTAGAAGTGATAATTATTATGTCACTTATCCTCAAAACCAGCCTTATGGAGATTTTGTAATCCTTTTTTTCACAAATGAAGAAACTCAGTTGATGTAAACTTGTTGCTGATCACATTGTTAAGTCAATTGTGGAGCCAGGATTCAAACCAAGGTTTGTTTGACATCAACGCTTGTAGCAGAGACTTCCTAATTGTTCACCAAATCTGTTATTGTTTTTTTCTGGACATGTAGGTAGACTACATTTACCAGTTCCCTTTGCTGTAGGACTGACTGATTTAGTCCATAAAAGGTGAGCAGTGCTGCTCAGAAGGTAAAGAATCTGGATCTCTGAATCTCCACATGAAAGAGAAATGCCTGCAGATTAGAAACACTGATTTTGGATTTTAGTGAGCTAGAAATAAGCTGTTGTGATCAGCCAATAAAGTGCTGCAGTTTCTTACAGTAACTACAAGCAACTACTGAAGTTTTCTTTTCCTTTTTCTGGCTGTTCCACACAGCCAGTGGGATATTAGGTCCTCAGGCAGGCAGAGATCAAACCCGTGCTATCTGTAGCGGAAGCCTGGAGTCTTAACCAACGGACCACCAGTGAAGCCCCTGAGAACTACTGCAGTTTAGTTGTTAAATAGTTAGCTCTACAAACTGACTTATACTAGCTGTAACAAACTAATGCTAACAATAACATATTAGCTAATGATATTATTACTAGCTGTAAAATCAAATGTATTTGAGTTTTAGTTTCCTTGCTTTTGAAATTGGAATCTTTGTGGTATTGTTGTAAGGATTAAAGATAACGTGTATCTACCTATCTCACTAATACATTACTTGAGATCTGACAACTCTTCCAAAAGAGAAGCCATTATCAATTTTCACAGCTGCTCATTTTCAATTAAGTGTTACCTTGGTTTGATAACATCCCTATTGGTTTCACAAGCAACAATAATACCAGCAATCATAGCTTAGATTTATTGCTGTCTTGTAATGTACGAGCTGCTGAGTACTTTTCATGAGCCTGTCTGTCTCACATATTCCTCCCTCAGAGCCTGTGAAGTCAGAGTTCTACCATCTCCATCTTAGTGATGATGACACTGAGGATGAGAAATTCATAGATGCATCTGTTTTAGAAAAGGAGGTTGTACATGTTCTGAGTAGAGATAGGTCCTGTTACTCAATTGATGTTGGTCAGTTGTAAGAGTTTGTAACATGTGCTGGTTGTGATGCTACTCTTTGAGCATCACATCAGAAATGGGGCCCTTTGCACAGCTGTGGAAAAGACTGCAATTTGTCTTGGGGAAGAGCTTCTGGCTCTCATAGCCTAATGTAAAAGAAAATCAGCTTTCCAGAGTGCTTGCTATTGTGTTCCCCATCCTGTTTAAAGGACAGGGAGGGAACACAAGGGTTAAGCCTTCCTTAAATTGCTGGGGGCGCTGTTTCATGGCAGTACTCTTCAGGGTATCCCTACCTTTTAGGTAAAATATAATGTGGGTCATTGGGTCAAATCCTTTGCTGGTGCTTCAGAAATGCCATGTTTCATGCCAGTGTGTCACGGCACAGGGCAGGGGTTAGGAGGAGCTGGCCTTGGTGCTTATGGGTGGATCAGTCCCAATGCGAGACCAGTTAGTTAAACCTTGTGGGTGACCTTGAGACATACAGGGTACAAGTACTTTTCTTTCTTTTCTTTTAGGGAGGCTTGTTCAGATTGGGAATTGAGAGAGCCTGAAGGTGTATTGTATCACTTTTTTCCCTTAAGAGTTTTTCTTTGTTTTTTGTTTACATAGATAATAAAAAAAGAAGGAGGTACAAGTACTATAGTTCTCCATTTGGCCACTCTTCCATTTTGAATATATTGATGTCCGCAATAAACATTCCCATGCCCCCTGGAATCTGGTGGGTTCCTTGTATTTGGTGATGAGGTCAATACAGCTTGTACCCACTATGATTTGAACTGTAATACTCAATAAAAAATGAGTATTTTATTTATTTAGTTTTGAATTGTCTGTTAGAGTGTTATATAAAAACACTGCATGTAGTAAATAATTGTGGTCATTTCATTTTATATCTCTGAGTTATCTCCTTTGTATAACTATATGACATACTGCTTATATAGGTCTGTTGATAGCTGTGTTTCGTTTGCATAAGAGCTTATGGATTTTTCCCAGAAAATAGGAGTGAGGACTGGCTTATTTAAAGAGAATGATGTCTCCTGCATTGGTAGGTGGGTTCTTTACCACTAATGACTCCTGGGATGCCCCGGATTATGGCAAAAAACTCTTGGTGATTGCTAATGTGTGCCTTTCCACAGAACCAGGCTTCTCAAACTGGGTTTGAGTAACAAGACACAGAGGGAAAAAGGAAGCCTTTTCCTGCAACATCAACTGCCAACAATTAAATAATAACACTTCATTTTCATATTAAAACAAAGAAAGATATATTGTAAATGCCACATTCATAAGGCAATTAAAGATAAAACATAGAACTTTAAAGAAGATTTCCACTTGCCTTTGTCGAGGCTATCCCCCTACCTCCCCCTCCCCCAATGTTTCCAGCCTGTGCTTTGCTGCTTCTGCTCTCAACAGCATAACTAACTGCTCTGCAAAGTTAACTGGATATTGATGTTCCTGTCATCTGCAAAGCTGCAGAAAGCACATAAAGGTAGTTAATGTGAGTGTCTTTGGCTTGTACTTGCTTTCCGTCATGTCAATAAATCCTAAATCTTCCCTTGAAGTCACCAAAGTCTACTCGCAAGTCATTCTTCTGAATGTGTGCCCAGAGACAGGAGGGACAAGCATGTGTCTAAAATATAAAGCTGACCAGGCCTGTGCAGCCAAGCTGGCAGGGCTCTCTTTTCATCTTGCTCCCCATCTAGGGATGTGGTTTCATTCTAGGAAGGGCAGGCCCCTGGTGCTTCTCATACCCAGCCCCCAGTCCCATGTTGCAGAAGCACTGTTCTGGACAAACATGGCCACGAGAACCTGTCTCCTCTTCTGACACATCTCCCAGTCAGAAAAGAAGCTCTCATCCAGGGACGATAGGCTGAGCATACTGAGTCTTAAATATTTCTGCCCAAGCTCACCTATAGGGCAAAAGTTCCATGCCAGGAGGAGCAAATCAAGAAGATGAGAGTCTACAGTTCCCACTCAGAGACCAGAGTTCTCTGGGAGAAGTGGGCCATCGTCTTGGCTGCGATTTCAGTGCAGAAGCACAGAAGCTTTACTTGGAAGGAGGGAAATATTGAACAAACAGCACTGCTCTGTGTAAGGTAATTGACTTGATTTGGGAACAGAGTATGGGGATATTCATGCCTAAGGCTGTTGTGGAAAACAGGACCTTGGCAGTGAGCAATTAAGAGAAGGCAGGAGCTCCACGAGGGAAAGAAGCTATATAGTAGATGACTGAGAAGTTTAACAGGGAGCCCAGAAAAAGAGACAGTTGAGAACTAGAGGGTTGAAACCAACCTCAGAGTCTCCCCAAATATAGTCCCTGAAAAGAGGACCACGACATTTATTGGATCAGGCTGTCGAGGAATTTGGGTATCAAGGTGTCGTCAAAAACGGTCTAGAAAAAATGGTACTGATGACTTACTTACAGGGCAGGAATATAGACACAGATGTAGAGAGTGGACATGTGAATACAGATCAGGGAGGGTGGCATGGGACGAATCGTGAGACTAGGATTGACGTATATATATGTCACCATATCACATGTAAAATAGACAGCTGGTGGGAACATGTTGTAGAGCAAAAGAAGATCAGCTCTGTGATGACCTAGAGGAGTGGGATTGAGGGGGCTGGAGGGTGGTTCACGAGGGAGGGGATATATGTATATTTATAGCTGATTCATTTTGTTGTTCAGTGGAAACGAATACATCGCTGTAAAGTGATTATACTCCAGTAAAAACACCAACAGCGACAACAACAAACCCAGTAATACACCCTGCCATCAGTGAGTGGAGGCTGGCAGCGACCTGTGGTATCAACAGGCGCAGTCAGGTAACAGAAGTCAGGAAAAGAAAGCCCTTCAAAATCCATTCTCATCCAAGGATGATCATACCAGGCCAGTGCCTTGCGCTCAGCAGGGTGACAGCAGAGGCTGCTCACAGAAGAGGAAATAAACTTCCCTAAAATAATCCACCATGTTACAAAATAGACAACAAAAATATCAAGCCCTGAAGTGGGGAAGGGGAATCAGTACTTACAGTTGTTTTATCATCTAAAATGTTCAGTTTTTTTCAAAGGGGAAGGAGGTGGAGGCAAGGACTTGGAGTTTGATGTTGGTAGATGCAAACCATTAGATTTGGAATGGATAAACAAGGTCCACATGCATAGCACAGGGAACTATATTCGATATCCTGTGATGAATCATATAGAAAAGAATATAAAATGTCTATTTTTTCAACCAAATATTATGAGACATGCAAAGAAACACACAAATGTGACACAGGCACAGAGGGAGGGGATGCAAGAAAAAAAGGAAAAAGAAAAGAAAGCTGGCAAGTCATTGATGGGATTAGAGATCTCTTCTTTCCCCTTTTCCCTTGTGTATTTATGGCTGCATCAAAGACTAGGGAGAATGCAAAATTTTTGGTCCTTGCTTTCCCAGAAAGCTCTGAAGATAGATGATTAATACCACGAGGATGCATTTTTGACTCACTGCTTCCAATCCATATTAAAAAAATGTAGATCTCCAATGACCATGGAACAAACACATTTATGGTGTTCCACCCTCCACCCCTACTCCCAGCTCCTGTGCTCAACCTGTCCCCGAGTAGACTTTTGTGAGATACTCTAGACCTGATAATAGTTTCAAAGGAACTTTCTTGGGCAATGTCTTTGGTATCTGGAATTTACATTTGTCATGATTTCTCCTGAGGGCTCTGGGAAGAAAGCAAGTGAAATACTGGGAGAGGATTGGCTGTGGATTTGAACTTGAAATCACTGAATCTGAAATCAAAAGTCTGAGATGCTTAGTCTGCTGTTGAACACATTCCTAACAAAATACACTTTTCACCTCATGGAACCAGTATCACAGATGAGAAAATGAAAAAGTGGATTCTGGTTATAAATGTCTAGTTACATTAAATGAGTTGAATAATTTTCCTTGACAAATTTATTACAAGGTGGAAAATACTGACATAACTTGATTTCATTATGTTTTTACTTGTTCTGCAAAGCCAGTATTTATTTGTGGAGTATCCACTGTGAAACATTATAACAAGATGATTATAAGGTGGTCCTATAGTTTGTGGGCTTGATTGTTTTTCTTGACAGTTTGTGCTGAGCATGGATCATCTTGTTTCTCTCTCACTGCTTCTGCTACATACTCAGTGTAAATATTCCAGTATCTTTCTATTTACTCACTATTTCTCTTCTGCTGCCTGGAGCCCTCTGCATCTTCATGCCTATCATTATTTTTTCTCTCTGAGATCAATCAACCAGCAAGTATTTTTTTTTATATTGTTGTTGTAATAGCCTTTGCAGGAATTAAGCTATAGTTCCTAAAGGCTAGGGGAAAATTTCTGTCCAAATTGCTCCACATAACCACCAATGTAGTAATATTTCATGCCAAAAAAGTACTTAATGGTTTGGATGACAATAATAAATATACACCTTAGAAAAGAATGGGATCTTTAGTTTCTTCTAAACACAACTCTGCTTAGACTTTCCAGAAAGAGTGTCCATATACTCTTTTCCTTTTTGAAAAAAGGGACTCTATAGGTTTTTATTTATTTAAATATTTATTTATGCATAATTGACATTCAACATTACATTAGTTTCAAGTGTGCAATATGATGATTAGATATTTATATATATGCTGAAGTGATCATCACAATAAATCTAGTTAACATCTGTCACCATACATAGCTACTAAAAAACTTTTTTTCTTATGATGAGGTCTTTTAAGATCTAGTCTCTTAGCAACTTTAAAATATGTAAAGCATTATTATTAACTATACTCACCATGCTGTACATAGCATCCCCAGGACTTTTTTTTATAACTCTAAGTATGTACCTTTTGACTCTCTCTCTCCTCCCTCCCCACCAGCAACCATCAATCTGTTTTACTTGTCCATGATTTTAGTTATTTTTAGATTCCACATTATAAGTGATATTATATGATATTTGTCTTTCTCTGTATGACTTCTTTCACTTAGCATAATGCCTTCAAGGTCTAACCACATTGTCACAAATGACAAGGTTTCATTCACATGCTTTTATATTAAAACTTTCATTTTTGTCTAACCATGAACTCCCTCCCAGCCTTTCTTTGCTTCTTTCTATTAAGCAAATCCAACTCCTTTAGGGTTTCCTCAAAGGCTCTATTTTCAATGTCATAAATTATTCATTTTTGTCATTCTGCCATATTTACAGAGTTTTTACCATACATAAAATTCTGTGACACTTTATAGAGGAAATACAAATCAGAACCATTGCCCCCAAAGATTAGAATTAGGGAGATTAGGCTAGCCACAGAGGTATTTATTTTAGTTCTTTAGAATTTCATCTTTGGTCTTTTAGCATAGAGTTGACTCACTTGATAACCTCCTTTCTTAACTGTCTTTAATTCCAGAAAATACCACACACACACACTGTTAAAGAATCTTCTGTTTCTCTCCCTCCACTCATCTTGAGAGAGGTCGGTATCGCTATCTCGCAAGCAGACAGCAGCGACCATCACAAAATTACGGCCGAGGCACTCTAACCTGTATCTCTTGACCCCGAAACAGAGGAGAAGCACCTGACAACCGCAGTAGGGTAGTCAGGTCAGATTCTGACAACTACATTTGGGGTTCTGTTCAAAGCAACTTTCAGAAACCAACTTGAAGCCATTTAAATTCCCCCAAAGAGTCAGTGAAAGTATTTGTGCTCGCTGACTTCTAACGTTCTTGGGGTGACATAGGGACCCTGGGAAGTCTATGAGGCTTGCCACAGTTTTTCTGGTAGCAGAGTCAACCTTGTTGAAAAAGCTGTCGTTTTTATTTCTACTTTAAAATGATTTGTTATTCATTTGAAAAAAACTATGCTCAGCAGTAGGTAAAGACCCAGAGAGATCATGAACTGAATTTAGGTTCCTGATTTCCCCAGTACCCAACTTAGGGTGTGACCAGGTGGTGTGGATTTATGGTTATGAGTATAGGAAGCAATATCAAGTCTGTTGCTTATGTGTGATATGACTGTGGGCACATTTCTTAATTGTTACACTGTCCTCATCTCCAGGCAATGGCAACCCACTCCAGTACTCTTGCCTGGAAAATGCCATGGATGGTGGAGCCTGGTCGGCTGCAGTCCATGGGGTCGCTAGGAGTCAGACATAAATAGGCTTCCCTGATAGCTCAGTTGGTAAAGAGTCTGCCTGCAATGCAGGAGATCTCAGTTCGATTCCTGGGTTGGGAAGATATGCCGGAGAAGGGATAGGCTACCCAGTCCAGTGTTCTTGGGCTTCCCTTGTGGCTCAGTTAGTAAAGAATATGCCTGCAATGCGGGAGACTCTAGTATTCTGGCCTGGAGAATTCCATGGACTGTGTAGTTCATGGGGTCACAAAGAGTCAGCACGACTGAGCTACTTTCACTTATATATATATATATATATACATGCACACACACACATACACATACACATACAGACATTTATACATACTGAAAATGTAACGATATATGCTGCTGTGCTATGCTTAATTGCTCAGTAATGTCTGATTCTTTATGACCCAACGAACTATAGCCTATCAGGCTCCTTTGTCCATGGGGATTCTCCAGGAAAGAGTACTGGAGTGGGTGGCCATGCCCTTCTCCAGGAGATCTTCCCAACCCAGGGATGAAACCCAGGTCTCCTGCATTGCAAGCAGATTTTTTACCATCTGAGCTACCAGGGAAGCCCTGTAGTGATAGATACATCAGTACACACACACAGACACACACACATCACATCACATATAGGAAAGTCCTCATCACATTTCCTGAAGCATGAGCAGTGTTCCATGAACTCTATGCTGACTGTAATATTATGCTAAGCATAACCAAAAGTAGACAGCTTAAGACTTTACCTGACTCTGATTTTTGAAAAGTTAGTTTTATAGAATGCTGTGGATGACTTTTGCCTTAGCAATTTCCACAGCTTCCTAAAGTGTTCTGGTCTGAACTATATTATTTTTGCCATGCCTGAGGGAAACAATGAAATAAGCAAGCAAGCAACAGATTGGAGTTACCTTTAATAACACTTCTAAGATAGATTTGACTTAGCGTTCTAAATATACTAGAAATCTACAATTCCTCCCTCCATTGCTCACTTATGAGTTATCAAGGAAAATTTTTTCTCGACGTGAAAAATTTGCCATGTTAGGCCATGATCCACTGGTGGTGGAATCCAAGGCCAAGAGGTGAACGCGTTAAAGTAAATCTTAAGTGAGTTGAATGGGGTTTGAAGCTTGCTGATTCTTGGCAGCTGCAGGACCAGCAGGACAGAGCAGAGTGGGAGAACAGCCAGGCTGAAGTGGCAAGGAAAATTCCTTTCACACCTAAGTTGTACTTGCTAAAGAATGAGAAGCATGTGAAAAATCCCTTGATTTCACTGAGCTGTGATGACAAGGACAGGTGTGATGGAGATGGTCTGATGATACACATCAATTAATTCAGTCTAACTTTCAAATACGGTAGATGTTTGCAATAAAACTGAACTTACCAAATGTTCATCAGCATCTCTCAGTTATATTTCTTATTTCTACCATATTTAAATACTCTTTGGAAAACAGAACAAGAAATTACCCCTTGAAGCCATAATTAAACTGCAACTTAACAAGTGTATAATTGGAGTTTTTGATAAATAGCTAACAGAATACCACGTTACATACCACTCTCCTGCTATTGGCTTAAGAGAGGAACAAGGAGAATTTAAGAAATAACAATGACTCTCAGGAGAAGATGTGTTTTAGTGCTTAAAATTAAAATTTCCCAGAGACTGATACTGATCTGACATTCAAACTGTTTCAATGGGAACAAAAGAGAATTATTCTTTTGAAGTTTTAACATTTTTTTCTCATGAGATTAAACTGAGCTGGTCAGTGCTTTGTCAGATCATGCTTTCTAGGTTATGTCATCTTGTTTCCTGCTAGGGCCAAGCTATTTAATAATAGAGAAACTGATTTTTTTTCTCTTGCTCATATTTTCTCTTATTTTTATCAGCAAAGTATATCTCACAAAACATCTTCTTTTGTCTACTCAAAGTCTGTTGAAATAGTTTCCCACTGTGTGAGTGTGTGCATGTGTGTGTGCACATGTATGGCTTTCTGGAGTCAGAGTAAGAAGAAAGCTTGCAGAAAGGGAGATTTGATCCATAGATTTGTAGAAAAATGCAAAAGCAAATTAAATTCTTTGTGAGTGCTGTGTTTCACTTTTAGAACACTGAAAAAATGAAGAAATGAATTTATGAAGAATTTCTTCCATGTGTCCCATATGCATATTTTTCTCTTGGGGAAATATTTCTCCAAGTGAAAAAGTAATTATGAAAGAAAGTTATCTACTTGCATTTTGATATTTCCTCTCTGGGAGAAAATAATTCTAACCTCAAGTCTTTTGGTAGGTTCTAAAGTAGGATTAGAGAATTTAACCTTCTTATTTAAACACAATTCAGAAGTTAATAATCAGAAAAAGCACTGCCATCTCCGTCATATCAAGTCTAACAAAAGACTTAGTTATCTCTAAAACCAAATGACGATCTCAGTTTGAAAAATGTTATAGCACGGGTCACAGTTATCATTAAAAAATTTTTTTTTCTATAAAGAATTTTATTTCAATTTTTATTTCAAAAGAATTTAAAATGTACTAAAAAGTTGAAAGGACAATGTGAACACCTTCTATCCTCTACCTTGATTTAATAGTGTTAACATTTTGCCACTGTGCTTTCTCTGTCTCTCTGCATATATAATTTTTCCCTCTGAACCATTTGAAAATGAATTACAGACATGACATTTTATCTATAACTACTTTAGCAGCATTTCTTAACAAAGTACATTCTCTTACAGAGCCACAATACTGTTATTATACCCAAGAGTATTGACATTAATTTCCTAATGCAATCTAAATTCCATATTAAAATTTCCTTAATTGTCCACAAATGTCTTCAATAGCTTTTCTTTCTTTGAAATCATGATCCAATTTGCATTTAGTCTAGAGTGGTCTGTTCATCCTTCCCCCACTCCTGGCCCATTGCTATGTTACTGATGCTTTTAAAAGTCCAGGCCAGGTTTCTTATGGAATAGATTACATTCTAGAATAGTTTTGATATGCTTTTTGATGATTTAGAATCACAAAATAAGCAGCCTAAGAACTTAGTTTAGTATATTAGTAAAGAGATAGTTACCAAAGTGATGAATACTTTCATATTAATGTAGGAACCCCAAGAGATTTGGATTAGACAGAATGAATTTGGCAGGAAATATAACAGTATTTTGGGAGCAGAGTGTGTTTGAGTTTACTGGTTTTTAGATTTTCTAAAATTAAAGGAAAGGGAATGGATTTCTTTAACATGTCATCATTCTACCCTGGATATGTTTAGCAAATGTCTGGGAATACTGGTTTGGGGCTTATAAGAGAAAGTATATTTAAAGAGAGACAAACTATCTTTTCCAGAAAGAGGAGAGAACTCTTCCTAACTCATTTTATTATAGTACCATTATCCTGATACCAAAACCAGACAAAGACAACCCAAGAAAAGAAAATTAGAGGCCAATATCCCCAAAGAACATAGATGAAAGAAAATCCTCACCAAAATTTAACAAACTGAATTGAACAATACACAAAAAGGATTATATACCATAATCAGGTGGAATTTATCCCAGGGATGCAAGGATGGTTCAATCTCTACAAACCAATCAACTTGATAAACCACATTAACAAAATGAAGATCATAAGATTATCTCAATAGATGCAGAAAAAGCATTTGACAAAATCCAAAGTTCATTTATGATAAAAGCTCTCAACAAAGTCAGTGCAGAGGGAACGTTGTTGTTATTGCTTAGTCACCAAGTTGTGTCCAACTCTTTTGTGACCCCATGTAGCGGTAGCCCTCCAGGCTCCTCTGTCCATGGGATTTCCCAAGCAAGAGTACTGGGGTGGGTTGCCATTTCCTTCTCCAGGGGAACTTCCCGACCCAGGGATCAAACCTGCATCTCTTGCATTTGCAGGTGGATTCTTTACCACTTAAACACCAGGGAAGCCCAAAGATGGAATGAAACTCAATATAATAAAGGCCATATATGACAAGCCCACGTCTAACATAATGCTCAGTGGTGAAGAGCTGGAAGCTTTTCCTCTAAGATCAGGAATAAGACACTCTCAGCACTTTTATTTACCATAGTGTTGGTAGTCCTAGCCAGAACAATGAAGCAAGCAAAAGAAATCCTTTGAGAATATCTCCCTCCCCAGTCTGTAGAGTTCTAAAGGAGGAAAAATTGCTTAAAGCTGTATAAGAGGTCAGATACACATAAACACTTTTTCAGTAATGATGCTACATTTAAATTATCACAGCAATATGTAATAATATTTTCATGCATTGAACTCTTGTTAGATGCTTTAATTACTTTATTTATTCCTTACAATATATCCATGAGGTAGGTACTTAACTCCTTTACAGGGTAGAAAATTAAGGATTAGGCAAGAAGTTACTGATTTCATCTTTCACTTTGTATAAGCTCAAACGTCATGCTCTTGACTACTGTTTGAGAATACAAAGCATCCTAGTCTTTAAAATTTCTTGGTAACTTTCTCATTTCTTTTTTACATACCACTTTTCATGACCTTCACATTTTCCTCAACTGTAAGTAGCTCACCTATTCTTTGGCTACTGGCTTCATCTTTTGAAATGTTAAGAAAATTCATGAAAATATGTCTTTATTAGAGACGGCAGGTCCAAGAATTTCATTGTTTTCCCATTCTTCAGTTGAGGTTGGGAGTAAACTTCATTGAGAACATGGGTCAAGATGATAACTGTTTTATTACTGAAGCAAATGGTAAAGATGCACTCATTGAAACATATAGGTATTTATATAATTGCTGTATTTATAGGAATCATGTTTGTCTATTATTTCTTCTTGATGTTGTAAGAGAAACATGATAATCTGATTTAATGTTAATCCAACTGTGGTTTATTGTGTTTGAATACAGACTGTGCAGTGAAGAGCTTCCCGTAGGGGGCCAACTCTGCATCAGCTATATTCTCCATATTCTGGCAAGCTTCCTTAAGTGAAGTGCCTCTAAGAAATAGACTGCATTTGTTTTCCTACTGCCTACTTCCCAGGCACCCTAACATACCTTTTTCCTTAGTGCTGTTGTCCAAATCCTACTTGAGATTATTGTATCAGCAAAGTATAGTTTTGGGGAAGGAAGATGGCTTTCTTGACCCTCAATTTAAATTCAATAGGACCTGTGAAAATTAATCTCTTCAAGTGTCAGGAAGGAAGAAAGTATGCCTGACTACCTAAGAATGCAGTTATGATTCTCTAGTTGAAAATTATTTGATGAAACCCACAGTGTGGGGAGGCTTTACTAAGAAAAATAAAATGTAAGCCTAGAAGGGACCCCAGAAAGTCATTTCACAACTGTCTCTGGTATATTAGTGTCTTAACCACATCAGTACCATGACTGTCTGCTCTCTTTATAAAGAGATCTTCATATATGTATACTCCATAACTTATTTGCTCATTTCAATATCTTAGGAACCAAATCAGCTAACATTCTACATTGGATTAGTGTATGGGCTTTTGGGTTTACTCATCCATGGACGTTGGAAACTGACAGTGCACAGGGAAAACACAGTCTCTGAGGTCAGATGGGATATAAGGATAAAGAAGTTGGATTAGGTAGCTCTCTCACATGAACAGAAACAATAGAAAAGTCACTAACATTTTCTCAATCCTGATATATATATATTGATGCATTGGCTCACTTAATCCTCAAATGTCCTGGATGAAATGTATTATTATATTCTCATTTTACAAATGAAGAAACTGGTTTAGGGAGTTTAAGTGACTCAATCAAGATCAAACTACTACTGAGTGACACAACTGAGAGTCTAATGTAGGGCTACTTGATCCAAAGTACATCTTCTTAGCTACTCTACATGTGTATGTCTATTCTTAACATGACTGTGTGACATAATTATAGGATGGAATTTTGCAAAAGCATCCCTAGTTCTTTGTCCACATAACCAGGAAAAATAATAGTTCAAGGACAGCTGCTGTAAAGTTTGATTTACTTGACTAGCTGTTATATTACCCAGCAAGATAGTTAGGTTCCCTAAATTATGTTGTTGTTGTATTTTATTTGCTAAGTCGTGTCCGACTCGTCTGTGACCTTATGGACTGTAGCCCATTATGTTCATGGGGTTTTCCAGGCAAGCATCATACTGGAGTGGGTTGTCATTTGCCTCTTCAGGGGATCTTCCCAACTCCAGGACTGAACCTGCGTCTCCTGCATTGGCAGGTGGATTCTTTATTGCTGAGCCACCAGGGAAAATCTAGAACTGGTTAATTTTTCTCTGCTTATGCATAAGTATGATCTAATATCCTCCATAATGGACTCATAAGATCAGAGGGAAAAAGTAAAGATGGATACAAATACTTGTTAGAATTAGGGAAGAATCAACATATAAAAAAAGCTAGAGGGACTTCTGTAGTGGTCCAGTGGTTAAGGTTCTTTGCTTCTGCTGTAGGAGGTGCAAGTTCCCCTAGCTGGGGAATGAAGATCCTGTCTGCCTCACAGGGAGGCCAAAAACAAACAAACAAAAATCCCCCAAACAACAAAAAAAGCCCTACAAAGTGAAGACATTGTATTCTTGTAAATTTACATTTGTTCACTCAAAAGATATTTATTGAGTGCTAAGCATACTTCTAAATATCAGAGGTATGGCCTAGTACCTTAATAGCGAGATGATCAAGAAATGTAGTGTCTGGGTACATGTGTATATGCATGCAATATATTAGGTGGTAATAAGTTCTACAGAAAAATAAAGCAGGATAAGTGGTGAGTAGTTCATTACTATATAGTGTGACTGGGAAAGACCTTGCTGATAAAGCAACACTTGAGTGGATCCCTGAGGAAAATGAGCAAGCCAGTCATAGGACTTTGGGGAGCATAAATGCCAGTAGTGGGAACAGCAAAAGCAAAATCTCTAAAGGGGAACGTTGCTTTCAGGGAACAGCATAGAGAGTAGAATGAATGGAGGGGAGAGAGTAAATGATGAAAAAATACCCACAACACTTTTCTCTTATCCAAGTGCATAATCTTGTACTTTCTATGAAATGTTAGATAATAATGTTAGTAAGGGATCCTTTGCCTTAGTCCTGACTTTGCTCTAGTCTTTCCTCATCATTCATTATCCTGTCTTTTGGATTCAGATAGATGTATAAACAAAATACCCATGTGTTAAATTGTCTATTGCTACATAAACAGCTATAAAAAATTCAGTGACTTAAAACATTAATCACTTTATTTTCTCACTTTTCTGTTGACTGGACTTGGCTCGGCATTTTTCTGCTTAATAATATGTCATTTGGGGCTTCAGTTGTTTTGGGGCTTGACTAGGTTGGAGCTTCCAAGATGGCTTACCCATATGTGTGCCATTTGGTGTTGATTTGTCTGGGAGCTCAGCTGGGGCTGTGGAGCAGAATATCTTAGTTCTCATTTTGGTCTTTTTGTATAGCTTGAGCTTCACAGGATCAACAGAGAGGTTCTAAGAGGAAGAAAATCCGGGGCTTTGAGGTACTAGAAAACCATCACTTTACTCTCTTGGTCAAAACGGTCATAGGACCGGTTCAGATTCAAGGGGAATAACTCTATTCAAGAGGAATAACTCTACCTCTTGATGGTGGAGTGACATATTTATACAGGAAGGGAGGGATTGACCACGGCCATTTTTGGAAGCTATCGTATCATCAATTTCCTGTTTTATTGTTGTTACTATTTTAATCAAATTTTAATTATTAAATTTTATAATGTTTTTCAGTCTCCATGAAGGTGATCATATTGTTTTCCTCCTTAGACATATTAATATGATAAATTTTATTAATACATTTTCTAATCTTGAACTATTCTTAAATACTTGGAGTAAATCTCTCTATACATGGCTTTATCTGTATGACTCTTTGTGAGGTCCTTAGCTTTTGTGATCTGAATCAGATGTATGGAGTCTTATAAAGCCTTCAGATTATTCTTTTCTGCACTGTTTTATATTCATGGGATAAAGTTCTTTTCAGATATATCCCTCATCTTCAAAAATTATATTTTTGTTGGCAGTTTTTGAGACCCATCATAACTGGGCTCTGTCTTCTCAGCTTCCAAATATTTCCTTCCTTTGTTTCTTCTGTGAATTCTGTTCTTTTTTGGCATCCTTTTCAAAATATTTTAAAATCTATGCTCTTGTTTTACTGAAAATACAGTTTGTATTTTTATTTTCCATTTTTTCTTTTGGATGGTTTTCAGAAAAAGGATAAAATTGAATTTATGCAATAACAATCATATCAGAAGTCCCAGTGAAATACTATTATTTTTACAGAAGTAAATATCAAGATATTAAATTGATTTTCACAGACTCAATAGGCATTTTAGAGTTGAAATTGCTTGAGAAGTAAAAGATTTCAATATTTTTGGGGGATAGGGATAAGATTATTACAAGTTAATTATTTACCTTTTTTGGTAGCAAATACAGCCCTCTCCTGCAAAGCTAGAGGTAATTTATACTGTTCTAAGGGAAAACTTTTCTCCTCCATCAACCTCCAACTATAGCTTAAAAAATACCAGTGATAGCTATATAAGTGAAAGAGGTTAAGTGATAGCTGGATGCAATTAGGAAAAAATGCTTTTCCTTGGAGATTGATCCCAGTCACTTTCAAAACTGTGATGGGGTTGAGGGGCTGAGGAACAAGTCTGGGAGTTAGTGAGAGGTCCCAGGGTAGGGGTATGGGATAAGGGTGAGCTAACTTCAGAAGTCAGAGAATGCTAGGGAAATCAGGAGAAAAACAAACAAAATCTTCTAAATAGCAAACTTCTGGATCTACCCCTGTAGGGAGTAACTGTGCTTAGTAACTGTTCTGTGAATTTGGTATGGAGTAGGCCTTGAATTTTCACTAGGCAGTAAATTGTTTGAGGTATATTATCAACAGTAAACAGTACAATTACAATTATGTCTTTAGAATAGAGTGTTTTAATATCCAAATGTTTTTATGGTGAGTCTTTTTAAGGTCATAAAAATGGATTTACATGCTTGGTTAGTTAGAAACAATTCTTCTGGTGCTGCAGCTGGGTGATCTGGACTCAGGAGATCACCTCCCACCCGGCTCCCCACACCTGCTGCTGAAATAACGCCAACAGTTCTGAGGCATTTCCACCCGTAAAAGGAACGAGCAGGCTGGGTGCACAAGCTACAGGGCACAGAGCAGAGACCTCTGGTTCTGAGCCCTATTTCTGGCACTCACACATCCATATTGCTTATGCATATGTGAAGGAACAAATAAGGATTAACTGCCTTCTTAGAGATACAGTCCGGGGGAAAGGGGATGTGCTGGTTTTGTGTGCTGTCACTGAGCTATGTGTCTAATTACATTTTACATCATTCTACACTTCAGGAGCATTTAATAAATAAAAATGATTTATACTAATAAGAAACAGTAACTTTTGATAGCGCTTTCCAGCACACAAAATGCCTTCATGTACATTATATAATTTATAATTTCTTAAGGATGTTTGGCTAATACAGATTAGTTGCCTAGGGATCTCTATAATATTAATGCTATCAAGAAGACAAATTACTTCCCAGATACCTGATTTCAAGGTAAAATTACATGTTGGAGAGAGTTGTGGTGGTCATAATTTGCTTAACAAGTATTTTTAGAGACTCTCGGGGTAGAATAAAATTGGACTATGAAATGAGACTATAGAAGTGTTTAAAAGGCTTTATGGATAAGACTATCTTTTCTTAAAAACAAATAAAACATGTTGAAGTCATCTTGTAGGAATGAGACTGAATATTAATCTAGAAAAGCAGAGTTGTGTAAGGGCAATACCTGAGCAGTATATCAATACAGATCCTTCCTGTTTTTTCTCCTACTGTAGAGTTGGGGTTTTTCTGTTTCTGTTTTCTTTTATACACACACACACACACACACACAGAGTCAAGATCAATAATGAACTGGATTGCACTTTTTAGTCTTTCAGAGGTGTCCATGAAATTAAAGATTGGAATGTTCATATTGTAAACACTGCTTCCAGCACTGAGCTGATAAAATAGGTACAGAAGTTAGTTTCTGTGAATATTTCACAACTTTCCTACGAAACTCGGTAGACAATAACCTCCTTGTGAGGAAAACACTGATCTGGGGGTGATAGTATGGAGCTTTTGGGCAATAAGCAACTCACTAAATGTGTGCCACCCTCCCCTCCCTTTTCTATGCACTTCTGTGGATCACCTAGGATGATGGCAGACTAGGGCAAATGTTAAAACTTAGGCATAAATGCAGAACTTGGATGGAGATGATCTGTGGCACTGAGAAAGAATGTCTGTCAATGCTGGGAGTTCCATGCAGCAAGATGCAGTGGGACCTTAGAGACAGCAGGACCGCAGGATCTGTTTCTTACACTAATAGGTCCTGCTCTAGCAATAGTCCAGATGGCTGACCACAATTTCCTATTTTTCGCTATACCCAACAGCATTGACAAGACTTGGAGGAAGTGCCTCCAAGATGGAACATCTTCACAAATGGCTTTTAGCTGTGAAGTTTCCCTGGTGGCTCAGATGGTCAAGAATCCACATGCAGTGGAGGAGACCCGGCTTTGATCCCTAGGTTGAGAAGATCCCCTGGAGAAGGGAATGGCTGCCCACTCCAGCATTCTGTCCTGGAGAATCCCACGGACAGAGGAGCTGGGCAGGCTAGAGTCCATGGGGTTGCAAAGAGTCAGACACAACTGAGTAACTAACACACTTTCTCCTTGATAATCAGAACTAACCTCTACTCATCTACAGACAAGCATTAAATTCTTATATTCAATTTTTTCACTTGTCATGCAGCAATGACAGATGAGCTCAAAGCAGGAGGAGCTAGTCTATGCCCTTTCTTCTCCTCTTCTTACCTCCTTTGTGTTCTCCAGATACACAGAGGTGAAGTGAGCAAGAAATAACATGACATCTTGTAAAGAAGTTGCATTCCTTTGTCTTTGTTCTCTTGACCTTCAGACAGACCTAACGTAACTTCAGGCTGCTCCCCTTATGAAGTGGGTCCATTCATAATGAAATAATCTCAGATTCTCTGAAGGGGAAGATGCCAAAATTGCTTTGGAAGTTGTACAGCAATGTTATATTCGAACCAGTCTAGTCTAATTCCCTCATTTTGTAGTTTAAGATGATCTATTTAGGCATGTCCACCAGGCATGTATAATGCAATTTTTATCCCCGAGACATCCATTTGTGTTCTTGACACTGGAAAAGGTGCTACATCCTTTATCACCATTCTCTCGTGTTGGAAATATAATCAGCACTTACAGTCTAGTGCTTACTATAAGCCCAGTTGTGATGGGGGATAGAACCTTGCCTCACTAGGAGGAGTAGCCTGGCAGAAGGGGATAAAAGCAGCTATTTTAAAAATTAAACTTAATTGAAGTACAGTTGATTTACAATGTTGTGTTAATTTCCTATATAGCAAAATGATTCAATTCCTTTCAGATTCCTTTCCCTTATAGATTATTGCAAGATACAGAGTACAGTTCCCTGTGCTATACAGTAGATTCTTATTTATTTTATATATAGTAGTGTGTATATGTTAATTCCAATTTCCTAATTTGTCCCTGCTTCACCTCTTTCTTTTTTGGTAACCATAAATTTGTTTTCTATATCTGTGAGTCTAATTCTGCTTTGTAAGTAAATTCATTTGTATCATTTTTTTTTAGATTCCACATATAAGTGATATTATATGATATGTTTCTTTCTCTTTCTGTCTTACTTAGTATGATGATCTCTAGTTTCATCCATGTTGCTTCACATGGCTTTATTTCATTCTTTTTTATGGCTGAGTAACATTCCATTGTATATATATAGTGCATCTTCTTTATCCACTCATCTATTAGTAGACATTTAGGTTGCTTCCACATCTTGTCTATCAGAAACAGTGAGGAGTAGCTGTTTTATAGGAAGCATTCACATAGTTGAGAGACAACAGATGAGGAGGAACAGGAAAGCTTTATCAGCAACTATATGCAAATAAACTGGACAATTTGGATGAAATGGACAAATTCCTAGAAAAGTACAACTTTCCAAGACTAAACCAGGAAGAGATAGATAATATTAATAGACCCATCACAAGCACAGAAATTGAAACTGTAATCAGAAATCTTCCAAAAGCCCAGGACCAGATGGCTTCACAGCTGAATTCTACCAAAAATTTAGAGAAGAGCTAACACCTATTCTACTCAAACTCTTCCAGAAAATTGCAGAGGAAGGTAAACTTCCAAACTCATTCTATGAGGCTACCATCACCCTAATTCCAAAACCCGGCAAAGATGCCACAAAAAAAGAAAACTACAGGCCAATATCACTGATGAACTTAGATGCAAAAATCCTCAACAAAATTCTAGCAAATAGAATCCAACAACACATCAAAAAGATCATACATCATGATCAAGTAGGCTTTATCCCAGGGATGCAAGGATTCTTCAATATTTGTAAATCGATCAATGTAATACACCACATTAACAAATTGAAAAAAAACCCTCCAAAAAGTAGGAATAGAAGGAACATACCTCAACATAATAAAAGCTATATATGACAAACCCACAGCAAACATTATCCTCAATGGTGAAAAACTGGAAGCATTCCCCCTGAAATCAGGGACAAGACAAGGGTGCCCACTCTCACCACTACTTTTCAACATAGTTTTGGAAATTAAGGAAACAATTCCATTCACCATCGAAACAAAAAGAATAAAATACTTAGGAGTATTTCTACCTAAAGAATCAAAAGACTTGTATATAGAAAACTATAAAACACTGATGAAAGAAATCAAGGAGGACACAAACAGATGGAGAAATGAGCCGTGTTTGTGGATTGGAAGAATCAACATAGTGAAAATGAGTATACTACCCAAAGCAATCTATAGATTCAATGCAATTCCTATCAAGCTACCAGAGGTCTTTTTCAAAGAATTAGAACAAATAATTTCTCAATTTGTATGGAAATACAAAAAACCTCGTATAGCCAAAGCAATCTTGAGAAAGAAGAATGGAACTGGTGGAATCAACCTACCTGACTTTAGGCTATACTACAAATCCACAGTCATTAAGACAGTATGGTACTGGCACAAAGACAGAAACATAGATCAATGGAACAGAATAGAAAGCCCAGAGATAAATCCATGCATCTATGGACACCTTATCTTTGACAAAGGAGGCAAGAATATACAATGGAGAAAAGACAACCTCTTTAACAAGTGGTGCTGGGAAAACTGGACAGCCACTTGTAAAAGAATGAAACTAGATCACTTTCTAACACCACACACAAAGATAAACTCAAAATGGATCAAAGATCTAAGCATAAGACCAGAAACTATAAAACTCCTAGAGGATAACATAGGCAAAACACTCTCTGCCATAACCCAAAGCGGGATACTCCATGACCCACCTCCCAGAATATTGGAAATAAAAACACGAATAAACAAATGGGACCTAATTAAAATTAAAAGCTTTTGCACAACAAAGGAAACTATAAGCAAGGTGAAAAGACAGCCTTCAGAATGGGAGAAAATAATAGCCAATGAAGCAACAGACAAACAATTAATCTCAAAAATATACAAACAACTCCTGCAGCTCCATTCTAGAAAAATAAACAACCCAATTAAAAAGTGGGCCAAAGAACTTAACAGACATTTCTCCAAAGAAGATATAAAAATGGCTAACAAACACATGAAAAGATGCTCAACATCACTCATTATCAGAGAAATGCAAATCAAAACCACAATGAGGTACCACTTTACACCAGTCAGAATGGCTGCCATCCAAAAGTCTACAAGCAATAAATGCTGGAGAGGATGTGGAGAAAAGGGAACCCTCTTACACTGTTGGTGGGATTGCAAACTAGTACAGCCACTATGGAAAACCGTGTGGAGGTTCCTTAAAAAGCTGCAAATAGACCTGCCATATGACCCGGCAATCCCACTGCTGGGCATATACACCGAGGAAACCAGAATTGAAAGAGCCACGTGTACCCCAATGTTCATCGCTGCATTGTTTACAATAGCCAAGACATGGAAGCAACCTAGATGCCCATCAACTGACAAATGGATAAGAAAGCTGTGGTACATATACACAATGGAATATTACTCAGCATTAAAAAAAAATTCATTTGAAGCAATTCTACTCAGATGGAGGAAACTGGAGCCCATTATCCAGAGTGAAGTAAGTCAGAAGCAAAAACAACAATACAGTATATTAACGCATATATACGGAATTTAGAAAGACGGTAACGAGAACCCAACATGCGAAAGAGCAAAAGGAACACAGATGTATAGAAGAGACTCGTGGACTTTGTGGATGAGGGTAAGGGTGGGATGATATGGGAGAAGGGCATTGAAGCATGTTAATTGTCATGTGTCTAATCAATCGCCAGCCCAGGATTGATGCTCGGGGCTGGTACAGCGAGATTTCCCGGGGGGGAGGGAGGAGGGAGGGGGGTTCCGGAGGGGAAGCATATGTAAACCCATGGTGATATCATGACAATGTATGGCAAAAACAATAAAAAGAAAAAGCTTTAGGGATCTTATTGCCTCAAGACAATAAGTGTAACAAAATAGTCATTTAGAGATAGGACATAATGCCAGATTCTTTAGTAAAAAAAATTTAGTTCTGTTGTTTGAATTTCTATAGTTTCAGTCATTGAGTATATGTATAAAGAAGGAAGGCATTTGGGAAGTCAGGTTAAAACCACAGTCCTTTATAATTCAGGAACATTGGATTTTTGCTAAGATCTTCTCTCTCTCGTGCGATGTGCCTACTCTGATCTAATGGACCAGGCCAGACTCCAGGCAGGTTCTGTTTTCAAACGGGACCTCTGTTGAGGAGTGAGATCAAGTTACCTAGTCAGGGGTGGAGGGAATAGGAATTTCCTGTGCTAGTCTTCATTTCTAGAACTAAGAATCTTCTTGTCTCTGTGACTTGATGTTAAAATGAGAAGAAATTAATAGAAGAGGATTGTTCTATGTACCCAAGAAAGGATCCTAATGGATCCTAGGGGAAAAATTACCAAGGATTTGGGGCTAGAAGAACCTTGTCTTTGAAAAATCACAGAGAAAAATCGAACTTAATTTTCTCTGCATAGATTTGAAAGACATTGCTCAGGGGTAGACTTGCATTATTCCTCCTGAATCACTGATTAATTCACCAAGGAAGAAATATGCAGCTCTTCCTTGTTTCCTTTTGCATTACGGTATAATTTCCATAACTGAATTTCTATGATTCTCACGTATACCATTTAAATATCACTAAAGTATTTTTTCCTTAGTAAAAGATGAAATTTAAATAATATTAGCAATAAGTTTTGCTTATCAAATTAAAGCTGCTTGTCAAAATTAATATGCCATAGTAATATGCCATTGCCTTTCTCTTAGAAAATATGTGTTCCCTTTCCTGCAGAATTCACCAGATAGAGGTACTTTGGGGGTGGGGGGAAAACTCTTGGCACATGCCAAAGAAAGTTGAGAGTCCTTTAAAAAAAGAAGTAGGAGAATATGGAAAGACTAAATGAGAACAAAACAATCTCTATGAGGCTCTTTCTTGAGTATGTCATATATTTTTTCAATAGCTGATTATTGATTTTAAGAATCATGAAAATAAAAATGTGCATTAACTCCTCTGAAGTCTTCATTTTCAGTTAGTTTAGAGGTGGTTGGTGCCCATTTACAAAGACGTAGAACAGCGCTAACAATTTTTAACGGATCGTTAAATGGATCTTTCTGTGGGTTGATTCTTCTCTTTTGCAAAATGCTTTACCTGGTACTCTTTTTCTTTGGGCTTTGAGTGATTTTCAGGGTCTGTGGGAGTAACCAGATGTTGGCTGTAAAAGCAGAGCTAAGTGTCTCTGTCAGTGGAATAGAAAGTCTCTTCCTCATTTCATGGGAACAGGCCTCTAAAATGTTGGTGACATAGCAAAAAATAGGGAAGCTGAAGTAGTGATATCAAAATAATGTAGGTTTACTGGCTCCTTGTGACACCGAATGCAAATAAAATGTATTTTTCCAAATGTGTGCCAAAGTTACTTTTTTGGGTAGTTGCTCAGTTGTGTCCAATTCTTTGGAACCCCATGGATTGTAGCTAGCCAGGCTGTTCTTTCCATGGAATTCTCCAAGAAAGAACACTGGAGAGGGTTGCCATTCCCTCGTCCAGGGAATCTTCCCAATTCAGGGATCAAACCTGGGTCTCCCACATTTCAGGCAGATTCTTTACCATCTAAGCCACCAGGGAAGCCCCCAAGTGTTGTGTGGATGTTTTGAAAGCTATGCATCTATTAATCTACGTTCCTAACCTCCTTCCATTCCTTCCCCACCACCACAACCTCCCACACTTGCACATCAGTTGAAATTTTGGAAATCTCTTGAGGACCCACATATATAAATAAACACAGAGTTAAGTAATTTCTTTTACTGTGTAAATTATGAGACTTAAAGTTAATTGATGATGTGGCAGGGTCCACAATAACCCATGATCTCTTGAAGGTACATTTTAGGCTTTGTTCAAAGGTTGGAGCTTAAAATTTCTTCCTGTGTCCAGAAAAATCTAGATTACTCTGGAACAGAATGTCTTTTGTGAAACTGGAGTTCAATCTGTGGTAATTGTTGAGGTCATCAAATAGGATGTTGGCCTGATGTACAGTCTTCTAGAGAAGCTTTTAATGTACTCACTGGTAGGAAGTGAATGCAGCTGAAGAAATGCTTCAGGATGATTTGTAATCTACTACATTCTAAATCCTAGTAAGACTAGCATATCTGTTACAGTGATAGAGTGTTCAGTGCTATAAAATACAGTGATCTATGGTAACCACTGGGACCAATATATCTCCTGTAATATCAAAGAATGTGTCAATCTAAGGACACATTAATTTCCCTAATAACAAGGAAAAAAATTTCAAAGATAGAGGTGATCAAAAACATTATTTTGTCTAGATTTCTACATCCTGTTAGGGCTGGCTGCACCTAACCATGTTGATGAGATATCCTTTGCTACTAAAAAAATTACAAAAGCTACTTACTGGGTGCTGGCTAAAGATTTGAAATGAAAGTTGTTTGTGATTTCTTTGAAGTGAACGCATGAGAAGTGGCCCATTAAAAATGGGGAAAGGATAGTCAAATGTCTGTGAAAGGAGTTGGAATGATCTGGGAATATTGTCTGAGGACAAAAGGGATGAAAATTTTCTTGGTTTTCAAATATGTTAAAAGCCATTATTCTGAGGATGAAAATGAAGGTTGCTCCACCTTTTATAACTTGAGAGGAAATGGCTTTCATCTACAGCCTAAAAGATGCAGTTTATCTAAGGCGAGGACTTGGTAGGGAGAGTTATTAGGAGGGTAAGTGAACGAAATGAAGGGAACAACCTCTACAGCAAAGTTTGTGCCTGATGTTGGCACTTCAGATTTAACATTTACTCTGTCTCTTGTGGGCTTCCCTAGTGACTGCGTGGTAAAAATTCTGCCTGCCAATGCAGGAGATGTGGGTTTGATCCCTGGGTCAGGAAGATCCCCTGGAAACGGAAATGAAAACCTACTCCAGTATTCTTGCCCAGAAAATCCATGGACAGAGGAGCCTGGCGGACTACAATCCTTGGGGTCGCAAAAGAGGTGGATATGGTTCACCAACTAGACAACAGCATCAACTCTCTTTCTTGTGAGAATTTTGGTTAAAAACAGGTTTACTATTGAAAATTCCTAGCTTGAACTATTGTAAATTTCATATGAAATTCATTTTAATTGAAGAAAGAAGCACTTAAGGCTCAGAGTGTAAGGTTATCCAATAAGAGCAGAGAGGAGACTTGAGGAGAAAGAGCATAACTATTTTTTTCCAAATAACTTTTCTTATAACAAGTATAACGTACCCCATTATTGATATGTATGTTCATGACTTTTCTTATCAGCTGAAAATTAGTATACTTTCTACTGAATGGTGACATTTTATAAACCTGGTATGCATTAAGGAGATTATTGACTTATTGCTTTTCTCTTTATTAATCTAATTACTTGAAAACAGTTTTACAGTACATATTTTAGGGAATTAAATTTTTCTTTTTGCCTCTAGGATATAGCATCCAAAAAAAAACCAAGAGATAGAACAGAAATCTTTAATATAATTAGGAAAAACAATTTCTGCCTAGTGAAATCACTCAACTCGCAAGTTTGAAATGTGGCTTAAAGCAAAAGCTTTTGGATTTTTTTCCCTAGAAGAATAAAATTGTTTTAGAAAGTTTTAAGCAAACTCAATACATTACCTTTTTTTTTTTTTTGTCCATACCATGCAGCATGTGGGGTCTTAGATATTGAACCCGTGCCACCAGCATTGGAAGCAGAGTCTCAACCATTGGACCACAGGAGGAGTACCCCCCAAGACACTATTTCTGAATGAATGATCATGATGTTTAGGATATTTACGATGAGGGAGGACCAAATTTTAATTAGAAAATTATCCTGACAGTTCACAGGGGGTGCTGACTTCAGTATAATGCAGTGGTTAAAACTGTGGGATTTTTAGATGTCATTCATTCATTCAATCATTCAGTAAGCATTTCTGGTATCCATTGTATTGTAGGCTAATTCCAGGCACTGGGGACATAAGAATAAATGAGGCAGAAAGAACCTTGCCTTCATGAAGTATACATTCTACAGTGAAACAAGCAATGGATAAATGAATAAACAAATAAGATAATTACCGTAGAGAAAATAAATAGATGTTGAAATGGTGGTCAATTAAATCAGGGTGCTTTGGTTTGGCCTCCTGAGGAGTTGATATTTGAGCTGACAGATTTTAACCCCAATTCTACCACTTCCTGGTCCTGTGACATTGGACTGATTACTTCTCTGACTTCCAATTTTCTTCTCTATGAAATGAAAATATTACTACCAGAGAAAATATGAAGCTTAAAGAAGACAGCAAAGTAAAGGGCTTGGTTCATATTAAATAATAGCTAACTAACATTAATTAATTACTATTTTGGACTTCCCAGGTGGCACAGTGGTAAAAATCTGCCTGCCAATGCAGGAGACACAAAAGAGGTGGTTTCAGTCCTTGGGTTGGGAAGATCCCCTGGAGGAGGAAATGGCAACCCACTCCTAGTATCCTTGCCTGCAAAACTCCATGAACAGAGAAACCTGGTGGGCTACAGTCCATGGGCTCTCAAAGAGTCGGACAAAACTGAGCAAATGAACACACACAGACACAATTACTATTTTATTAATAAACCATAAATATTATTCCAAAAGGATCATGAAGCAATTTTTTTCCCTATTATGATACATTCTGCTCAGGCTACACAGAGAATTGTTTCTCTCTTGTTGGCAAGTTGAATTGCATTCTGAAGCCTGGCTGACTGATTTATATCAAAATGGTGAGAGACTTGAAAGAGGTCCCCACTGGCAGGAGTGCTGGTCATTGTCCAGATAAGGGTAAGTCCCAGTTACCACATTTCTGTCTCTCCCTGACTCTACACTCTATTTTTTTCAGAAACCAGATTCTAGCCCAAGTAAAAGCTTTTTCAGACTCCAAGAAATTGAATTTTAGGCAGCTTTCCATTTTTGTCGTCTCCCCCCACCCCGCCCCCGCCTCGTTTTCTCCAAATATTAGGTCAAAGCACGAAGAAGAACAGAAAGATCTGCAGAGGGGAAACAGATGTTTATGTTCGTTTCACAATCACAGGGCTGGATAGATATGGAAGAGCAAGAACTGCGTCCAGGACAGAGCTGCCCCCAAACCTCCCCAAGGATCCCAGGCTCTTTCCTGTGTTTTAAAACTCCTTTGCTTCTTCCCCTGACAGTAGGTGTTCTCCGAGCGTTCCTCAGTGCCCACTCCGAAGGTCTCACAGTCGTGCTGACTATCGTTTCGCATACAGCAGGCTCAGGGAACAGCGATTCATGCTTCGCAGCTCTGCCCATCACGCCCGAGGCTTTGTTCTTAGCAGCTGGTGCTTGGTGCACCCAAGTTTCCCTAATGAGTCTTCTTTCCGCTCCGTTTTACACCTCCCACTCTTCTCTGCTGTGAGTCTCAGGCTTTTCCCTTTCCTCCCAGGCACCTCCCCCCCCCCCCCCCCCCCTTTCTGTTTTTCATCCTTGTGAATTCTTTCTTCCAACGTCTCTCTCTGTCCTGGCCATGGGCACAGATCTTTTTATAAAGGACTCTGTTTCCTCACTTAGGAATTTGCTAGCTGTTTCTGAAAGGCTCTAAAGACCTCTTCTGTCTTGTACAAGTTCTCCTGTCAAGCAATGATATATACATGTACTTATTCTCAACTAGCTTTTTACTGATTTAAAGTGTGAAAGTGAAAGTGTTAGTCGCTCAGGCTTGTCCGACTCTTCGCAACCCCATGGACTGTAGCCCACCAGGCTTCTCTGTCCATGGAATTCTTCAGGCAGGAATACTGGAGTGGGTTGCCATGCCCTTCTCCAGGAGATCTTCCTGACCCAGGGATCAAAACCTGGTCTCCTGCACTACAGGCAAATTGCTTACTGTCTGAGCCACCAGGGAAGCCCTTTTAATGATTGATGGTTGGTTATAGAATTTTTCTCTTAACGATTTTTAGGCATCTTTATAATATAAAGCCACTCCAGTGTTATTGCCTAGAGAGTCCTGTGGATGGAGGAGCCTGGTGGGCTGCTGTCTATGGGGTCGCACAGAGTCGTACACGACTGAAGCAACTTAGCATGCATGCATACTTTGGAGAAGGAAATGGCAACCCACTCCAATATACTTGCCTGGAGAGTCCCAGGGACAGGGGAGCCTGGTGGGCTGCCATTTATAGGGTCACACAGAGTTGGACACGACTGAAGTGACTTAGCAGCAGCAGCATAGCATAAAGAAGGATTTTCTGAACGTTCTAAATTATATTAGATTGAACTATATGAACTTATGATACCCAAATGATTTTGAACTACAAAATGATCATTACATATGTTCACCTAATAAGGAATTTTCAGGATGCTTGTTGAAATTTATATTTACAGCTCTTTCTCTGGTATAGAAGTTCTGGCATGGACCAAAGAAATCTTCATTTTTTTCCTTTTTAAATTGAAGTATAGCTTTCCTTTTAAAAAATTGAAATATAATAGAAAATAATCTGTATATATGTATCACAAGATCTTGAATATTATTCCCTGTGTTATACAGGTAATTCTTATTGCTTTTCTATTTTGTGTATAGTAGTATATATCCATTAATCCTATACTTCTAATTTATCCGTCCCCCCACTGCCTTTCCCTTTTGGTAACTATAAGTTTGTTTTTTATGTCTGTGAGTATGCTTCTGTTTTGTATATAGATTCATTTGTATTATTTTTTAAATTCTCTGTATAAGTGATGTCATATAATATTTGTCTTTCTCTGTCTGACTTACTTCACTTAGTATGTTATTCTCCAGATCCACCCACGTTTGCTGCAAATGGCAATATTTCATTCTTTTTTAATGACTGAGTAATATTCCACTCTGTGTGTGTGTGTGTGTGTACATACATACCATAATTACATAGTACATCTTCTTAAACTGATCTTCTATTGATAGGCATTTGGGTTGTTTCTATGTTTTGGCTATTGTAAATAGTGCTGCTGTAAATATTGAGGGAATGTATTTTTTTGAATTGGACTTCATCTTTTCTGGCTATATGCCAATGAGTGGGATTGCTGGATCACATGGTAGCTCTTTTTGTCCTTTTATTAAAAAAAAACATAAAAACAGCTACCATCCATATGAAGACCACTGATCTTCCCAGTAGTCATGTACGGTCGTGAGAGCTGGACCATAAAGAAGGTGGAGCACCAAAGTATTGATGCCTTTGAACTGTGGTGCTGGAGAAGACCCCTGAGAGTCCCTTGGACAGCAAGGGGATCAAACCAGTCAATCTTAAAGGACATTATCCCTGAATATTCATTGGAAGGACTGATGCTGAAGCTCTAACTCCAGTATTTTGGTCATCTGATGCAAACAGCTGACTCATTGGAAAAGTCCCTGATGCTGGGAAAGATTGAGGGCAGAAGAGGAAGAGGGTGTCAGAGGATGAGATGGCTGGATGGCCATGCAATGGACATGAACTTGGGCAAACTTCAGGAGATGATGAATGATAGAGAGGCCTGGTGTGCTGCAGTCCATGGGGTCACAAAGAGATGGACAAACTGGGCAACTGAATGATAACAACATGGTAGCTCTATATTTAGTTTTTTAAGGCACCTCCATATTGTTTTCCATAGTGGCTGCACCAATTTGCAGAATCTGCATTTTTGACAAGCAGGTGACTGGGAAAATTTGGGAAATACAGATATTTCACTGGTAGTTGAATGAATATCTAAACATGATCCTTAGGGAAATTTATATTGTTTATGAGTTTATTGTATTTGATAAGAAATTGTAAGAAATTTCAGCTTAGTGAGTGTGATGATGATTACTAAGTGTTCATTGAAATCTGTTCACTCTTTCTTTGGGCATATAGCTAACTTCTCTAAGTGTGGCCTAGGGTTTAACTTCTCTCCAAAGAAATGTAAAGAGATGTCATGCCTGTCACTTGCAGACCTGGCCCAGATCACTACTCCTTGCCCTCCATAGCCTCTCATATTCTGTCTAGACATAGAGCAACACAAAGTCCTACCCAACAGCAGAATCACATGAGGTCATATGAAGTCACGTGAAGTCATATGAAGTCACATAAAGTCTTTTACTTCATGTGCCCTCTACGTAGCTATTGTTAATGGGAGAGCAACGGACATTGGCTAGATGAGGCAGACAAAGTATTTTTAAGAAGTATGTCTAGGAAAGACTCACTTTGGTCTTGGATGTGATTACTGGGTACTGAGAACTAACCAGACACCTAATAAATTCTTGAGAGAACTGCATTTCCAAAGAAACTCCAAACTTGGACAAAATGCTCTTATGACTATAAAAATAATACTTGGGCCATGAAATTGCACAAGCAAGAGGCAGGCTGTGAAAGTTGTATGATTCTTAAGAAAGACAGAGTCCCTGAGGCCCAATTCATATGTGTATCATGAAGGATAATGGAAGAGGAAGAAGAACTCCCCAGAGATCCAAGCTAGGGGAAGTTCAGAATAATGGACAAAGAAGTTCCTCCTGGAGAACAACATAAGGGTCAGTTCAAGAAATGTCTCCCACTGCTAGGTCAGGAAGTCTTCCCCAAATTTGCTATCTGGATTCTGTTATTGCTGTCTCTTCTATTCTTTTCTTTTCTGAAAGGAGGTTTGGGTATTTTGGTTATCCCATCTCTCTATCATTGGCTAAGAGGTGACTATATATATGGGGGAGATAGTAAGTCTTCTACTGGACCACAGGAACCATGTCTCCATCATATGGAAAGGACCAGACATCACTTGCAGATGCTAGATTTCAACTTGCTTCACTGAAATATTGGATTCTGTATTCCCTCTTGAGAAAATTTTGTTTTAGAGGTAGGAAAAAAATGTGCAGGAATATTTGGTGGCTAGAGAGTTTGATGCAAACAGAGATGGTTAGATTTCATTAAAATTCATTCTTCCCCCTTCTGGGCACATAGGTGGGTTTGTTTTTATTTCCCAGCTTCCCTTAGACATAGGTGTGGCCTCATGACTAAGTTATCTGCTCTGGAGTTTGACTGGAAATGATGCCTGTCACTTCCAGGCCTGGCACATAAAACTTTCCATGCAAGCCTCTCCACCACACTCTTTCTCAGTAGTCTGGTTGGATGGGAGATCTTAAGGGATGGTGAGATCACAAGATGCAAGGAACCTGGGTCCCTAAATGACTAAATGAAGGAAAGTAGCCCAATTGACATATATATCTATTCAGGATCATTAATTAGCAAGGTGTTAATCACTTACATGTTTGAGTCTATTTGTTAGGACGGGTTAGCATATCCTAACTAACAGTGACTTTTTGATTAATGTGATTAGCTCTAAACCTACACACTGCTTACATTGTTTATTTACTGTTTCATGGCCTCCGCTTACTTCATTACAAGTTATTAAACCTTAGCAAACTGGTTAATAACTTTGAGACTTGGTTTCCTCATCAGTCAAATTTAGGAAAATTAATACCTCATAGTTATGAGGATAAAATGAATTGATGTATGAAAACATCTCAAAATATGCTTGTAGCAAGGACTTTCTAAGTGTGTAGCTATTGTTATTGTTGTTAGTACATATTCTAGTAGCGTTTGGGTTTTGTAATTAAATAGTACCACACTGCTTGTAGGATTACACGTGGCCATAATGAAATTCAAACTGAGACTGTGAATGAGGAACATCATAAATAAAGCTGTATTGTGAAGCAATACAAAACGCTGAATGAATACACATGAATAGGTCCTTTTGTCTGCTGAGAATTAGGCACATCCAAAAAGTTGGTGGACTTCAGAATGTTCAGGAATGATGCCAGGCCACTCAGTGATTCACAGTGGGTCCCTATTGAGTTCCCAGTGGAATTTATCTTGACTGAGTTATACCCAGAAAATTAACTGTTTGGATTCTGCTAACTAACCAAGGGATGGCATTGATTTTTGTTTGTGGGAAAGTGAAATTTCAGCCTTATTAAAACCTGTGTCTATACACAAAGGGTAGGACCTCTGTAGATCCTTGTGATCTTGTGCTCAGAACTGGTGAGCGAGATGATTTCTGTTGAGCTTTCATACCTGTCCTTTCCTCAGAGGCCTCACGTGAGTTGCCCACCTTTCTGTTGCCTTTGTGGAATAGGCCAACTACATTCCGAAACAGAGATATCCAATGTCCCGGGCCATCACTGAGGCAAGTTTGCTCTTTGCCGCACAACAAGAGGGAGTGATGGCAGGCTCTGAAAATGCCATCCTGGAAATGAAGTACTGATTACCTGAAGCCCAACCTTGTTGGGCAATCAGTAGTAAACTTTATGAAGAATTTTCTAGCTTGGGCCGTGAAAGGAGCCAGGCTGTGTGGAACTAAAAGTCTTGGTCACAGGGAGTCTGTCCACTGAAGTCCGAATTGGTCACAGGCCTTGGTTTGTTGCCAGCTAAATCTGGAATGCAGGAGGGTTATGAACTGCAGATGTAGTTTCTAATCCCAGGAGCACGACTTTTCTTGGGTCGCTATGGTCACAGATACTTAATTCTCTTTTTCCCTCTTCTGTTCTTTCTTAGTCCTAAGAGATGAAGCTCACAGTTTACTCCTCTGCAGTATGCTTTGGCTTTCTGAATGTAATTTCCACCCCTGAGCCTCTGAATGTGCTCGTGCCCGTAGGCATCACAGTGTAGACTGTGGAAGGAACTATCTATACAATTCCTGTTGCTGTACCTTTGATGTGGCCTCCAAGAGTCCAGAAAAACATCAGACCCTCATTGCACTATCACACTGCCTCACAAAGAGATATTGGAGAGTGGAATACCTATAAGGTATGATGCTTTTGAGCATCATGTTGGGTTTTTAAACAGAGAGATCTGACTGGCCCCTTCTTGTCTCCTCTTTCACATATTTCTTTTGTATTTTTGCCTAAGGTTAAAAGCCTGGTGATTTACTTCAGAGTCCCATGAGAGGTGTTTTAGGTTTTCTTTTGGCTTACAAAAAATGAATCTCATCCATTCTTTAGACTCTCAGGTATCTTTAGAAAGAACAAGAGAGAAACTCCTGAGTAAATATTCCCGAAGGGGCAGAACTGTGTCATAACACTGTACAGGCCTGGGGCTTTGTTTTATTTACTCTTTATTATTTTATTTTTTTTCCTTTTGGATTGGACATAGATTCCTCCCAATGCTCTAGCCATTAGCGTTATGATGGAGTCTACCATGGACCAATCATCATTTAATTAGGTGGAAAAGTTTAGAATTGACTTTCAGCTCTCTGTGAAAACAACATCCTTTTACATCTCACTCAGCTGATAGAGCAACTAACTGTTTTTCCCTTTTCCACAAATTGTGTTAATTTCCTGCATAGGCAGCCTGGGTTTGCAAATAGTGACAACATAAATTTTTTAAACACAGGTGGTTTTCCTAGAGAGATGGGTGATAGGAGAAAGAGCCACAGACACGACTGATTCTCATACAGAAGATAAATGAAATGGTGAATGAGGTACGTCAGGCAGAGGCTTTAACTTGAATGGGATTCTTTTATGCAGCCACACACATCAATAGACAAACCACAAGCATGATCCGACTCAACATACAATCTAACTAAACCAGAAACGGAAGTATTTTCCTTATGACATCTGTGGTGTGAAACATTAATTGATACTACTTTATCAGTGAGATGTCTGCCACAAAACTCAAAGCTGAACATATGATGAAGCCAGGATGAAAGAAGAAATATGGTTATTCTGTGGTAAGCTGTGAAATCTCTAAAGGTTGTTAGGACACCTAGAGTCATCCCTGGGAGTAGGAAACAGTGCCCAGAGATGTTTCTTAGGCACATCTGTGGACTTTTTAATCTTCCTCTAACTGCCCCCAATTTTTAGACCTAGCTCTTACTTAGTTGAACTTGGAGTTACTCTGGAACATGATCTTTTATAAAGAACTATAAATGAGTGGGCCACTCAAAATTTACATAAGCTTTTAAATATAATGTAGATGGAGGAATTTGAGTACATCCTGTCTGTTTCCAAATGAAATTTATACATTGAATACATGGAGATCCCTAGTGGCTCAATTGGTAAAGAATCTGCCTGCAATGTGGTAGACCCAGTTTTGATCCTTAGGTTGGGAAGACCCCCTGGAGAAGGAAATGAAAATTCTCTTTCCTGGAGAATTCCATGGATAGAGAAGCCTGGTAGGCTACAGTCCATGCAGTTGCAAAGAGTCGGACAGGACTGAGCAAACAGACATGATATTGGCCCATTAGATCAAGAAAATTCAATGCTGTATTATAATTTCAGTAGCGATAAAATGATTTGTTAAAATGTGAACGAAATAGTTCAAAAATATAATACATTTAATAAATATTTTATATGTTCCTTCCTAAAGAGACATCTATTGGACTGACAATTTGTTCATTTATTCATCAAAGTGTTAATGGACCAGGAATTTACCTAAGCATAGGAGGAATGAGATGATTAAGCTATTCCAATTCATTAATTCAGTAACTGTCTATTGAGAGTATACTGGATTTTGAGTTCTATTTTAGAAGATGGAGTCTTCTATTTTAGAAGACTGGAGACAAAGTCCTTGCCCTCTTGGAGTTTACATTCCAATGTAGGATAAAAAAAAGTAGGCAAACAAATATAAGCATAATGTCAAGTAGTGTTAAATCTTCAGAGAAGGCAATGGCACCCCACTCCAGTACTCTTGCCTGGAAAATCCCATGGATGGAAGAGCCTGGTAGGCTGCAGTCCATGGGGTCGCTAGGAGTCACACCTGACTGAGCGACTTCACTTTTCCTTTTCACTTTCATGCACTGGAGAAGGAAATGGCAACCCACTCCAGTGTTCTTGCTTGGAGAGTCCCAGGGACGGGGGAGCCTGGTGGGCTGTCATCTATGGGGCTGCACAGAATCGGTTACGACTGAAGCAACTTAGCCGCAGCAGCAGCAGTGTTAACTCATATGAAGAAAGACGAAGCAGGATAAAAAGTTAATGAGTGACTCTGTAGGCATGTGTGTTTGTGAGTGTGAACACGTTAAACAATGTGATCTGTTGAGACTGAGGGGGATCTGGAGGGAATAAGGCCAAGTTGGGGAAAGAGCAAGAACATAATCTTCAAGGAAAAAAGGAATTTTGTGTGGCTGAAGAACATCAAGATGCCTGGTGTGGCTCAAGCAAAAATACAGCAGAGCAGAGTGTTAGGACTGGAGGTTGGAGAGATAACAGGGCCCAAGTCATGGAGTGCCTTGGAGACTGTGATAAATGATAGAGTCTTAGGGTGAAGGGAAGTGATTGGTGGATTTGGGGCTGTGGGTAGCCCCTCTGTGAAAAACTGATTGGAGGGGGCCAGACTGGAAGCAAGGAACTGGGAAGTGATTATAGCAGTTTGGATGAGAAATGATAGTGGCATGGACAAGAATGAAAGGAGAGGAATGGTGAGAAGTGATCAGGCTTGAGACGTATTATAAATGTTGACCTGATTTGTAGTAGGAAGGGGTAATAGCTAGTGGTTTGGAGGGAGAGATATGAAGGGTATTGTCAAAAGGAGAAAGGAGTTAAGGATAATACCAAAGTTTTTGTTCTGAGTAACTGGGTGGAAAATAGTAATCATATACTTCTATTGGGAACATTAGGGGAGGAGCAGATTGGGAGAATTAAAAAAATTTCGGCTTTGGACAGGTTAAGTTTGAGATGTCTATTAGATATCCAAATGAACAGTTTGGATATGAATCTGAGTCACAGTATTTTTTTTTATTGTGGTAGAGATATGCAGTTTTGAGGTATCAGTGTATAAATAGTGTTTAAGTCCATGAGACTAGGTACAATCAACCTGGGCACAAATAGAGAAGAGGATGGAGAGACTGAATATTAAAGCATGCCGATGTATAGTAGTAGGGAAGAGATGAAGAGGCAGCAGAGGAGATAGGGAATTGCCATTGAGGGGAATAAAAGCTAGGAGAATGTTATATCCCAGGAACCAAGGAAGTGCTTCAAGAAGGAGCATATAAGCAATAAGAAAAGCCTCCAAGAGAACAAGTAAGATGAAGACTGAGAGTATTTTTTCTCCTTTTTGGCCACACTACAGCTTTTGGGATGTTAGTTCTTTGACCAGGGTTTGAACCTGGGTCCTTGGCAGTGAGAGCTTGGAGTCATAACTCCTGGACCATCAAGAAAGTCCCAATAACACAGAATAGAACACTGGTTTTGACAAGACATGACCCTTTCTTTTAGGAGCTTATAGTATAGTGGCAGTGGGAGAGTAAGGAAACAAGCAAATTGCTCTCAATTGTGGAAGTTGTGTGCTAACAATGTGGACACATTTCTGGACATGGGTTGAAGAAGGAGCAAGGAATTTTCCTTGGAGAGTCAAGGAAAGCTACATCGAGCAGATGTACATTTTTTTTTTTTTTTTGCAGATGTACTTTTGGATTCTGATAGGTAGGAGGGAGGGAAAACAACCAAGATTCATAAAACTCAAAAACATTTCTCTTCTAGTTGGTTGTTGATTTTTTTACAATCACTCATGCAAAACTAATATTTTCTCTCAAGTGAATATCCAACTATAGTTATTCCATGTAGACATATTTATCAATTATCAGTAAACATGATAACTATATTACAAGGACAATGTACACATTCAATCATACCTTGTTCCATTTGGAGGACACTCTTGTTTTGGGTAAACTCCAGGAGTTGGTGATGGACAGGGAGGCCTGGCATGCTGTGATTCATGGGATCGCAAAGAGTCGGACACAACTGAGCGACTGAACTGAACTGAACTTGTAATTATATTTTTCCTGGTTGTAGTCTTTATCTTTCAATTATATTTAAATTCCCTTTCATAGCTGTGTTCAAGTGTAGAGACCTTATTCTTTTTCTTATTGAAAAATAGTTGATTTACAATGTTGTGCTAATTTCTGCTATATAGCTAAGTGATTTAGTTATACTTGTGTGTATATATATATATATATATATATATATAATTTTTATATTCTTTTCCATTATGGTATTTCATATGATATTGAATGTAACTCCCTGTGCCAGGCAGTAAGACCTTGTTTATTCATTGTGTATATAAGATTCTGTTGTCAGTTGCTAAGTTGTGTCTGACTCTTTGTGACCCTTGGACTGCTCCATGCCACACTTCCCCATCCTTCACTATCTCCTGGAGTTTGCTCAAATTCATTTCCATCTAACTGTCTCATCTGAGGCACAGAGGAGCTGAGCAACTTACTTAAGGCTGCACAGTAATGGCAGAGTCAATATTAGAACTGAGCTGCCTGGCTTCAGAGCTCACTATCTTCAGCAGTATGCTGATGTGACCATACTATTGTATCTTTACCTTTCTAAGATAGGTAGTTATTAGGGAAAAATCTTTGCAGCTCATGAAATACTCCAGGCCAGAATACTGGAGTGGGTAGCTTTTCCCTTCTCCAGGAGATCTTCCCAACCCAGGGATCGAACCTAGTCTCCCACATTGCAGGTGGATTGTTTACCAGCAGAACCAGAAGGGAAGCCCTTTCATTCCTTAAGAGATAGGCTTGCTTTGACTTGAATTTTTCTGAATTCCTTGACTTCAGTTTTCCAAAGACTCAGTAAACTAGTTGCAGGTTGTCACTGCAGAATGAGCCAGTAGGACCCAGGGACTAGATATTGAATACTTCTCTACATGGAGAAGAGATCATGAGCTCTTTTACAGTTGGCTGTGGATTTTCATGTGACTGTGTCAGGGTTTACATTCAATCAGTTCATATGTGAAGAGAACAGTGGTAAAGAGAGTTAGGGTCTTTGTGGTGGAGAAGATCCCTCTACTGATGAAAATGTTCACTTCATTGGGCTTCTAGATGTATATGGCTCACATCTTTATTTCTCTTAAAGATGTGAGAGACTGTGTACTTAAAAAAGGTACAAGGTGTAAAGGCAACAATGTTTGGAAATGCCTACTATGACCAGGGTATTGCTTTGGCAAGAGCAGCTGTGGTATCTTGAGGGCTAAAACAAGGAATAGCCAAAATCTAGATGCTTTCATGCTCAAATGACAGCAAGTATGTATACAACTGAAACAAAATAATTTGTCCCTGGTGAAATCTAGTAGTGTGATCCAGCCTTTGTTTGCTCTCTGATGTTTTTTATAGGCTGATTTTACCTCTAAAGACAGTTTTATCTTTTTTCTTTCTGATACTGTGCTGTAATTGGTTCACCCAAAAGTTGGAGATGGGATATGTAATTTTAAAAATTAGTTACTTATTTTAATTTTGGCTGCGTTGGTTCCTAGTTGCAGCAAGTGGGATCTTTCAGTGCAGCTTACGGACCCTCTAGTTGTGGCACATGGCTTAGTTGGCCACGGCATGCAGGATCTTAGCTCCCCAACCAATGAGTTCCCTTCATTGTAAGGCAGATTCTTAACTATTGGACCATTAGGGAAGTCCCACGGATATGCAGTTTTTAAAAGTACTCAAAACCTTGTGGATTCTATTTTTTTTTTTGTTAGCAATTTTTGAAATTAGGTAGTCCTTTGGACTGCAAGGAGATCAAAACCAGTCAATCCTAAAGGAAAAGAACCCTGAATATTCATTGGAAGGACTGATGCTGAAGGTGAAGCTCTGATACTCTGGCCACCTGATGCCAAGAACCAACTCACTGGAAAAGACCTTGGTGCTGGGGAAGATTGAGGGCAGGAGGAGAAGAGGGCGACAGAGGATGAGATGGTTGGATGGCATCACTGACTCAATGGACATGAATCTGAGCAAACTCTGAGAAATAGTGAAGGACAGGGAAGCCTGGCTTGCTGCAGTCCTAGAGGTCACAAGGAGTTGGACAAGACTTAGTGACTGAACTCCAACAACAATCTGCCAGCTCTCTAGCCTGGCAGTAAGAGAATGTAGAATAAATAACCTTTGCTAAGATGTTTACAAGTTGAGATCCTAATAACTTACTGAAGTTGCAGACCTACTCTTCCAATTAGATTTTTTTTCCCCCTCAGGGTGAAAGTTTATCTGCACTTCTCTTCATTCTGTTCTCATTAAAAGGTTCTTCTCTGGGCATGTATGCATGTGTGTGCTTAGTTGCTCAATCATGTCTGACTCTTTGTGACCCTATGGACTGTAGCCCACCAGACTTGTCTGTCCATGGGATTTCCCAGGCAAGAATACTGGAGTGGGTTGCCATTCCCTTCTCCAGGGGATTTTCCCAATCCAGGGATCAAACCCAGGTCTGCCACATACAAGCAGATTCTTCACCATCTGAGCCACCAGGGAAATCCTTCTCTGAGCACAGCCACTATAATTTCAGAAAAGCCTAAGGGAACTAGCGTTCAAAATTTGCTCTTAATTTCTACAAATATAGAAAAACCTACTAGAGAGTAGATACTATTTTCACTGTGGGTTTCTCCCTGTCTGCTGTGTAATAGTGTCATAAATCAGGTACATCTAGCAGGAGGAGGAGACGTAGGTGACTGTTTAGCTCTGGGAAAGAAGCTACTTCCTACAGAAAGGATTTCAAATAGTCCCACAGCAAAGCCAGCACTCAAACAGGTTTCCTGTGGGCTATTTCCCCTCTGCTGCTCTGGACCCAAAGCCAAAGTGAAGAAGAGAAATTTCCTGATCACAAAATCTCAAATCTCTGGGAACTCAAGCTGATCTTATAGTGATCAAGCAGTTCATCATATTCCAAAAAGGCTATTGTAAATTGAAGCATTTTATGAATTTGCTTTTAAGAAGTTTAATAAGATTTACTTTGGAGATCAAGAGAAAAATAAGAGTCAAAGTGGAAAAAATTAGATAAGTGATCACATGACAAACTTTGGAACACTCAATATAACCGAAAGAATTAAGCTGTAACTAAACTGTCAGACCTTTAAATATCTTATGCCATATTTTGTGCTTTGGGGACATATGTTGAAATAATTGAGAAATTTTACATTAATCTTTATTTTTACTTTTAAAATATATTGATTAAAATTTTCTCTTTTAATTCAAAATACAGAGTGCCTAACAGATATTTAAAATCTTTGAATACTTTTTCTTCAATCTACTTCCATAGGAAAATGAAAGTACATCAGGATAGCACCAATTGTTATGGAAAATGAATGTTCTAAGGCTACTAATCTCAGCATTTCATTTATAAATGGCATGGGGTGAATATATGAGAAGTGGCAAGAACATTTCTTTCACCAGTTGTATAACTAGTGATTTTTTTTTTTGTAAAAGAGAATTGTGACACACCACATTGTTAATCAACTATAGCCCAATACAAAATAAAAAGTTAAAAAGAACTGTGATGCAATTACACCAGATTTTATAATGTTCACATTAAAGAAAGTTGATGAATCTTCAGGCAAATATTAAGTAACATCTCTAGCCCCAAAGTCTAGAGGGCAATTCAGGGTATTTCCCCAGCATTATTCTTTGGTTTAAGAGAAGAGAAGGGTTACAATAAAAGTGACATACAAGTTGTTCTAACACCAGCAAAGACCTTGGTTGCTGTGACGCCCAGCTACCTGGCTCCTGCCAGGCCTGCACCCACTACTGACAATGGAGATAAGCCAGGCCCCTCTGAAGCAGGGATGTCACCCCCCACGCTGTATGTCCGGTACACAGGGGTGGGTTTCCCACTTTTCTTACCTGCGTAGTGATCGAACACAGTAGGCACGTATTCCTCGGGGAAGGCGTCGTTGGCGTAGCTCATCAGCAGGCAGGTCTTGCCCACGGCGCCGTCCCCCACCACCACACACTTGAGCATCTTTTTCTCCTCGTGGCCACCGCAGCCGCAGCTGCTGTCATTTCCCTCCTGGCAGTTCATGCTCGCGGCTCCAGCTGCTGTGACTGTGCTGTGGTTGTTGCTTCTCCCACTTCTCCCAAAGCCCATGAAGCCCGTGCAGGCTTGAGATCACTCTGCCTTACTCAGGGTAACTGGGATCCTGCGGGCTCGTCCGAGGTGGCTGGCACATGCCCCCTCACTTACCATACTGAACGGGACAGGTGACGCACTGGGGAGAGTGATTAAAAGCATCTGTCACTTTCCCCATCAGTTCAAGTTAAGAAATCCTCATCTTCACTGAATCCTAGGGGCTTCCTGGGAGTCTAGAAATTTCAACAGCTCGAGGGTTTCACTTTGGTCTCCAGTTCTCCAAGCCTGATTGAAGACACTGTGGAATTTTGCTAAATCTTCCCCGTTTTCCACTTCACATCTAACATGGAGGAAAGCTGGGCTTTTTTAATGGAGTTTTTGCTCGCTTCCTCCAGCTTGCCGAGTGTCAGGAAATCATGGGTTTCCTGCTGCATTCCATATTAGGATCAGTGGGCTGGAGAAGGCTGCAACAATGGGGGCTCTGTGTGTGTGTGTTTGTACTTCTGGGGAACGCTGCCAGGACATGGAGTGGGAAAACACTAGGGGTCCCACTGCAGACTCAAGCTGTCAGACTTCCTGTTTCATCCAGGGCTGGGGAGCCTGTTTGCCTGTGGCTGGCTGGGAAGAGGCTGACGAAAGGATGAAAACCCGGGAGTACTGTCCGCCACAGAAACACAGGGAACCACACCAGCCGTTGTAGGATAATATATGACATCATTCCTCACTGAGTCACCAGTTAAAAGCTCTGCAAATTAAAACTGGACAGTTCTTCACATACTTAAATTAGAAACCGTAAGAAATTTGTCCTGGCAATAAAGAAGAAAACCTTCCAGAGTTTCATTGTTTCAAAGGGAAATGTTCTTGTAGATTGTAGGTTTAAGATGTGTGATCAGGTTTATAAGCTGCCACATTTGAGCTCAATACTTGTACGTGTATTCCAGACACAAACATTTTTATGGTTGTAGCACATAAGAAATCAATCAGATGTGGGATGTTTGCATCTTCTTATTAGTGAATAAACACACATGTCTTGGCTCACCCTTACTTTTGGAAATGAGAGTGTGTGGGACAGCTTTATTGGTTTGTTTCAGGTCTCCAAATGCTGCTTTTTCTTGAACAGTTTCATTTTTTATTTAGTCTTCTCCCCTTGGTCAGCCTGGTCCTCTTCAATTACAAAGGAGCTATTGGCACCTAATTTATTTGTCTGTTGAGTCACTCAAAACAAAGCCCCTTTGAAGCACTGAGTGTGATTAATGTACTCAATCTTAGAAAAGAAGTGGAACTCTGAAAGTGTTTCTGATGAATGGGTCAAGTACGTTTTTGATGCAGGAACTGTGTGTTTCTTTGAGATTTTTGAGAATTGATTTTAAGAATTCAGATTATCCAATTGATTTGAGGAGGTTTTTTTTTTTTTGGCAGGGGTAGGGTGAGAAGTCTGTTTTAATAAGTGGCTATAAAGAATTCTCCTGCCAGTGCAGGAGATTCAAGATATGTGGTTTGATTCTTGGGTCAGGAAGATCTCCTGGAGTAGGAAATGGTAAACCACTCCAGTATTCTTGCCTGGAAAATTCCTTGGACAGGGGAGCCTGGTGTACTACAGCCCATGGGGTTGCAAAGAGTGGGACACAACTGAGTACATATGCACTCACTCATACATCAATAATGTATATATCCACACATATATGCTACTATATAATCAATATTCCCATATTTCTTCTGTATTGGATTGTAGTAACATTTCTCATAGTGTTTAGTGTCCCGATATTTCTTTTCTATAAGGAGATGATGTTTTGGTTAGGTTGTTGTGTTTCTACCAAATTATGTTGCTATAGCAACTGCCAGTGCTCAATAATTTAAAATAACATGTATTCAATAGTTTAAAATAACATGTATTTCAATGAGGTATCACTTCACATCTGTCAGAATGGCTATCATAAAAAGTTCACAAGCAACAAATGTTGGTAAGGAAGTAGAGAAAAAGGAACGTTTGTTGGGAACAAACGTGTTGGTGGGAATATAAATTGGTGCCGCCACTATGAAAAACAGTATAGAGTTTCCTCGAAAATGTATAAGTAGAGTTACTATGGTGGTGGCGGTTTAGTCGCTAAGTCATGCCCGACTCTTACGACCCCATAGACTGTAGCCCACCAGGCTCCTGTGTCTATAGGATTCTCCAGGAAAGAATATTGGAGTGGGTTGTCATTTCCTTCTCCAGGGGATCTTCCTGACCCAGGGATTGAACCTGGGTCTCCTGCACTGCAGCAGTTTCTTTACTGACTGAGCTACCAGGGAAGCCCAAAAAAGGCCAAAGAAATATGTATATACCGTATTTAAAAAGCAGTGCTGTTGTAAAAATGGCATCAATAGACTTGTCTGACACAGAGTTACCATATGATCTATCAATTCCATTCTTTGGTATATATCTGGAAAAAAGTGAAAACACTAATTGGAAAAGATACATGTACCCCAATGTTCATAATAGCGCTATTTATAATAGTCAACATGTGGAAGCAAACCAAGTGTCCATGACCAGGTGATTGGATTAAGAAGATGTGTTTTTTTCATCATTAAGAAGATGAATATCATGGAATATTATTCAACCACAAAAAATTGAAGTTCAGCCATTTGCAACAAAGTGGATGGACCTAGAGAATATTATGCTTAGTGAAATAAGTCAAAGAAAGACAAATATTGTGTGTTCACATATAGGTGGAATCTTCAAAAAAATCAAATGAATGCATGTGTAGAACAGAAACCTTAAGTTTATTTTCTGTTTTGTATCTTTGTTTCCAATTCCACATATAAGCAATATTATATATTTGTGTGGCTTATTTCACATAGTATGATAATCTCTAGGTCCACCCACGTTGCTGTAAATGGTATTATCTCATTCTTTTTATGGCTGAATAATAGTCTATTATCCACTGACTCTTAAAGCTTCACTCTGGAAGTGACCCTTCTGTTCATTCATTGGTCAAAGCAAGTCACATTCCATGCTACCCCACAGGAGGGTCAGAAGTATGATCCTACCATGTGCCAAGAAGGTGAGACCTAAATACTGATGAACAGCCTGAAAAGTTGAGATGGTTTAAACAACCCGAGATAGATCAGTTGAAGGTAAGAAGTGTGACAGTTGAACTGTTTCATGTTTAGTGCCAATCTGAAACATCTGAAAGCATCTACGACTGCATGTGGTTTATAATTTTATTTTCATTTAATTTATGTGAAACATCTGGAATATGTAATAACATAAATTGCAATTGTAATAATACTTTTACAAAATATAATTGTAATATTAAAATTGCAATTGGCTCAAGTGTGAAGGCAGCAGTCCAACAAATCTGTGCAGGTAAAGGAGTGATTGACAGCATCAAGAAATCCATCCTGAAGATGAGTGAGGTCACTTGGAGCAGCATGTGATGATATGTCTGGCAGAACTTTGAGGAGGTTCTGCCTTTGACCTTGAACCTGAGATCAGCAGTAAATGCGGCATGGAGTAAATACTCAATTCAGGTATGGAGTTCTCAAACGTGGCTGCTTAGTCTGTGTTCCTCCATTACAAATAAACCCTGGGAAAAGAATGGGAAATCAAATTGGGTGAAATTTTGCTATATCTGTGTATAAACCTAAACAGTGTGCCAACAGACACAGATAGATAAGTCCAAGCTGATTTCCACGTGGACTGCAGTTTAACAGACATTTAAGAGAGCTGAAGCAACCAATTATGGGTCTTTTACCTTTAACTCAAAATCCAACCTGACGGATTGGATTACATGCAAAGACGGATCATGCCAATGCTGTATTTCTCAAGTTAAACTTGTTTCATTGCTATTTACTGTTCTTTGACCACATCACCTCCCTGGCCAACGTGAATATTTATAGGGGAAAACGTTTATGACATCCTAGTAAAAATGGTCAAAAAAGTTAGAATTTTATTAACCTGCTGATTACATGGATCATGTTGTCCATGTGAGAATAAATCTTTTTAAACATTAAAAACTAACCTGAATCAGAATATTAGAATCTTAAAAAATAATTTTTTAAGTAAATAAAAAAGTAATAAGAGTAAATTAAAAAAGTACATTCAGTGTTGCTCTTATAGGTCCATGAGTCAATACAATTGTGACTACTTGTTTAGAGAGAGTGGTCAAGAATATAATTTTAAAAGCTTATATGTATGAGTTTAGAAAAAGTTTGAAGACGATTTGCTAAAATGTTCTTTACCAGATGCCTGTACTTTAGGATCTTGGGCCATGTCAACAACTGAGTGGTGGTTTTGGAGCCATTAATTATCTGGTTTACCTCAAGCACCAAGTTACACAAACTTAACAGTACGTGGTGAAATCTTGCTGGGCGATATTTCCTGCTTTTTCCAAGAGACCTGAATTCCCTGACTTCCTCTTGTCCTGTGAGCTTTGGCTTCAGATGAGTTTTCCCAAATGCCCACAGAGTATTTTTGCATAAAATTCTGATTTCTCGGATTGATTCCAGTTTTAGTCTGACTTTACTAAAAGAGTGAGACTTTCTCCCTTGCCTTTTTTTTTTTTTCTTTTTGTGCTTGAAACTAGAAATTATACAGGGAAATACTACAACTCTGGTTCTGGACTAGCCTCTTAACATAGGAGACTGTTAAGACTCCAGGCTTAGGAACGTGGGATGTGTTGTGGTTCTCATGACTCTGGCAAGCCCAGCCCAGCCACAAGTCACTCCCATTCCAGAGAAAGCCTGTATGTGCCTGTGTGTTATGTCGCTTCAGTCACATCCAACTCTTTGTGACCCCATGGACTGTATTGACCCTGCGGACTGTAGTTTGCCAGGCTCCTCTGTCCATGGGGATCCTCCAGGCAAGAATACTGTAGTGGGTTGCCATGTCCTTCTTCAGGGGATCTGCCCCATCCAGGGATGGGACCTGCATCTCTTATGTCTCCTGCATTGGCAGGAGGATTCTTTACCACTAGAATTACTTGGGAAGCCCCAGAGAAAGCCCTCTGTGGGGCTAATATGGAAGTCAGGCCTTCAGAGGTGGAGGGTATGGTGTGAGGTAGGAAGGCTGCATAGTTTTAGGGGATCTGACCCAAATCCCCCACTGGGACCAAACCTCAAGATGAATTGGAGAACTGCTAAAAGTTAACAGGCTGTCCTGGGATCAGTATGAACTGGAACTGCTCCTCCCCAAGTCCAGTGCCACCAGGGACTGTTCTGGATTTGTGTTTTTCAATCTTTCAGGCTACCTGTACTTTGCCTCTGGCCAGTGTCTGTGTCATATCATATCATATATTATATCATAATCATGTATCAGCCACATCTTCTTGGATATGATCTTTTTATAGTTCCAGAAATGGCTTTCATTTTTCTTGCTTGAAGGAATTTTCTTTCTTCCCCAAATCTCTTAATTCTAATAGAAATAGACTACTTGCAGATCTAAGACAGATGGAAACTTCTTTCTGTCTTAGGAAAGAAGAGGTCAATTTGACCAGTAATGGTTGAGGGGTGTGTGTGTGTGTGCGTGTGTGTGTGTATCTTCTGTGTTTCACTATTGCATGCCTTAATTCTGAAAACAAAGCCTTGTTCCAGAAAGAGTCCAGTAGATGATCTAATGTTTTGATCTCCCTCCATAGAAACTAAGAGGTTAGAGAACTTTGAAGTTCCCCCATTCAGAAAATCTGGAGAAAGAGAACAGTTTAGAAAGAAATTTTACATTGATTCCTGATTTTACAGACTGGAAAGATATATTTTGGAAGGTGGAGAAATTTGAGATTGAAGTGGTATTAGGTTGTTCATCCATCAGGGTCATGGAGCAGGAAGTAGTTGCTGGAAATAGCCATCTTAGAGTCCAACAAAGATCCTTGAAAATTATTTCAACAGGTTAGTGATATGGGCCCAAGAAGCCTAAGGTCATTGGATTGGTCATTGTTTGAGTGAACTAGCATCACAGTGTCACTGCCGTAGGTTTAACTTCTGTGGGCTCTGGGCCTTGTCCCTTCTGTTGCCTGCTTTGCATGTGGGGTCTGTTGGGAGAATGAGAAAGATTGGTGTACATTTTTTGTCTCTGTTAGAAAACTTGAAATTTGACCTCTGCACAGGATGCATTATTGTTATATAAAAAATTAATATATGTGGATTGAGGACTTGAAGTTCCTGTCAATAATAACAGGTGATACGGGATATATACAAGACATAATATGTACAAGATATATTATGTATGAGGAGGCATTTTGGTTGTGACTGGATTCAACACAAAAATGAGTCCTCCTGAGAGCCTGCAGGTTACCAGCCAACTCCTTGTGGTGAAACACTAAACGCAGAGGTAATGCAATTCCTGTAGACTTAATGTATCTGTTTCTCTTTCTTGAACACCCATGTGCTAATTGATTTGTGTGTAATAATTATGTGCCAGAAAAAAAGAGACAAAAAGACTACTGAGCATGAGATGCGATCACAGCTTAAGTCTCAGATTCAGAGCTTGTGCATGACAGGGACTGAAAGGCAAAATCTGATAACCAGCTCCCAGTGGGATAAGTGGAAAGAGAGTTAGGGGAAATAAAACACCTTCAAACAAGTCTATAAAAATTCCCAGGAGAGAGGAAAGACGGAAAGTCTTCTATGATTATAATGCTAGCAACACTGGGCACAGTATGGATGGAGTCATTATGTAGAAGGACACAAGGAGTTATTATGCAGAAGGACACACACACACTTCAATACTTAAAGTGGTTTTGTTTTTGTAAATTTCAGGTGTACTTTTTTTTAATCTATCTTTATTTCACTTTTCCATATCAAAGAAAGATAATCCTTTAAAAATGCCCACACTGATGAAACATTCTTGTGTGATTCCAGCACATAGCAAACTCCAAGTACAAAAAGATTTATTTCTGTTGGACTTTCATTTTTATTGTGTTTCAAAATCTTTCCAAATCTCAATCTCATTGAATCTGGAAGGAACTTTCTGTATTTATTAAATCCAACTTTCCAAACAATAAAGGAATTTTCTTTACAACATGGCTCAAGGGCAGCATCCTTTCGTGAATATTATTGTTTACTGAATAAAACAGCTACAGCTATTATTTACTATTTTAATAATTAAGGTGCGGTTGGCTCTGCAGTAGACATTTGTTGTTTTTTTTTCTACCTAAGATATCTTTCCTCGTTTGATGATAGCAATTTTCCTTCTGCTCTTTTTTATCCTCTGCCCAAGTTGCTCATCTGGTGCTAACCCCATGTTCTACTGCAGAAGTGGGCATATGATCCAAGAATGGTGGATGAGAACTATCTTCAGAGCTTCAGCTGATTCTCTCTGGAAAGAGGTGCTCTTCTTCCCTAAAACTTTTCTAAGGATCACATAAACTTGTTGGGGCTATTATTTGCCACCAGGTGTAAAGATCTTGCCTGATGCTGACAATAGTAAGGGTGATAAAGTAGTTTTTATTTTATAACTGCTTAATCCTCCCATAAAACTTCTGAGGTGAACATTATTATTATCTCCATTTCTATGATTAAAGAACTGGGGCTAAGTGAAATCAGGTGATTTGTTAGTGTCAGACAGCTAAGAAGTAGTGGATCTAGGATTCTAAATCTGGCAGCTTTTTTTCTAGACCTAAGACTTTAAACCACAGCTGAAACAGAGAGAGAAAAACAGATTCCAGGTCACACAGTTTGAGCCCTTAGATCCAGCTATTCTTAACACAGCTCTGGATTTCCCTTTTTTTTTTTTTTTTTTGGATTTCCCTTTTGAATACACCAATGCATTCCCATTTTGATTGAAAATAACTTGGGATGTATTTCTATTATTTGCACATGAAGGAGCCCTGGTTAGTGCCTGAAAGATAGATGGGGAAGTCCTGGGTAAACTATGCTTTGCCATGTGTATTTAAGACAATGCATAAAGAGAGGACTTGCTTAATATGTCTATGCCTGCTTAACAAAGGTGTGAAATGTTGGAGGAGCATTCTAGACGCATGTGATTATAACGAGCTGATTTTCTGTTCAAACTTATGCTTTTGTTTTTACATGGTACTATAGACTGAATGTTTGTGTCCCCTCAAGATTTATATGTAGAAATCTTATTCCCAATGTGATGGGGTTTGAAAGTAGGGTCTTGCAAGGTGGTTAGATCATGAGGATGAAGCCCTCATGAATGGGGTTAGCGCCCTTATTAGTGCTCTTTTAGAAGAGGGCTTCCTTGCCTCTCGTACCACATGAGGACACAGCAAGGAGACAGCTCTCTATGGGCCAGGAAGTGGGCTCCCACTAGACACCTTGATCTTGGACTGTCTAGCCTTCAGAACTATGAGAAATAAATTTCTGTTGTTCACAACAGTCTAGTATTATGTTATAGCAGCCCAAACAGACTAAGACACATGGTTAAGAACTAGATATAAGTCACTTAAGCCCCTATTTGGGTAGCCTATAAAAAAATCCTCAATAAATAATTTTTGCCTTTTAAATAAAAATAAACTATCATATCTCTAGAATATAGTTATAAATATATAAAAAGATCTAGGGAACATAGTTAGATTCCAACTAACTTAAGCTAAAAGCCATTTATAGTTATGTAACTGAGATTTACTATTACTGGGTTTGACTAATCCAGGATTAATATTGTCAGGAGAATCCATTCTTGGCCTCCTACTTCTGGGTTAGTTCCATCCTCAAACTGTTGATGAACATGAAAGAGGAGAGTGAAAAATCTGACTTAAAACTCAACACTCAAAAAAAGAAGATCACGGCATCTGGGCCCATCACTTCATGGCAAATAGATGGGGGAAACAATGGAAACAGTGAGAGACTAGTTTCTTGGGCTCCAAAATCACTGCAGATGGTGACTGCAGCGATGAAATTAAAAGACACTTGCTTCTTGGAAGCAAAGCTATGACAAACCTAGACAGCATATTAAAAAGCAGAGACATTACTTTGCCAATAGAGGTCCATCTAGTTAAAGCTATGGTTTTTCCAAATAGTCACATATGGATATGAGAGCTGGACCATAAAGAAAGCTGAGTGCTGAAGAATTGATGCTTTTGAACTGTGGTGTTAGAGAAGACTCTTGAGAGTCCCTTGGACTGCAATGAGATCCAACCAGTCAATCCTAAAGGAAATCAACCCTGAATATTCACTGGAAGACCTGATGCTGAAGCTGAAACTCCAATACTTTGGCAACCTGATGCAAAGAGCTGACTCATTAGAAAAGACTCTGATGCTGGGAAAGACTGAAGGCAGGAGGAGAAGGGGATGACAGAGGATCAGATGCTTGGATGGCATCAATGACTCAATGGACATGAGTTTAAGCAAGGTCTGGGAGATGGTGAAGGACAGGGAAGCCTGGCATGCTGTAGTCCATGGGGTTGCAGAGAGTCAGTGACCCTATGACTGAGCAACTGAACAACAACAACAGGCTCTACAAAATGGCCTTTGGCATCTCTCTGCCACTCCACAGACATGGAGGTAAGTTTCACTTCCTCAGTAGGGAGGAGACTGTATATCTGGGTATTTCCTCACAAGTTCCTCTCTGGCTTGGGTTAAGTGAGATGTGCTTATGGATTTAAGCCTATCAAGCTGTACCACTTGTGCCCATGAAATCACAGGGCTGAAAATGGAGAGGGGGAATGAAGGAGGAAACTCTAGATATTGATGTTAGGAAAAGAAATGGAAAAAGAAAGGTAATAATAATAATGAGTACAACTAGTGGTAGTAGTAATAATGATGATGATGCTAATAATATGACTGGGTGTGTTAGCATATATTAACATATCTAATCCTTACCTCAACTCTATGCTAAGGGTACCAAAACTTCTCACCTTACAGATAGGATTACTAAAACACAAGAGATTAAGTTCACATCCCTAGGAAGTAGCAGAGCCAGGATTCCCACAAGTGCTTTGGCTACAGGATGCTCTTGCCTGTGTTAAGAATGAATGGTTGAGTCATAGTGAGTGTCCTACATTCAATTCTATCCACCAGTTATAATCTTTGGTCTTTTAAGAGCCCATAACATGCAGTAACATTTAGTTCTGTGCCCTACAATCCATGCCTCATTTGCTCTGTTTGCAGGGATTATATAAACCACATGGGATTAACCTATCATCTGAACTCTGGTACTTCAGATCATTTTCTATATATTTATTTTTATTCTTACTGAAGGTGTTGATAAAGCACTGTATTTCTTAGTATATGATCTCTGCAGCTGATTCTAAGGATGAATATTAAATATTCTTCTCTCTTGTTTGTTTTCATGGCTATCTATTACATAATCAGGAGAGGACTGGAATGGTAATCTGCAATATTATTGCTTAGATGTATGACTATAGCCACAATTTCTTGATTTGATATAGAACAGAAGTCATTGAAGTCATTTGTTTGGCTTAATTTTTGTTTTGTTTTGTTTTTTTTTCCAGTAGGTAAACTGGGCACATAATAGGGAGTGTCTATTTCCTCCTACTTTCGGTACAAAAACTTACTGTCAGGTGTATTGACTACCTTTGATACCACTTAAAAAAAACAAACAAAAACTAAATATAATTTCCCCCACTCTATTCCTTCTTCAAAATATATTTTGGACACAATATATGTTCAGAAAACTAAGCCATCACATTCTGTATGCCATGAAAACATGAGAGATACTGTTACCAGACCAAATCAATTGTATGAATAACAACATTGTAGGAGAATAACTATATCCACTTCAAAAGTTCTTTTTTCTTCATTTAACAACTGTCTCATAAAGTTATTCCTAGTATTTCTTATACCACTGGAATCAGTACAATGCTTAAATCTTAAATTATTCTGGACTGAAGATCTTTTTTAAAAAATGTAGAAATTCCCTTTATGTCATTAGGGAAAGCTCCCTTAGAGTAAATGTGAGATTGCAAAATCTGGTTGAGGGGATGAGATTTGTGAAGCCCGATTAGGTAAACTTTCTGGGATTTTAGATGCAGGCCTGAGTATACTGAAAGAAGCAGACTCCATAAAATGAAGTGACACTTTAATTGGTTTTATATAACTTTGCAGAAATTTAGACTTCCCATTGTCTTTCCTTAAACCTTTTCTTAACCTCAGACATAATTCTACAATTGACACTGGTATGACATGGCCTCTCTCACAGTTATGCTAGAAAAATCAAATGAGGAATTGGAGAAGAGGGCTATTCTATGGGCCGCTTGTTCAGTTGCTCAGTCATGTCCGACTCTTTGTGACATCATGGACTGCAGCATGCCAGGCTTTCCCATCCTTTACCACCTCCTGGAGTTTGCTCAAACTCATGTCCATCGAGTCAGTGATGCCATCCAACTATCTCATCTTCTGTCGTCCCCCTTCTCCTCCTGCCTTCAATCTTACTCAGCATCAGAGTCTTTTCCAGTGAGTCAGCTCTTTGCATCAGGTGGCCAAAGTATTTGAGTTTCAGCTTCAGCATCAGTCCTTCCAACGAATATTCAGGACTGATACCCTTTAGGATTGACTCGTTGGATTTCCTTCCTGTTCAAGGGATGCTCCAGAGTCTTCTCCAGCACTATAATTCGAAAACATCAATTCTTCAGGGCTCAGCCTTCTTTATGGTCCAACTCTCACAGCTATATATGACTACTGGAAAAACCATAACTTTGACTATATGGACCGTTGTCAGCAAAGTAATGTCTCTGCCTTTTAATATACTGTCTAATTTGGTCATAGCTTTGCTTCCAAGGAGCAAGCATCTTTTAATTTCATGGCTGCAATCAACATCCACAGTGATTTTGGAGTTCAAGACTATAAACTCTATCACTGTTTCCATTGTTTCCCCATCTATTTGCCATGAAGTGATTGGATCAGATGCCATGATCTTTGTTTTTTGAATGTTGAGTTTTAAGTCAGCTTTTTCACTCTTCTCTTTCACCTTTATCAAGAGGCTCTTAAGTTCCTCTTTGCTTTCCGCCATAAGGGGGATGTCATCTGCATATCTGAAGTTATTGATATTTCTCCCAGCAATTTGATTCCAGCTTGTGCTTCATCCAGCCTGGCCTTTCATATGATATACACTGCATATAAGTTAAATAAGCAATGAAACAGTATACAGCCTTGATGTACTCCTTTCCCAATTTGTACCAGTCCATTGTTCCATGTATAGTTCTAACTGTTGCTTCTTGACTTTCATACAGGTTTCTCAGGAAGCAGTTAAGGTGGTCTGGTATTCCTATCTCTTTCAGAATTTCCCACAGTTTATTGTGATCCACACCATCAAAGGCTTTAGTGTAGTCAATGAAGCAGGTGTTTTTTTTTTGCTTTTTCTGTGATCCAATGGATGTTAGCATTTGGTCTCTAGTTCCTCTGCCTTTTCTAAATCCAGCTTGTACATCTGGAAGCTCTGGGTTCATGTACTGTTGAAGCCTGGCTTGGCAGATTTTGAGCATTACCTTGCTAGCATGTGAAATGAGTGCAATTGTGCGGTAGTTTGAACATTTTTTGGCATTGTCCTTCTTTGGGATTGGAATGAAAACTGACCTTTTCCAATCCTGTGGTCACTGCTGAGTTTTCCAAATTTGCTGGCATATTTACTGTAGCACTTTCACAGCATCATCTTTTAGGATTTGAAATCGCTCAACTGGAATTCCATCACCTCCACTAGTTTTGTTCTTAGTGATATTTCCTAAGGCTCACTTGACTTCACATTTCAGGATCTGGCTCTAAGTGAGTATCACACCATTGTAAGTTATCTGGGTCATTAAGATCTTTTTTGTTCTGTGTATTCTTGCCACCTTTTCTTAATCTCTTCTGCTTCCATTAGGTCCTTACAATTTCTGTCCTTTATTGTGCCAATCTTTGCATGCAGTGTTCTCTTGAAGAAATGTCTGTCTTTCCCACTCTACTGTTTTCCTCTATTTCTTTGCGTTGTTCACTTAAGAAACCCTTCTTATCTCTCCTTGATATTCTCCAGAACTCTGCATTTGCTCTTCTACCTTTCTGTTGCTCCTAACTGGGCATATTTTAAAAGGATCACCCTAGCTTCTGTGAGGAACATAGACTGGAAGTTACTGGAGGATGAAAGCAAGGAGATCACTAGCAATAATCCAGTTGAAATATGTTGGTGTCTTGGGCCAGAGAGAAAATGAGAGAAGAGCTTGTGTTCCCTGTACAATAGTGATCTGAAGGCTGGTGTGCAGGCTGTGAGAGAACAAGATGGATCAAGGATGGACCCTGATGATTCTGGTCTGAGAAACGAGAAAGATAACACTTCCATTAACTGGGACTCTGAGTGGAGATTTAAGAGTAACTAAGGTCAAGAGTTCAGTTTTGGAAATGGTGTATCTATTGGACAGAGACATATATGGTCCTGGATTTTAAGGGAGAACTGAGATTTAGGGTGTAGATTTGCCTCCCTGGAGAAAGAAGAACCCTCTTGAGGTTAGAAGCACAAAGGAGATTGAGAGGAGCAAGGAGAGTCCTGCAAGGAGGAACCTAAGAACACATGGTGTCCTGGAGACCAAGAAAGGAAGGCATTTCCTGAGAATGTAGTAATCAGCAGTGCCAAACGCTGCCAACATTCAAGTAAGAGGAGCAACTGACTGTGGGATTCTGCAACATCAGTGTCCCTGGTAATCTTGACAAGAGTGATTTTGGTGATGTTTATAGGAACGTAAAACTGACTGGAGAGGTTTAAAAGATAAATCAGATAAATTAAAGTTTCTTATGCTTTTTTAAAAAGATATTTTATTTTATCTTTTTATTTGGCCACTCCATGAAGCATGCCGGATCTAAGTTTCCATAACCAGGGATTGAACCAGTGTCCCCTGCAGGGGAAGTATGGAGTCTTAACCACTGAGCCACTAGGGAGATCCCAGTTCTTACTCTTTTAAATAAAGGAATAACAGCATAGTTTTTTATGCCAATGATAATGACCTAATAAATAGGACAATAAAGATTCAGAAGACAGAGGGAGAATTGTTGGTGAGAGGAAAGGTATTCACAAGCTTTTGCAATGAGGAAAGAGATAAAAGTATTTCTTCTTGATGATCTGATAATGACAGCTTTATCACTGAAATCTATTTTCAAGTGGTATACCTCAGTGATAGCAGAATCTCAAATAGCCTGATCCATTATTTGAAAGCCAACATTTCAAGATTTTAACTGTAAAATGGCAGGATTCATTACAAAGATTGACCCATAGTGAAGAATTCTCCACTGCTGAGAATCTTTTTTTTTTTCCCTCAGTACATGATGATGTTCTTCACTGGGCCCAGATAAAAATGATTATGTATTATTTGAAAACCATATCTAAATGCTATACTAGAACATGAATAGATGCTGTTAGAACTGGATGCTGTCGGATTTGAAAATGGCTCAAATTGCTAACCTTTCTGCTCTTGTGTCTGATGTACTCCTTCACTTAGCATCTGACAGAGTTTTGAAAGTGATCTTCAGCAAAAATATTATATACTTTTTGGATTCTCTGCTTAATTCAGTTTTAAGTGCTCTGAAAGGTATATCCTTGATTGCCATTCCTGATATCTACAATTGTGATTCAATTGTGATTTAGGATCGTACAGCTTATTAGAGATAAAGCAGAAGAAAATAAGTCACCTATATGTGGATGGAAACTGATGAAAGTTGGCATGGAGCTGGATGACTTGGTAAAAAACTGCAAACAATATTCTACTTCTCACTTACATGTAATTGTTATCATTTTAAAATTATATTTTTATTCTTTAATATTGGGATGAGTTTTGCCTTTTTTTTAACCTGAAATTTGTAGCACTGTGTCAACTGACTGTCCATCATGTGGTCTTCAGCTGTCAAAATTTGGAGAATCACTAGGCTTGGTCATGCAGGGACATGTAGCCTTTGGAAATGTGTTCAGATTATATTCAAGGGCAGTAGAAAGCCACTGAAGCACATTAAGCAGGGAAATAACATACTTTTATCAGTGTTTCAAATAAAGATCCTCTAGTAGTATTGATCAGAGAGGTACAACTGTGGAATTACAGAGATAAATAAGAGGCTAACAGATGATGATTCTTGGGATCAGAGTGGTGACAAAGGAGACGGTAGTATTCAGCATTTACTGAGTAGTTATTATATAATCCTATGATACAGGGCTGCCCTGTGGTTTAGTGGCTAAGAATCTGCCTGCAATGCAGGGAACAAATCTTCCCGGTCTGGGAAGATTCCACATGCCATGGAGCAACTAAGCCTGTGCACCACATCTACTGAGCCCACACTTTATTGCCTGTGAGCCGCAACTACTGAAGCCTGCATGCCCTAGAGGCTTTGCAACAAGAGAAGCCATTGCAATGAGAAGCTTACACACAGCAACTAGAGAGTAGACCCTGCTTGCTGCAACTAGAGAAAGCCTGTGCAACAAGGACCCAGTGCAGTCAAAACTGAAATGAATTAAAAAGAAATAGATACTATTACTGATCCCAGTTTTACAGATAAGGAAACTGAGGCACAGTGAAGCAAAGTAACATGTTTAGGGACACACAGCTGAGAGATTGGAGCTTGGATTTCAATCCAAGTAATCTGATTCCATATTTCATGATCTTAATCACTAAATTATTTGTCTTTCTTAGATGGAGATGAAAAAAGTAGGTGAAGATATATATAGAGATAGGATAAAGAGGACTTGGTAATGGTTAGGCTGTCATGGTGATACAATGGAAGATGGCAGAGGTGACTCCAATGTTTCTCCCCAAATCAACTAGAAGGATTCCGTATTTATTGAAAGAGAGAAAGACTGGAGTATACACAAATTTAGAGTGCAGTTTGGCAGGTGCAGGCTAAGATGCCTGTCAGGCATCCAGTGAAGAGATAGAGTAGGCTGTGGCCCATGCGAAGTTGCAGCTCAAGAGAGATGTCTGGGCAGCTTATCGGAAACCATGGTTGTGTTGTGAATCAGCCTGCAAACAATGTGGCACCTGCCATGCAATGGGGGCCCAATGATGCTGAATGCCTTTGTAGAGGAATCATGGATCTTTGGATTTGGAGTGCATAATGCATAGTATGCTGTTTAGGTTTGTCATAGCTTTCCTTCTAAGGATCAAACTTTTAATTTCATGACTGCAGTCTCCATCTGCAGTGATTTTGGAGCCCAAGAAAATAAAGTCTGTCACTGTTTCCACCTTTTCCCCTTCTATTTTCCATGAAATGATGAAACTGGATACCATGATCTTAGTTTTTTAATGTTGAGTTTTAAGCCAGCTTTTTCACTCGCCTCCATGACAAACTTAGTGTATTAAAAAGCAAAGACATCACTTTGCCAACAAAGGTCCATATAGTCAAAGGTATGGTTTTCTAGTAGTCATGTACTGATGTGAAGATTGAGTGACCAAAAATTGATGGCTTTCAAATTGTGGTGCTGGAGAAGACTTTGGAGAGTCCCTCAGACTGCAAGAAGATCAAACCAGTCCATCCTAAAGGAAATCAACTCTGAATATTCATTGGAAGCACTGATGCTGAAGCTGAAGCTCCAATATTTTGGCCACCTGAAGTGAAGAGCTGACTTACTGGAAAAGATTGAGGACAGGAGAAGAAGGGGATGAGGTGGTTAGAGAGCATCACCAACTCAATGTGCATGAGTTGGAACAAACTCTGGGAGATAGTGAAGGACAGGGAAGCCTAGCGTGTTCAGTCCGTGGGTTCACAAAGAGTCAGACATGACTTAGTGACTGAACAGCAACAGCGTGTATAGTGTGGACTCCTGCTTTTCAAAGTTTACCTTTCTGGATGTTAGGTGATTAACAATATCCACTTGAAAAAAATCTCAATCCTCAGACAATTTCCAATAAAACTACCATGAAAGAACAGCACTCTGGGGACTTCCCTGGTGGCCCAGTCATTAAGACTCTGCCCTTCCACTGCAGGGTACTTGGTTTTAATACCTTGGTTGGGGAATTAAAATCCCACATGTCATGTGACATGGCTGTGAAAAAAAAACAACAACAGAAAAACACTCTGGAAAAGTGTCTATTTTGAACATGTCTACGAACACTTAAAACTGTCTGTTTAATGAGTAGCTCTAATGATCTGTATTCTTAGTTTGCTAAGAGATAAATATTTTTTTTTGTTCTCAGCCAGTTCAGTCTCTCAGTCATGTCCGACTCTTTGTGACCCCTCAGACTGCTAGGACTCCCTAATATTATTAACCAAGATAGTGGGTATTAAAAACAATTAACTTTTCATGTCTTAATAACTTTGTGTTTTAAAAATAGGGTTAGACATTTTACAATTTAGAATGACTTTAAAGAAGAATTGAAAGAATTTTAGAAAGAACTACCATGCATTGGTAATCCAGATTTACCAATTACTAACATTTTGTGACATTGGCTTTATCGTGCCTTCTCCCTCTATGTTTATATAGTATTTCTTGGACCTTTTGAGAATATGTTGCGGATGTTATATTCCTATACTCCTAAATACTTAAATATTGTATTTCCTAAGAATAAGCTCATTCTCATGCATGGCCATAGTACAATGATTACATTCAGAAAATAACAGCATCTTTATAATGCCATTTCATAATTTACAGCCTATATTCAAGTTTCTTCATAGCAATCCTTCCCCTTTCCATGTTTCAGTAGAAAATTCAATCTAAGATCATGCATTTCATTTAGTCATCATATCTCTTTAAATCTTCTACTTTGGACAGTTCCTTATTCTTTATTTGTATTTTAAGATGTAATTTTTGAAGAATATAGATTGATATTTATAAAATGCTCCTCACTTCAGGTTCAGCTGATGTTTTCTCAGGATCAGATTCAGGTTATGCATTTCTGGTAGGAACACTGTATATTAGGGTTTGCATTTAAAAACATTTTTGTTGAGTATAGTTGATTTACAATGTTGTGTTAATTTCAGGGGTACAGGGTATAGCAAAGTGAATCAGTTTTATATATAAATATATCAACTCTTTTTAAAATTCTTTTGGTATATAGGCTAGTACTGTGTACTGAGTAGAGTACTGAGTACTGAGTAGAGTTCCCTGTCCTATATTATAGGTCCTTTTAGTTATTCACTTGGTATAAGTAGTATGTATATGGCAATCCCAATCTTCCAATTTATCCCCCCTCCTTACTCCCTGTTAATCATAAATTTGTTTTCTACTCCTATAACTCTATTTCTGTTTTATGGAAAAGTTCATTTACACAGTTAGAACTGTATTATTCCCAGTGCACCATGTCAGGAGACAAATGATCTAGTTGACTTGATTATTGGTGATGTTAACTTTGGTCACTTCATTAAACTACGCTTGTTGGATTCCTCAGAATAAAGTTATACTTTGTCCCTTTATAATATTAAGTAATTGTAAAGAGTTAAAGTAAATCTGAGAGAGTTAAATTTTAAGGTAAAGCTTTTCCCCTAAAAGCTACAACTCAAAGCCTGGTTTTTTAATTGCCAGATTCTTAGGAGGAAGATGAACTAGGAATCTAGAAGCAAGTTGACTGAACGTGGCATGGAACCCATATTAATTTGTTCAGCTTCTAAGATGCATTTGTCTAAATCTCTCAGTCACACCATGGTGTTAAGCTGAAAGAGTGGTGGCACCAGATCAATTCCTGATGTGATTCCAGCCCATTCTGGAAGACAGAAGGTAACATCTGGTCTCTGTACCACCCCTGCTTACCCTAACAACCAAATAGAGGCTGTCCAGAGAAAGGCTGTCTTAGTATTATTCAATATACATTCACACTATTTTATATAAATCACCATTGCCGTATTTTCCCCCTTCGTAAGGATTTTAACATTCCTAACTTCCCTGTTGGCTCAGCTGGTAAAGAATCTGCCTGGGTTCAATCCCTGAGTTGGGAAGATTCCCTGGAGAAGGGAAAGGCTACCCACTCCAGTGTTCTGGCCTGGAGAATTCCATGGACTGTATAGTCCACGGGGTCGCAAATAGTCAGAGATGACTGAGCGACTTTCACTTTCATGAATATCCTGGAATTGGTAATTGGCTTTTATACCTTGTGTCACACTTCCAACACTTATCAAGCTTAGAATGCCAAACATACCTTAAAATATTAATAATCTATTCATATATTTATGAATAAATGCACAACAATGCTGGTTTTCATTTTATTCTTGCATTAAGTGGTTATTCTCTTAGACCTATTATCATCAATTTTAATACAAATTCTGTAACAGCCATAAAACATGAAAAATAATATACTTATATAAGGCTTTTGCATATTTTTATTTTATAAACTTCTAAAGTGTCATCCAGTACAAATTTTGGCAGACTTACATAAAGTAGTACAATTCTGTGATTTTTTTCAGACTCTGAGAAACATTGGGCCACATTTTGTCTTGTTCTATATCTGCTCAAAGCTTATAACAAGTTTAAGGACTGCTGTTTAAGGACTGCTCTAAATGACAGATTTTAGAGAGAATTTCTTTTAAGCATGAGTATTCAAATAAGGTTGGAGAAGGAAATGGCAACCCACTCCAGTACTCTTGCCTGGAAAATCCCATAGATGGAGGAGCCTGGTAGGCTATAGTCCATGGGGTCGTGAAGAGTTGAACATGACTGAGTGATTTCACTTTCACTTCTCACTTTCACGCATTGGAGAAGGAAATGGCAACCCACTCCAGTGTTCTTGCCTGGAGAATTCCAGGGACAGAGGAGCCTGGTGGGCTGCCGTCTATGGGGCTGCACCGAGTAGGACATAACTGAAGTGACTTAGCAGCAGCAGCATTCAAATAAGGTACTTGTGCTTAACCCCCTCTCATAAAAACTGGCATTCTTGTCCTGTATTTCTATCTGCTTAATTCTCAAATGAGTTCCACTAGGTTAAAAATAATTATAGAAAATGTATTCCATTCAATCATATTGTATTCATGACTGACCCACAATCATGGGTCACCCAACAAGGCAATGAAATGGACTACAAGATAGAAAAGTATATCTTATGCTCTTTAGTAGTATATCACATCTGATAATCAGTTACCTTATATACTATTAATAAATTAGAAAATGTTTACCATCCATCATCTTACTTCATCTGGTCAAGTACTGAGATTGGCCATTTCAAAAATATACCCTGCTAACAATAGCAACTAATCCTTGCCCAATAATAGGTTGAATACTTTGAGTGCTCTTAGAATACCTTTCAATAAAAAACTACAGAAAAAAATTTTGTGGCCTTGAATACATGGTACTTTATAACAAATTGTAAGATATTTTCTTGCACAACACGGTTTTAGACTCTCTTCTACTGTTCAGTTATAGCAAGACACCTTTCCTGTGGGGGAACATTGAAAGACACTAATAATTTTTATAATGTTCCTGTTATTTTCCTTTCATGGAAGGAATACCAACCAATTTCAAATTGCCCTCAAGCATTATTTAAAGCTAAGGCACAGAAATTATATTAGGTAAAGATTAAGATATTGTAACAAGGAAACGGAGTACTACTTTAGTTTAAAGAGCCATTGCTGTTTAGTCGCTCAGTCATGTCCAACTCTTTGTGACCTCATGGACTGCCGCAGGTCAAGCTTCCCTGTCCTTCACCATCTCTTGGAGTTTGCTCAAACTCATGTCCATTGAGTCAATGATGCCATCCAACCATCTCATCGTCTGTCATCCCCTTATCCTCCTGCCCTCAGTCCTTCCCAGCATCAGGGTCTTTTTCAATGAATTGGCTTTTTGTATCAGGTGGACCAAGTATTGGAGTTTCAGTTTCAGCATCAGTCCTTCCAATGAATATCCAAAGTTGATTTCATTTGGGACTGACTGGTTTCACCTCCTTGCAGTCCAATGACTCTCAAGAGTCTTCTCCAACACTACAGTTTGAAAGCATCAGTTCTTCAGTGTTCAGCCCTCTTTATGGTCCAGCTCTCACAAGGCAAAACCATACATTTGACTATATGGACCTTTGTCAGCAAAGTAATGTCTCTGCTTTTCAACACACTGTCTAGGTTTATCATAGCTTTTCTTCCAAGGAACAAACATCTTTTAATTTCATGGCTGCAGTCACTTCCTGCAGTGATTTTGGAGCGCAAGAAAATAAAGTCTCTCACTGTTTCCATTTTTTCCCCATTTATTTGTCATGAAGTGATGGGATCAGATGTCATGATCTTAGTTTAAAGAGTATAGAAGCCCATTTCCCTTGTGCTATAGCCTAGGTGGGTATTTCTGTTCCATGTAGCCATTCAGGGAACCAGTTTCCTTTACACCTTGTTTCTGCACTGTCTTCTAGGAGGCTGTCTTTGTCGTTGCATGGCTGAAGCTAGGTTATGAGCACATCCATTGTCCAGTCCTGCAGAAAGGGAAGAGAGTATGAAGAAGTGCATGTCCAATGTCTTAAGGTCCAGGTCAAGAAATGGTAAATGTGTGTTCTGCCCATATTCCTTAGCTACATAGTGACTAAATGTAAGAGAGGCTTGAAAATGAGGTCTAGCTGAGTTGTTGTGTACCAAGTGAAAATTCTATTAGTATGAAAAAAGAGGTAGACATTTAATTCCATGGAGAGGCTGGAAAACTTGCCTAAGGCTACAAAGCTAATAAGTGAAAGAGTAAGTGGGATTCAAACCCAGAGACTGTTGTTCCTTAAATAATGCCCTTAAATATTATTTCAGTTTTCATCGCTGTAGAACAACCATCCCAAAATGTACCTATTTTTTATGATTCTGCGGGTTGGCTGGGCAGTTCTTCTGTTGTCTAGAGTCACTCATATGGCTACCTTCAGATGTCAGATTGGCTCAAGTCCAGGTTTAGTTGAAGTTGCAACTGGGACACTATGATTCTTTATCTTGTGGTTTCGCCATGTGATTTGCTTAGGCTTCCTTAAGGCACGTAAGACAGGATTCCAAGAGGGAGTGTTCCAGTATCAGAGAATTAGAAGGTACAAGGTCTCTGAAAGCCTGGTGTTGGAAGGCACACATCTGCACTTCTACTGCAATCTTCAGGTAAAATCAAGTCAGAGGGCCATGCAGATCTCACGGGAGGCTCCATAGCTTCAAGAGAGTAGTAGAAAACTCTAATTGTAAAAGGTGTATGAGATGGGACATGTGTTTGAGTAGACTCTGGGAGTCAGTGATGGACAGGGAGGCCTGGTGTGTTGCAGTCCATAGGGTTGTAAGGAGTCAGACACGACTGAGTGACTGAACTGAACTGAACTGAACTGATGAGATGGGAGCGACTGTTGTGTCCATCTCTCTGAACAGTTTACCACAAATACTAGACAATTCTATTTCTCAAAATCTAGGATTGGAAAGCACCTAGGGAAATTAAAGTCTGAGACATCCTCTGATCCACGTCTGAAATTCACATAGGCACTACATGGGATCTATGGTCTTCTTATTTTTATTCTACCCTAAGGGGAGATCAGGACAGGGAGCGTGCAGGATTAGACTAAAAGACTAAGGAAAACTGTCTGGTTCTGAGTGGGTGATACATACCATTAGCTTCCTATGGTGTAATGTGTTACATTTTGGGGTGTGTTCAGTGAACTAGGAGGCTTAATGAGTGAGCATATGTTAGTTGTATTCACTTGAGGGAACTCGAGGTTGGGCATGACTTCCTCTGGAGTAAAACCAAGAGGATATGTTTGTTCCCTAAATAAAAAGATCTGGATCTTGGCATTAGGATGTCTCTGAATTCAGAGGGAGAGTCTGTGAGAGGCAGTGAGCTCAAGCTTTCCAACACAAGATAGAGGGGCCAGTATTGTTTCAAATCAGAGACAGGGATGTGGAAGGCAGTCAGCAGTGGGAAGTAAACTTCACTGGGGATGACAGCAATGGGATCAAATGGGATTGGGAGCATGGAAGGGAGGGGACTGAGAGAAGAGCTGAAATTTCAGGTGGCAACCTGAGATAAAGTTGTCCTGAAAGCTTCAAGGGCAGTGAGTGCATCCCATATACTGTCACATCCTTAGAGTTGAATTTATGTTAGATATGTAGTAGATGCTCATAGATATTTATTTAGATAAAGTACTTTTATACTACAGGGGAAGCGAGAAAATTCCTAACCAATAAAGTTGAGTAGTAGTGGGTGCTATTATAACTAATAACCCAGGAGCCTAGTTGGTAGTGGATGATCTATCTGTCTGTTCCAGTTTTGTGGGAAGGGGTGTCTAAAAGAGCCATGGCTTGCTCTGCTATGGTCTCTGATCTGATGGGAAATAAAGTCTCTATTTACTTACCCATGGGTACTCATAGGATGAATTCGACTCTCAGTAAAGACCAAACTCATAAAACAGTGGGGGCATTTTAAGGAGGTTTTACTACAGTGTACAGCTAAATTTCCAAATTTTGAAGGTGGATGATCCCTGTTGTGCTAAAGTATTGATTTTCAACAACTTCAGTTCAACATTTTTATGTCTCTTTCAATATGATGATATAAAAAGAAAGACCTTTTCTTAACATCATTTCTGTAGTTGCTTTCTGTCCTTAGTTTTAAGCATGCAACAAATCTAACTCTTAAATTTCTCATTTTTTTTGGTCACTGAGGATTATCATTCTAAGCAAAGTAAAATCCCTGTGAGTTTTAGTGAGCAGCACTGCAAGCAGCTGTTAGTTCAGTTCAGTTCAATCATTCAGTTGTGTCTGACTCTTTGCGACCTCATGGACTGCAGCACCCCAGGCTTGCCTGTCTATCACCAACTCCTGGAGCTTGCCCAAACTCATGTCCATTGAGGTGGTGATGCCATCCAACCATCTCTTCCTTTATTGTCCCCTTCTCCTCCTGCCTTCAATCTTTCTCAACGTCGGCAGCTGTCATTTGTCACTTAACTACACTAGTCTAGTGGTTAAAGTTTGTTGATTGCATCTAAAAGTTGTTGTTGTTGAGCTGAATTTAAACACATATATGCTGTGCTATGCTTAGTTGCTTAATTGTGTCCAACTCTTTGGACCCCATGGACTGCAGCCTGCCAGGATCCTCTGTCCATGGGTATTCTCCTGGAAAGAATACTGGAGTGGGTTGCCATGCCCTCCTCCAGGGGATCTTCCCAACCTAGTGTTCAAACTCAGGTCTCCCACATTGCAGGTGGATTCTTTACTGTCTAAGCCACCAGGGAAGCCTAAGAAAATGAGTGTGTAGCCTACACCTTCTCCAAGGGATCTTCCCAACCCAGGAATCAAACTGGATTCTCCTGCATTGCAGGTGGATTCTTTACTAGCTAAGCTACCAGGGAAGCCCTTAAACATATATACCCAAGAACAATGACATAGCTCCTGAATTTTGTATAAAATACCTTTGGAGTTCTTATATACTACATTGCAAAGCTATATATCAGAATCAGGGTTGAAATTTCTAGTTATGATATAGAAGAATAGGAAAGATATTTACTCCCTGATATGCTCCAACAACGGTTCCATCACTTCGAGGCAGATAGATGGGGAAAGAGTAGAAATAGTGAGAGACTTTATTTTCTTGGTCTCCAAAATCACTGCAGATGGTGACTGCAGCCATGAAATTAAAAGACACTTGCTCCTTGGAGGAAAAGCTATGACAAACCTAGACATCTTATTGAAAAGCAGAGATATTACTTTACCAACAAAGGTCCATATAGTCAAAACTATAGTTTTTCCAGTAATCATGTATGGATATGAGAGTTGGACCGTAAAGAAAACTGAATGACAAAGAATTGATGCTTATGAACTATGGTGTTGGAGAAGATTCTTGAAAGTCTCTTGGACTGCAAGGAGATCAAGCCAGTCAATCCTAAAGGAAATCAGTCCTGAATATTCATTGGAAAGACTGAAGTTGAAGCTCCAATACTTTGGACACCTGATGTGAAGAACTGATTCACTGCAAAAGACCCTGATGCTGGGAAAGATTGAGGGCAGGAAGAGAAGGGTACAACAGAGGATGAGATGGTTGGATGGCATCACCAACTCGATGGACTTGAGTTTGAGCAAGCTCCTTGAGTTGGTCATGGACAAGGAGGCCTGGCATGCTACAGTTTATAGTTCATGAGGTTGCAAAGAGTTTGACACGAGTGAGTGACTAAACTGAGCTGATGGTACAACAACTAAAAAGCCAGATAAAAGAAAATTTACTTTTTTATATGGGGTTAGTGGAGAAGGGTGAATGCAGGAACTTGTGAAGAACTTAAATCCTAGTTGAAAAGGAGAAAGAAATAAAAGGAGAAAAAGAGAGGAAGGAGTTCTTTATGGATGAACAGAGAAGTGTGGCAGCTTTTTTACCTTGGATCAAGTCGTCAGTCTCTGTTTGGGAAGATGGTGTTGCATACATACCATAGACTGAGAAATCTTGTAGGGATGAGGAGAAATCACTCAATTCGTAGATGATTACATGGGCAGGTGGAATGAACTGGAATCTGGAAGAGAACTAGAGACAAAAGCAAATTGCTCGATCCCCAGTGTCCTTGAAGACTGTTGAGTAAGCTGCAATGGATGGATGAAGAGCTAAATAACAGAAATATTGCTTCACATATTCCTGTGGGAGTGAATTCCAGTGTTCTACCTGAGTTAAATTTAAAGATGAATAAAATAATATCTTTAATTGCAGTCTCCAAACTCTTTTTAGCTTAAATGCTGGTTATCAAAGACCAGCATTTAATCTGGTGAGGGTCTGAGATTTTACTGTTGTTTTGTTGTTCAGTTGCTAAGTCATTTCTGACTCTTTGTGACCCCATGGACTGCAGCATGCCTGCCTTGCCTGTCCTTAACCATCTCCCAGAGTTTGCTCAGATTCATGCCCATGTACCTGCAAGCTAACAAGTGAGCCTGCCATAATTTCAAGGATGTTGGTAGAAGTAGCAGAACTCATGGGTCAGAGATGAAGGGTAGTTTCTTACTTGCAACTAGAGCAAGGTAATTTCTGAACTAAAAAAAACAGTGTATGGGCTCAAACTAGACAGGACACTGCTGAAGAAAAGATCAGTACACTTAAAACCATTCCAATAAAAAGTACCCGAATGAAAGCGAAGAGATTAGAAAAAGTTTCAGAAGAGTAACCTGTAGAATAATTTCAGGCAGTCCACAATCATGACACATTTGGAATACTAGAGGAGAAGAGAGAGAAAATGGGGCAGAGGATTATTCAAATGATTTAAGTCATTAACTCATAGATCCATGAGGCTTGACAAACTCCAAAGAAAACCGTGCTTAGACAATCCGAGTCAAATTGCTAAAAATCAGTTAAAACAAGAGAAATCTTTAACCAGAAACAGCAGCCAAAGGGAGAAAAGCAGCAAAGCCCAAACTGAATCTTAAAGGATTAATAAGATAGATGTACTCCTAGCAAAACTGATGAAGATGGGGGAAAAAAACCTTACAAATTATTATTAGCAGAAAGTGAAAGTTAAGACATAACTACAAATCTCAGATACTGAAAGTATAGAAGAATATTATGAATAACTCTGTCAAGATATTCAATAATTTAATTGAAAGTTAAAACTTATAAAACTTGTATAAGAAACAGAAATGACTAATAGTCCTTTAAAAAAAGGACAAAATTAGAGAAATTACATTACTTGATTCCAAGATTAACTATGAAGATACAGCAATCAAGCTAGCATGATATTAAACTAAGGATAGAAAAATAGATCTATGGAATACAGTGGTTTGGAAATAGATCCACTCTTTTTTTATTGTCAGTTGATTTTCAACAAAGACACCATAGCAATTCAATAGGTAAAATGATGATTTTTCAGCAGATGGTATTGAAAGAATAAGATAAGTGTATGAGAAAGATGAATACCAATTCCTACTATATACTATACAAATATCGATTTGAAATGGGAGAGTATTTTTTTGACTTTGGGGCATACAAAGATTTCTTTGTGGGATACAAAAAGCATTAGCTGTAGAATAAAAAGATAAACTGGACTTCATTTGAAAGCCTCAGTTTATCTAAAGGCATCATTAAGGAAATGAACAGGTAAGTCACAGACTAGGAGACAATAGCTGTAATCTATGCATCTGGCAAAGAACTCACAACCAGACTATAGCGAACAAATCAGATGAAGAAATCAAATCCCACACCATCCACATGAGAAAATGTGAACAGGCAGGCATTTTATTCAGAAGATATAAAGATGAACAACAAACACATGAAAGGTACTCAACATCATTTATCGTGAGGAGAGTGCAATTTAGAACCACAGGGTTATGTCATGTCATGCTTGCCAGAATGTTCCAAGTTAAAAAGACTGACAACACCAACTGTCAGTGAGAATGTGAAACAACAGAGCTTCCATGCTTTGCCAGTGGGAATGTAAAACAGCACAGCTATTTTGGAGAAACAGTTTGATGGTTTTTTTGTATAAAGTTAAAATATATAATTACTGTATAGCCCAGTAAACATATTCCTGGTTATTTTGCCAAGAAAAATGAAAGTGGATATTAACAAAAATACTTTTACAAGGATGGTTCTACCAGCTTTATTTATAATACCCCAAACTGGGACTAAGTCACATGCCTGCAAAGAAAAGATTAGAAAAAGCATATGTAAACCCATGGTGATATCATGACATTGTATGGCAAAAACAATAAAAAAAAAGATTAGAAAAATATTCATACAATGTAATGCTGCACAGTATTGAGAACGAATAAATTATTGTTAAACAGAACAATATGGGCAAATCTTAGAAGTATGATGAATGAAAGCATGCATCCAAGAAAACAGCTTACTACTGTATTATTTCTTTTATATGAAGCTCCAGAACAGGGAGTTCAATCTATCGTGATAGAAATCAGAATAGTTATTGCCTCTGTGGAGACACCTAGAAGGGGCAAAGTAAACCAAAGTATCTTGGTTGGGGTTAAGTGAACTTATATAATTGTCAAAATTCATCAAATTGTACACTTAAGATCTGTGTATTTCACTCTATGTACATGATGATTCTATTAAAAAAAGTAAAGAACTTCCCAGAATCATCGTAAGGAATTGAATGCTGCAAAGAAAAATAAAACTCTCCTGTAGTCCATGTTCTATAAGGTAATAGATACAATTTTCTGGTAATTCTTTTATTTAACAAAAAATGTATTGAGTGCTTCTTGTGTATGAGGCATGCTCTAGGAATTAGTGAACAGAGCAAAAAATAGCCTTGTTTTCATGTGCTTTGCATTTTAGGGGAAGAAAAGGATGGGACTGGGGAGAAGATGCACACTATAAACAAACCAGAACCTTAAAGGGGAAAATAATCTCAGATAGGTGTCTTGGAAAAAACTGTCTGGGAGAAGGGGTGGGGGCAATATTTTAGTTGAGGTAGTGAAGAAAGACTGCTTTGAGGAGGAGGAGGCATGACATTTGTGTTTTTGTGTTGATCCTTAAATGATAAGACAGAGCCAGCTATGTGAAGATCTGTGGGAAGAGTATTTCAGGCAGAGGGGACAGTCAGTGTACAGGTTCTATGGTGAAAATAAGTGTGGCACATTTGAAAGAATGGTGGACGTTCTGTGTGACAAGAGCAGAGGGGACCATGGGGAGAGGGGTCGATGACAAAAGTGATCTTGTGTCTGTTATTTATGGCTATGTGGATTCTCATTGATTGTTTAGGATATAAATATTCCTGGCTAGTGTCCAAATCATTTAATGGGTATAAAATTTGCATAAGAATGTGCTTTGCAAAATGAAAATAACTAAATGCATTCTGGTTATTATTGCTATTATTTTAAGGATTAAATATCTGTATGTTTTTGTCAGTAAACCCTGCTTGTAAAAACTCTGCTTTTTTGTTGCTCAGTAATCTAAGTTATAGTGGAACAATTAGAAAATCACAGATAAAGCCAAAAGAACTAAAAAAAAAGACTCTTTGGTTATCTTAGTTATATAATTCTAAACATAATTGTGCATATTAATTAACCATACTGCATCGTTCTGAAAATTGATATCACTACTCTATTCCCATGTCACTTAATATGTATCACAATATTTTTTAAAAGGCTACAGAGTGAACCACTGCACAAACATAATAATTCAATCCTGTAATCTTTTTTTTTTCAATCCTGTAACCTTGAATAATTAGGTTGTTTTCACCTCTTCATTTTTAAATGATTGTGAATCATTGTGCTTCATCTCTAATTGTTTTGGGGATAGATTTTTGGTGTTGAAGTTCCTTTTGATCGGTTCTAATCAACCTTCCCAATGTCTCTACCAATATAATGAACTGTTTCAGTGTAACTTTTTCCTTTATAAAAGTTACCTGGAAAAAATGATAGTCTTTCTGTTGTTTTGTAGGCACATTCTGAATCAGGAAATGTGCTGTTTTGGCTTTTTTTTAGAAAATCAAGTCCAAGACAAAAGCTTTGTTTGAAAAAAAAAAAAGGAGAAAGGCTATGCTCCAGTGGAAAAGTGTGGCTCAGGGGTTGCTCCATTATGCTTCCTTCTTCCTGTTTAGCTGGTGTGTTACTGGAATCATTACGTGGTTGTATTATGAGGGGAAAGAATGAGGAAACAGTGGTGATAGGATGAAGCTACTAGGGGCAGACACAGCCTAGGAACAGGGTGAGGGACACAGGATGAGCCTGCCATTGTAGCAGGATAATGACCCCCAAACACATCCACCTCCCAATCCCCTGAACCTGTGTTATTACACATGGCAAAGGGAACTTTGCCGATGGGATTAAGTGATGAATCTTGAGTTAGGGATATTATCCTGAATTATCCAGATGAGCTCAATGTAAGGGGTCCCCATAAGTGAAAGAGGGAGTAGAAGAATCATAGAGAAGGAGATGTGACAACAGAAGTAGAGGTCAGGGTTATGCAGCTGCTGGCTAGAAGGGGAGAGCCTTTAAAAACCAGGAGAGCCTTTAAAAACCAGGAAAGGCCAGGAAATCTATCCCCTCAAGAGCCTCTAAAAGGAATGAGGCCCTGCCAACACCTTGATTTTAGCCATTTAGCCACCAGGGAGATTCATTTTGGACTACTTACCTCCAGAACTTTAAGATAATAAATTTGTTTTAAGCTGCTTAGTTTGTGGTAATTAATTATAACAGCAGTAGGAAAGTAATTCAGGTACTGAATTTAATGGGGATGTTAGAAAGTTTTCTGATTTGAAAAAATATGAATATTTGCAAAATGAGTTTGATGTTTAGGTGGAGAGACAATGATGAAGGAAGGTAGTATGTGGGTGAAATTGCAGGGAGTGGGTAGACCTGACTAAGGTTGACTCCAAGATGAGGCCACCAGTCTATGCTGGTTTTTCTCAGCACTTGTAATTTTCCTTCACAGCACTACACGAAGTTAGACATATTCATATAAATAATACATAATATATTGTCCATATATTTATATTTCATATAAATATTTATTTAATCTTTAGCTTTCTTTTTGCACTACAAAATCTAGGAGGGCAGAGACTGTCTTCTAACATAGTCTTCTGAGCAGTGCTATAATAACTAATACAGAAAAATAGGCATGATAAAAGATTAAGGTGAATGAATAAGTTGGGAGAAGAAATCAATAATAGGTAAATAGAAAATAATAGAAAACTCAATAAGAAGAGAAGCCTAACATATAGGCAACTTCTTGCAGATTAAGGCTCCTTACATTGGCTGTAGTGATTTTCAGACAGCAGAAGTAATGTTCTCTTTTGTAGTTCTGCTGGCCTAGTGATTCATTAAGAGCAAGTGGGGGCTTTGGAACTAGACTTTTTGGTCCAGATCCATACAGCCCTGCACACTGTCCCTTGTGTAGGTCTCTAACATACTCAAGTGTGATATGTGTCAGATGAGCTAGGTTAAAGCATATAGCAAAATGGTCCGTCTACCCATCTAGTTCAGTGGTTAGGAGTTCAAGTAATGGAACTCTATCTCAGCTCTGTCAATTACTATCTGGCCCTGGGCAAGTTCCTTAAAAATTATTTATAAAATAGGGACACTAGTAGTGTTATTATAAGGTTTAAATGTAAAACAATTTGAATAATTCCTGGCACATAGTTGATGATAAATATTATCTATTATTATTACTAGTTGAATAGTAGCAATTTTGGTTTAGTAGAAAGATGCAGAAACCAGGTCTGCAGCTTACAAGTATGTGACTAAGGTCAGATTTTACCTCTCTGGCTAGGGGAGGGGATTTTTCTAAACCAACGATCCTTGATCTTTAATGCACAAATGAGCTCCCTAAAGGTCTTTGGAAAATGCAGGTTCTGATTCAGTGGGCTGGGGTGGAGGGTGAGATTCTGTACTCCTTACACACTCCCAGATGATGCTGGTGGTTTGAGGACCACACTTCGAGTAGCAAAGAACTAGACAAGCTCTAAGGTCCAGCTTCAGAATTTCTATTTGTATTGTCACCCTGCTAGTTTCCCAGTCTATATAAATCTTTCAGCTTATGTCAAATTTTTTTTCCTTCTCATTGTATAAATCCAATCTTTATTTTTATTTACTTATTTATTACTGATTTTGTTTCCTTTTTGAAAATGTTTCTTCAGTGACCTCTGAACCTAAATAATGTTAATTTAGAAAATTGACATTACTGCCTGATTATGTAGCCATTAAAAATGGTTAAGGAGAACATTAACATGGCAAAATTTTTATGATTTAGTATAACATATAAAAAATATAAAAATATATATCATGTGTGAGTGAATCTAGGGAGATCCTCTCCTCATGCTATATACTGGGAGAAAAAAAAAAATAGATAGGCAGGAAATATCCCAAATGGGCTGAGTTTGGGTGATAGAAATAGTGTTCTCTCTAGGCTTGTATTTTTTACTTTCTTTTTCTATAATTTCTTCAGTGACTATGTATCATTTGGAAAATGAAAACATTGTTTTCAAAAAGTTATCAGACCGGAATCCCTCCAATTCAAAGGTACTCCTGGAACCCTTGGGGATTGCTGGCCTCCTTTCTCTCATGAGTATCTTTATAGGTTCCTCTCTTCATTCTTTATCTTCAGGCATCACTGACAGGAAAGTACCCATGCTCCAAAAAGATTTTTCATTTAATCTCCCCAGTGAATAGAAACTCATTTTCCCCCCCAGCTCCTGCCTGACTGATGTGATGATGCTCCTTCCTAAACCTTCACGTGGTACAGAGTGCTGGTCCCTACACTACTGAGCCTCACTTTCAATGTCTACCGAGGGCATAGGGCCAGAGGGCTGACATCATCCAGAATCTTGCCCCAACTCCTTTGGGGTCTGCTTTATATAAAAGGATGGGGGAGGTTGTAGAAGGACGAAGTCAGATGTTGCCCAGCTGCAGCTTATGCCAGAAACAACTTGGGATGCAGCTCTACAGCTGCAAACAAACTGAGCAGCCAGCCACGTCCACAGCCGCTGCATCTCCAAGGGGAAAAGTGCCATACAGCCAGATGTTCCTTCTAGAAAAAAGAAAAACTGCTGTGAGGATCTTGGCCTCGGAATGGTGCATCTGTCCAACTTATCTTCCACTTGGTCATAGATAATAAAAACTCTTGTTAGGCAGGCCTGGAAAAAAACAAAGATGGAATATAACTGGTCTATGAAAAGAAAGTCATGAAACTCATGTTTTTGCCAAAGCATTTATTTTGGAGTTTCTCAGATTACTTAGCTTGAATTCATATTGAAATGTCCTTTCTGAGAGGAAATAAGTCTTTTGATCAGCTGCTGATGCATGTTCCTCTTGATTCCACTTTTTATATTCCATGGGGTACGTGGATGAGGCTTGGTTATACCTTAGAGGAGAGAAGGAAAACCCTTTCCTTGCCCCTGACTCTAGACTTTTCCAGAACAGGCTTTTTCCTACTGTTAAGCCATTGGATGATACTTTCCAGGTCAGCTGGGTATGGTTAGATGGGTTGTTGACTGCCCAAGGGTGGCTGATTGAGGAATAAGAAGGTGGCTAGAATCTAGCCTGTGTTCCAGACACCAGGCTGTGACCTGTGTAAGTCTGTGCCCAACTGGGAAGGGCATCTTTTGATAAAGGACACAAAGATGCCCACTTACCGAGATCTGTGCTGACAGGTTTACCCTTGTGTGCACAGGATGCCTTTTTCTCATTAGCATAAAGTGTTGTATAGGCTTATGGCCCAGTCTAACCCTCAGACCTCCAAACTGGGACCACCATTCTTTCAGCTGCTGGGCCAGCAGAACCCAAGTCTTCATTCTGACAACAAACAGAGAACCTGTAGGACTCTGCCCAGGGGTCAGAGCACAGAGTCTGGCTCTGAATTGTGTCTCTATTCTGATTAGGAAAGTTTGTCCTGGGTCTCTGCCTTCCCATTTATATGTAAGAGATAGACCCTTGTCTTATTTTTTGAGCCAAATTGATATATCAGAAGAACTGATGCTTTGGAACTGTGGTGTTGGAGAAGGCTTTTGAGCCCTTGGACAGCAAAGGGATCCAACCAGTCCATCCTAAAGGAAATCAGCCCTGAGTGTTCATTGGAAGGACTGATGCTGAAGCTGAAACTCCAATACATTGGCCACCTGATAGGAAGAACTGACTCTTTTGAACAGACCCCGATGCTGGGAAAGATTAAAGGCAGGAGAAGGGGATGACAGAGGATGAGATGGTTGGATGGCATCACCAACTTGATGGACATGAGTTTGAGTAAACTTTAGGAGTTGGTGATGGACAGGGAGGCCTGGCGTGCTGCAGTCTACGGGGTTGCAAAGAGTCAGACACGACTGAGTGACTGAACTGAACTGAACTGATATCTCAGATACATGCCTTGCCTTTTGGTCCCTTTAGAGTCAGGGACCTCTGTTGGTCTGGTAATTCCTCCTGCCAGGAATTCATGCAGCAGTCCTGTTCCTCAGCCTGGCTGCTAGGTTTCCCCATGGCTCTTTCTGGCTTGGATCTCAGAGCGTGACCTGCTCCAGGGTGAATCTCCCCTTACTGTTCCGCTTGCCTGTTGGGACATTCCTTCCAGTTTCAGGACGTTCCTGAAGTTGAAGCTTGACTGACCACTTCCTTTCGCTGTTGTTGTGAATCCTCTGGATGCTGTGTGTTCTATTTCTTGGCCTGCGTTTGTCCTTGAAGCCTGGCTGTCCTATTGGGTGGGTCTGGTTTTCTGTTCTTTCCCTAGGGTGCCTCATCCTGCTTCAGAGAAGGGGACAGAAACCTGGCCATCCTCTGAGTTGTGCTTGGCTCCAAGAAGGGCCAACTTTATGTGACCAAATAACTGCTTAAATATTATAACGAATACTCCTACCAAAAAAAAATTTCCCTACTGGGTACACCGTGTCTGAAATTCTACTAAGGTCATTGTTCCCTCCAGGGGTTCTCTGCAGGATAGGGAACAGTGACCAGTCAATTGTATAGTTAGTAATATCATGATCTTTCCTAACTATGGAAATTCAGAGTAGTGTGTGGGCATAAGAGGTCTGGGGAGAATAGAGCAGAAGAGACTTATACATGGAGTGAATAGAGTGAGACACTGGGACAAATTAACCATTTTTCTGTCTTTACCTGGTCCCAGTTCTGGGTGAGCTCTTCATAGGTGGAGCTAGTGGTAAAGAATCCGCCTGCCAATACAGAAGACATAAGGGTTTGATCTCTGGGTTGGGAAGATCTCCTGGAGGAGGGCATGGCAACCCACTCTAGTATTCTTGCCTGGAAAATCCCATGGACAGGGGAGCATGGTGGGCTACAGTCCATGGGGTCACAAAGAGCCAGACACGACCTAGCACATATATGTGAGTCCTAGGTAAGCAGTTCACATAACTTTAGGCTTTGATGTGGTTTGGCATATCATGGAGGCTGAGAGCATACTGGACAAAAGCATTGTCTTTTGGAGTTAATGGAGAAAGAAACAGAAACAGGATTTGGTTATTATTTGGAAGCAGGCAGAAAAGCTGAGGAATGAGCCATAAATGCACCAGTTCAATAGATTATCATGTAAAACTGGGACCAAAAAATGGCTAGTGTGAGAAATGTGTTAGAAACAAAGGTCAGGGAAAGGGTAGAGGATTACTGGTAAGTCAACCAGCAGTTAGTCCTCACATCTCCAACATTAAGCTCTGAATGTAATGTACACACTCAGACTATAACACAGACTGTTTCTGGCACAGGCTGGAGTGTCTCACTTCCTCCAGTTAATAAGAGTACTATGGGCTGGGAGGAAGAGCTTATTATGTGGCTAATAGCTCAGATGGGAAAGAATCTGCCTGCGATACAGGAGACCCAGGTTTGATCCCTGGGTGAGGAAGATCCCCTGGAGAAAGGAATGGTTACCCACTCCAGTATTTTTGCCTGGAGAATTCTGTGGACAGAGGAGCCTGGTGGGCTACATTTCATGGGGTGGCAAAGAGTCAAACACGACTGAGTGACTAATAGTTTAGTTTCAATAGATCACTAGGTGGGATTTTTCTGACCCAGTAGGGTTATGTCATGGAAATTAACCCACCTTGAGAGGTGGCGATGCAGAGGGGCGAGAACATGGCTTTGGTGTCAGCCAGGACTGGGTTCTCTCTCTAGCCCTGGCTCAATTACCTAGTGGTCGTCTGTGCTAGAGCCCTTAACCTAAACCTCCTTTCCTCATCTGTAAACTGGGTGCTGTAACAGTACCTATGTCAGCAGGATGACATATGTTATTGCATGGTATAAAATTACAAAACTCCAAATAGAACAGCCAGCAGAGGATGAGTGTGCATAGTAAATGGTGCCTCCGTGTTGGAGGAATTCCCTATTTTCCTACAACACAATCTGGTATTCCTGTCAGCACAGCTTCTCAGATATCCAAAGAGTTCTGAGCGTTTTCATTTTTGAACCTTCTGGTATATGAAGAAGTGAAATGCAGAAGCAGATATGTAGTTTACATAACTATATCTAACAAATCAATGTTGGTAGCACACGCACGAACACACAAGAAGTATCATGCAACGTGACTGTATTATTCATGGGATCCTGGTACCCTACAGAGTGGTCTGGAAGGGATCCAAGTTTGAAGCTGTGTGGGAAATGTCTTTCAGTCGGTTTATGTCTTTCTGTAACTGAATGTTAATCTTAATTAAAGATAAAGTGAAATAGTGAAGTCTAAATTTGAGTCTTGGGCTCACGGCCCTCCGAGCCCTTCATATGATAAACTCCAGCAGTTAGAGAAATCTGAGCTGTACAGATGATGCTGTTTGCTTCTGCTGGTGGAAGTCAGAGTGTCTGCTGCTGTCTTAGACCAACAAACAGACAAAGTGCAGGCTGAACTCGGCTTTATTTCAGGAAAATTGTAATGTGGAATGAGCACTGGACTAGGATGAGATGCCCCGCCTTAAGACTTGAATCCATCCACCAGCTCGAGGAGATGCAAGGGAAGGTGCTTTCCTTCCTCAGGATTCAATCCCCTGTCATTTGAATGACAGGGCTGAGATTAGCTCTTCCCAAGGTCTTCACTCTGAGTTCTGTGATCCTGTTTGTGTGTGGAGCATGCACATATGCATGGGGCTTGCTTTCTTGAAGGCTGGAATATCTAACAGAATAAAAGATTTGATCTTACAATTTTCAGGCCAATTAAGTTAGTTATAGAAGGTAATAACCTGGTAGTTAACAAATCGCTAAGTTACTTATAGGGGTTTTTCCTTGAAATAAAGTTATTGCTTATCTTTAGTCTACTGCTATCTTTACAAGATATAAAACATCAGGGAAAGCAGTGAATCTGGAGATGGAATGAGTAATAAATCAATTCTGAAAAGACTTATGGTTAGAAAGGGATGAGCCTGGGATAAAAATCAGCAACAAATTCTTTAGATACAACCCCATGACCTTGTTAAATGTTTTTCCATTCAGTCTTTACTTCTTTCATTTTCTCACTGTGTTTCCTTTTTAGCTTTATAGTCCTCTCTAATTATTTTTGTCCATCCACTATTCCACTTTTATCTTTTCATTTTTAAAATAAGTTTAAAGTGTTAATCATAATGACATTTATTTTGAAATGATTACCTTAATAAATTTAGTTAAGATCCATCATCTCATATAGATACAAACATTTTTTTTTCTTATAAGAAAAACTCTTAGGATCCACTTCTTACATTTTAAAATTTATATAAGATTTAAATCGGCAGATGCTAGAATATTCTTGGACAAGAAGAAAATCCTATCTATGAAACAATTATGACTTTATTTTTCCTCTCTGTAAACAGTGATTAATTGCAAAGTGGGAAATATTTTCCAACAAATAACTCATATATTTGGACATGTTTGGATGAGGGGTGAGAAAATAAACATACAACTTTACTTGAAGAGAAAGTTAAAGACCTTTATTTAAAGTCTTTTGTGAAAGTGATTAATTCATTAAAATTATGAGATGTATTAGAGAAAAACTTAAGAAAGAAAAAGGACAAAAATTATATTCTGATTTTAAAAGTTTGAAAGATGAAGAATATAGCAAAAGGAATTTAATAGAGTTAATTTTTAATAAAACTTACTTGAATAAAAATGTCTTATGACTAGAGGAACAGATTTCTCTATAAAATACTATTCACATAAGCTATTCAAGATAACAGTAAATTTACTATGATTCAGATCAAGACAGATGCTGGGTGAGTTATGGGTGTGCCAGTCATGGTTCTCACATTTCACCCTTGAGAGTTCTTACTTTCGATTTTAAAGATCTTTTGTCCTTCCGAGGTCCCCAGTAAAAATTCAAATATTTCTGAAGGGTATGGTTGTGTTTTTGAGGGGAAGGGTGGTATCTGAGTGTGGTACAGGGCCTGGAAGATGGCTCATGGGGTGTCCTCCCTTTCACACGTGGAGCAAGAACTATGTTACCAGTGCTATGTGGAAGGCTCAGAGGCAGAACAATAACTCATTAATTTAAATTCTGAGGGTTATCTTGATGAGAAGGGCAAAGAACTCATTCTTTCAAAGTGAATGCACAGATTCCAGGGAAAGAATGACCCCCAAGTGCATGGAATACTTGGCATCACCATTCAAAGAGATTTCCTTTGTTCATAGCTGAATCCAACCTACTATTTAGAGAAGTCACTAAGTGAATCTGGGGAACTAAAAATTCAGTTCACGCCTTTAGCTAGGGGGTCACTTGGTATCTTTCTCCACCTAGCGGCCAATGGCTTCCAACCACAAAACTAAAAGACGATTTGTTATTATAGCAAGGAAACCAGCAAGGTTTCTTGTTTTGAGATACTAAGCTATCAAATCCTAGAATGAAGAAGCTATTTAAGCATGTGTTTGGAAAAGCCAGTGGGCGTATTAATAATGAGGTTGGCTTGCATAGCTTCCATTGTTCAACTGACATGCTCTGCATTCTAGTGTGGAAAGAGCAATTGGGAATGCTTGCTGATAAGCAATGCACACAAATAGAGTTAAAGCTTGAGGCCAATTTCATTGTATCAAATGTTCTCATTATAAAGCTCACTTTTCAAGGACAGAAAAAGATAAGAGATTCAAAGAAACTTGAATTATTAGTTTTATGCTTTTTTTTTTTAGTTTTACGTGATTTTTGGATACTCAGTTTCAGTTATGCTCTGGGCATACTGTAAGTGCGCAGTAAAAATCTTTTGTAATAAATTGAATTTGATAAATCTGCTTGTGTCTCAGTCTTTAAATTGCCCTGTTGTTTCTATTTTTCCCATCTAAAAACATACCCCATTAAAAACAAATACATACTTTAAGCATTTTTTGATTGTTTTCATGTTGATCTCTGCAGTATTTGACCCTGTTGGATACCCACTCCTTCTGGAAACTTTCCTCTTCTTCTCTGCTGTGGTTTCCATGACACCAGCCTCTCCCGCTTTCCTCCTGCCTCCCTGGCAGAGTTATTCTGTGTTTGCTTTCCAGTGCTGCCCTCTCTCCCTAGTCTCTTAAATGCTACTATGGCTTAAGGTTCTATTCTTAGCCCTCTTCTCCACTCAGCTTGTCTTTCTCTATGATCAAATATTAATATTTGAACTCTAATGTAGATACTGGTTGTTCCAGAGTCTCCATCTCCCGCTCTTATCTAAGTTTCAGACCCAAATTCCTATCTGTCTGTTAGTTATCTTCACCAGAATACCCTAGAGGCACCTCGAACCCTGTGAAGTCCTAACTGAGCTCATTATTTTTGTGCCCTTCTGCTAATTGCACTCTTGCTGGCATTTCCTATCTGGGTCTGTGTCATTATCATTCAGTATTCAGGATCCAAAGGATGAATGGGGTTTGTCTTTCTATAGCACAGAGTCGATTCTGATAACAAAATTAATATTAAGAACTATGATTTATTCAGGAGTTACTATTTTCCAAATGCTGTGCTTGATGTTTCATATATTGTGCCAGAGAGTTTCTAAGCCTATTGCCATCCGTGTTTAGTGAGGCCAGGATGAAAAGTTCTGTGCTGGTTGCTATCATCCCACCTCAAGGACACGCTTCAGCTGTCCCGCCTCTGGGCTTCTTCTGAAGCTGAGGAAGTCTGCTCAGTCAGAGAACAAGCCAGCAGCTTGTGAGGGGGAAGTTAAGCTACTGGGAATGAACCTCTACAAAGGAGGAGTGGGAGGTAGTGGACTAATGCCTCCAGCTTCCTATCCTTTAAAGGTTTACCTTTGAGGGTCATTCTGTTAATATAAGGCTCTTCAGAGGTCTCCCTGCAGGATTGAGCCAAGTGACTCGGAGCAGATACCAGCCCTAGAATGAATGCATCTGAATGAACTTGGAGTTTCTCCCTCCCTTGTCTTACAATCCCTGCTCCCTGGGAGCATCTCCCAGACAGGCTACCTGAACACAAACCCATTTCATTCTCAATTTTGAGAGGACCCAGTTTGAGACACACATGTTTAATCCTCACTATAGACCTTCCTGTGAGCTGATATTAGTCTTAACTCCATTTGATAGAAGAGGAAACTGAGGCACAGAGAAGGTTACTAAATTTGCCCAATATCACTCAGCCTTCTAGTTGAAGAACTGAAATTTGAGCACAGGCAGACTCCAGAACCTTCTGCCAAATCAGTGATCTGAGGGGCAAGTGAGAAAATAGCTGGGAAGGATACTTGATTGGATCTGATCACTAGCCCTTCATTGTCAAGAGATTTTTTTTTCCTCAGCTTTTTCCAGTTCAATGATGAAAATTATCAGTGGACTTTTGGTTTGATGAAAAAGGAAAGATTGACAGTTTTAAATGTCTGCACATCTAAAAGGAAAACAAAGTAGACTTGTGGTTTTTTTTTTTTTTTTTTACAAATATAAAGGTTATTAATGTTTTATAAGGGAAAATATGAATGATTTCTGGAACTTTTTGGAATTTTGGGTCAGGAAGATCCCCTGGAGGAAGGCATAGCAACCCATTCCAGTATTCTTATCTGGAGAATCCCATGAACAGAGGAGCCTTGGGAACTACAGTCCATAGGGTTGCCAAGAGTTGGACAGGACTGAAGTGACTTAGTACACACACATGTACTTGAGGTTAATGCTTAGATGTTCTTGTGAATCTCTGTGCTTTAAAAATAGGCATCTAAATGTTTCCATAAAATGAGTACTCAGCTTCATTGTAAAAGAGTGATTTAAAATGTAGATAAAATGCTGATAAAAAATTTAAAAACATTAATGTTTCCTTGTATGATCATACTGAATCAGACAAAGAAGAAATCAAAGAGGAAAATTCACCTTAACTCAGAGTAGGAGATGGATTTTGAAACTTTTTTGAAGTTGGAAGCAGAATGAGGAAAAGGAACCATTCTTTGCTCCAGGCGTTTTAGATACACGATCTTTCACTTCGAAGCAACTCTGCAAATACTCTTGTCATTTTTCTTGTCTTGCAAATGAGGAATTAATTTTGAAGAATTTGAAAAATTCCCTTTAAGTTACACAGGTATTCAGTAGGAAGCTGGGACTTAAGCATGGTTTGAGTGGCTCTCTGAACCACACTCTCATTACACTGCCTGGGAAATAGAATAAATAAATAAGATGCAAAGATTTTGCAGATGCAAATGTATAATGAGAAATCACTATATATAAGTCTTTTCAGATTACATGATATGCCGCCTAAAGACAGATGATGTGTTACAGGATATGCATAAGTATATTTTGTCATACCTTAAATTAAAGTAGACAGTGATTTCCTGTGGGATAGCTACTTCCAATTTCCTCTGACAATGTTTATAGAAACAATCAAGAATTTTATATATAATATAATCTCAAAAGTATTCTAATTTAGAAAATTGCCACCATTGGCTAAATTACTACACCAAAAGGAGTTAACCTGCATTGCTTTTATGAGAAAACTGTCCAATGTGAGCTGTTATCTTTTATTTACTTATATGTTTATTTTTAATTAAAATATATTTGGTTTACAATGTTGAATTCACTTCACTTGTATAGGATAGTGACTAAATATTTTTTATAGATTACACTTCATTTAAAGTTATAAAAGGGGGGGAACTAAGATGGTGGAGGAATAGGACGGGGAAACCACTCTCTCCCCAATAAATACACCAAAAGAACTTTTAAAGACCGTGCAAACTCCATGAAACAGGATCTAAATGCTGGCAGAGGACATCGGGCATCTGAAGGGATGGCCCATTGCTGACGAGAGGAGGTAGGACAAAAGAAAAAAGAGAGAGAAAAAAGTAAAGGGAGAGACAGAGTTGGGGGCGGGGATCCGTCCCGGAAGGGGAGTCTGGAATAAAGAGGAAAAAAAAAAAAAAGAGGAGAAAGGTTTCCGAATACCAGGGAGCATTCTCTCGGGCGGATTTGCGGTGAATCTTGGAGAGCAAGATAGCTGGGAGTAAAAGCAGATTAATAATTAAGCTCTGCAAGCTACATCTCTGGCTGGAAGGCACAGGGAAG